>MU619253.1:95345-115956 GCA_025201805.1 Parasitella parasitica
TCATCTAAATTTGCATGTGTGATATGGACTTACGTATCCTATTCTATATTCTGTCGATTTGTAAAAATTTGGTTAATTCAATAAATTATTATCACGGCTTTCTCCTTTAACCTTTAGTGAAAATATTTTTCCATCAGAATTAAATGCTTGAATAATCTCTGCTACAGTTTGATCTGTAACTATTAATCATATCATAATTTAGCCAATTACTACTTGGCCAGTAACATCCACATACATGGAACATAGTCTACAAACTAAAAAAAAGGCGAATTATTAAGCTGTACACCCTATCTATTTAACAAATTGTGATTTGCTACACGGCACGAGACTTAAGATATTGAAACACTTTGTTGTAGCTCATATTGAGCTAACCCTAGCATAATGACACAGTGTATAAATACATTTATAGGATATATTCGTAGCAATAAAGTGTAATTCTGGAGCGGATATATTCTACTATTAATGTTGACTCTCCTATGCCTGAATGCATGGATCTTCTTCAAACCGACAATGTAACTACTCCACTATGCAGCGATAGACGTCAAGCAAGGGTGTCTCAAGATATTAAGCGACTTAAGGTTAGGTTGTATGGGGCAACTAGGCTTTCCATGTTAACCCTGAAAAAGTTGGCTTCCAAGGCTGGCGTTTTGAAACGTTAACTAAAAATGGTGAAAGGGAATTTTGAGTTATTAATCACTTGGGCACAATTTGTTTCCAAATTGAAATCAAAGCATGGCTCTTCTCAGGTTATGGAAAAGAAGAGGGCGATCCAAAACCTGGACAATATAAAACTAAAACAATTTGGTAATGTTGAAGAATATATTGACGGTTTTTTAGCATTGAAGGATACATTTGGCCATAAGGAAGATACAATATTAGTTGACTACTTGCTGCATGGTTTTGAAGTAGGTTTGTATGATCCTGTGTATTTAAACATTTCTCAGTCAAAACAAGAAATGGAGCAGAAAAATAATTAAGGCTGTTCATTAGACACAACCATATCCAAATATTGTGTTAATAAAATGAACAGCATATTTAAAAAACTTCCTCGCCGAGTTGGTAAAAACAATCAGTGAAGGGATGTTTATGGTACAGAAATCAAGCGTTTTGGCTATGGCTTCACGCCATATACTTATGCTCACAGAACGTACCAATGCAAGGTTTATATGCTCTGTTTGAGCACATTGTTTGAAGTATTTTTCTTGTGGATTGATTGCCATGAAACTTGAATTAACCAGACATTACAATGTGCTATGAACGTTTTTATTCAAATTAACAAAAACTGAGCTGTGTCCATTCACGATATACATACCTTGTATAACAACCTGGACCCTTCTCTCCACAATCCTGCGTTTGAATAATGTTCTCTACAATTGGTAATGTGACTCCAAGGCCATGCCCGAATCGTATTCAGCCCTGGCTGATAATTCAAAACTCTTAAATAACCATTCTAGCTTTCTCTTTGTTTTCTTTCCCTTTCCATCTTTCTTTTGCGCCTTCAATACACAAAGTCGTTACCATGTTTCAGAAAATCGTCAACTTTTGGTTCTCAAGCTTTGTCACCGAGCGTCTCTTAGCAAGTCCCTTGTTCAATCGAATGGCTCAAAAAACACATCACCATGTCTCTAACATTACAGATAAAGGTAATTGGAAACTTGGAGACATTTGATTTCTCTTTTATTAACTTTTATCTAGGTGCCAAGACGGGTAATGAGTTCATCAAGGCCTTCAAGGAAAACCTTGAGAAGGAGGCTAGAAATAATGCCAGAAAATAGAGTAGAAAAAAACAACTGATCAGAACAGAAATACTACTGCGGAACACTCGACACGCTCTGACAACATCCCCTCTCCCCTTCATATTTATTTACATTCTTTCTTTACATGTACACTTTTTTTTTGTCTCTTACTTTTTAAACAACAAATACATCTTGGAAGTCTGCGACTTTTGCCAAATCAACTGTTTTCGTTTATAAATGTTTGATGATCGGATAAATTTATGAAGTAAACAAGAAGAGAGATACAGAGATGCGAATAGATATTGTGTGGGTAGTTTAATTAGTCCAATGAGTGAGTTGATTAAGGAAAGGGTATGAATTATGATACATGGTGGGGGTGGGGTTGGACTACACAATGGCTTCTACACTGGGTTCCGATACTATGATTTTCTCCATTTTTCGAGCTCTTGTGAAATCAGAGACAGCCCTCAATATGATAAACCAACCAACAAACATCATAAGGTATGCAATCACATCTGCTTGAGCAGCATCCTGTCCAACTGTATCATGACCTTCGCCATCGTAGTCAAAATCTTCATCTAATGTGCCTCGACTACGGACGTAAAATCCATATTGAATTAATGATACACCCAAACCAGCACGAGCGCCGTCTTTTGCAGCATGGGTTGTGTGCAATAAATAAGTGAGCATAAATCCTACCAACTGGAAACTTGCAGAAACTGTAAAAAAAATATCAGTATAGCTGCAATATATCAAGAATCGCTTGTAATGATTTACCCATCAGGTTCCATAAAAAGCTAAAAATACTGCCAACAGGTAATCCTTCAACCAGAATCATATCGCCCATGCCAGCAGGCGCAATGATTGTCGTTTGCCAGTAAGGTGGTGTTGCATCAGCTGAAGCCTCCTCATATGTCTAAAGAGTATCCGAGTTAGCATCCAACATATCCTTCGAAGGTCTATTTCAACTTTACTGGTGGTACTTCTTCCATCTTTGAATCGGACTCAGGTTTAGCCGCCATGTTAGAGAACACACCATCATTGGATTGCTGTTGTATGGGGCCACTGCCATAGTGATTAGTACCGGCAGGCATTGAAATAGGCGTCGGTACCAGCTGACTGTACTCAGTTTCTAGTAAATTAGTGTCTTCATCTTGTTCGCTAATGTCAAATGTGTCTTCCAAGTCACTTCGTTGTTGCATCATGGCGGAAGATCTAGCAGTAGTGTTTTGCTCTTCGATGTAATGGTTTTCCTCGTCATGGTTCTCGACGGGAACCTAAGGCTAAAATTAGTATGCGCCTTTTACCATTGCCTGAGCGTCTTTTATATTACCTGCTCGTATCTATGGTTACTGGACATTTGACACTATCCGTAGTATTAAACTAAAGAAGAAAAGAAAAGCTTAGACAATCAAAGTTTATCTGTTTTCTGCGTTTTAGTCTCGGAGCTACTGGCAGTCTCCAATGGAAAAAAAATGCTCCGCGCAGTACTTTACATGCATCTTCAAACCAGATGCCTGTAACTTAATAATAGGATGCAACAATATTATAAGCCCTTTTCCTGAAAATAGGTGCTACTATCAGAGAAATAGCACCAATCTAGTTTTTTTTTCCGTTTAAAAATTACAAGTTTATTATTGCATGTTTAAAATGTTTACATATAAATACGTCTAGTCTGTTGTTTGGATGACACCTTTGAATGTATGTCGCCCAGAGACAAACCAAAAGAAGATGGAAAAGCACATGACAGCTCCAATCATTACAGAGGACCAATTCATGTTTTCAGGAGACACAGGTGAAGCGGATGGGATACACAGAATCACTGCAAAGAAACTTGCCCAGACAACACTGATAAAATTAAGAGGCAGCCCAAATTTGCCCAAGTGAAAAGGGCCTTTAGGCATGTCATTTCGGACCCAAATAAGGCGGCAAAGCAAAGGCAAGCCGTAAGACACATTGATGGAGATAACAGCAGCACTCATTATAGCTTGCCAATAGACAACAGAGCCAAATGATGGTAAAATAACAAGAATACAAATGACAAGCTGCACCAGTAAGCAGTTGATTGGGATGCTGCGGTCACCTGATATTTTGTACAAGAATTTGGAGTAGGGCAGTACACCATCGCGAGACAAGCTCCACATGAAATTACCGGCTGCAAGGATTGAATTGCACAGAGATCCGATCTGGGCAACAAGCAATATGACTAGAAAGAAGGCGGTGACGGCAGGGCTGTTGGTAGCTCTCAAAAAGAAGGTGGCTACTGGCATGTCTGAGGCCAATAATTCATCTATGTCTTGGATCGAGAATAGAGTAGAGATGATTAGACCAAAGCCTTGCAAAACGGCACCTACGACACAGATGACAATTCCCCGGGGAGCAGTGGTGGCAGCATTTCGTGTGCCTTCAACGATCTGTGCACCACACTCGTACCCGACTAATGCCCATCCAGAGGCCAACAAACCGATTAAGAAGACAAGGCCATTACTCTCATATCCTGTCGAATTAATAAACTCGGTAAAAACCCATTTTGGTGAGTTATGAGTGGGTGCCATGGCAGGAACGGCGATGACAACGATAAGTGTGCCGATCATTACCCAGACAACCATGAATTTGTTTAAATAAGCACTAAATCTCAAGCCTAAAATGTTGTAAGCAGTGCAGGCGATTATGAGTCCAATGTAGAGTCCCACAGATGCGCCTTGGGAGTCTACTTGATGTTCGTTCAGCGTATTGGCAATTGCATAAATGAAATCTGCTGCTGTATAAGCCAATGTCATCACCACTGCAATTAATCCTGTGAGATACGCATAGCCGTTGATCCAAGCCATAACTACAATTGGTGATTTAGAAAATGACATGTGCGTAAATATGTGCTAAAAAAAACTTACAAGGGCCCCACTTCTTGCTACTGAGCATAAGAGACCAAGAATAGACACCACCAGCCAACGGGTAAGCAGATATTACTTCAGACATGGATAGTGCTATACACAAGACAAAAATAGATACGATGAACCAGCCCCAAAACAAAGCAGCAGGGCCTCCAGCACTAAGGCAAGGTCCAAATGTTACCATCCAACTAGGCAGCACCGCCATTGTTGAAAACGCAAATCCGCATTGCACGAATAAGCTGATCTCCCTTTTGAACTCTTGTTTATAGCCAAGATCTTGCAATCTCTGAGCGTCGGCATCCAAATGGTTGGTCTCTACATGCGTGATGTCTACTTTTTCAACAGAGGGCGGCAGGATGTTGTTGTGCACAGATGATGGTTTACTCGTCGCCTATTTTGGTATAAAATGTAGGTCAAGGAACGTCAGTAAATTCATGCATTGAGCTGCCTTTTGACTCGTGTTGTGTTGAGCTGTAGCAAACAAAAATTGGTTTGAACCATGCGTATATTTACATTTTCATCAGTCATTTTTATGATTATTACTTGTGGTCAATGTAGATTACAATATTTTAAGCAGGAAAAGTACTTTTTCAACAAAGCAAACCCTCACCCAAAGAAAAAAAAAAGAAGATAAGAAAAGAAAGCGTATTTATATGCTTTGGGATTACCAAGTATGGCATAACACCAACTCCATGCAGCGTAATTAAATGCAAAATGCCATCACTTTTCCAAAACATCATGAATTCTCGATATGGCATTTTTGACATCAAAAGATCACATGGTATGCTTGGATTTTTACATTATTTCTTGTTTTAGATGTGAGAGATCGTATTCATGTTGAACCGTACAACAATCGCTGACAAATATATGTGAGCAGTGATGTGAAAAAAAAAAAGAAAGCAATACATGTTGTACTAGAAAAGTTTGGGAAAACCATTCTGGAGGGACAAGCCCTTATAGACAGGCAAGAGCCCAAGGGAATAAAAGAGTGCAAGGTAATGTCTCTATCGCACAAGCGTGTGAAGGTTTATCACACGGTAAGATTGATTGCAAAAGCTGAACACAAGGATAAATTATTCACACAAAGTTGGATGGTTAACAAACCATTTTACAGCTAAAAATGATGGTGAGACTCAGAACATCAATGAACTATTATGAATGTCTGAATACCCACACGTATTATAATCTTCATGTTATGCTTTACTATAAAAAGCACGGGTCTGAAAGGAGTTTTTGTTAGGAATATGATGCACGCACTGCATAAAGACATATTTTTGATCTAGTCTTTCAGATGCTATAACTCATTCATGATTGAAACGAGTCTGCATTTAAATTGGTTTTCCATTCCAAAGCGTACAAAATTGTCTTGTTTTGGATTCAAGGTTAAATGCAGACATCGTTTAATTACTATAGTGCCAGAGACTTGATATTAGACAAACATGTGCAGAAAGAAAGAAGCGATAGACATACACATTGCTGATTATAGTAGCTACATATGTTTTAATCAGGAACGACAGAGATGTTGTTCTCTGTCCTACAAGCTTCGTTTTGCTGATGTTTAATATTCGTGCAAGGCAGATGGACGGTTCTTATCAAAACAATAGCTATCGCGTATCTAAAAGGAAATATAGCAAATAGAATAAATCAAAGCTACATATCTATGCGATTCTGCTTATCGAGCATTCCAAAAATTAATCTTTGCTGTCATTACACTTCTTGTAGGATGGTGAAATATACCAAAATATGAATAGCAAACAAATGCAAGATTAGGCGGTCTGACAATTTCGCTGCTTGGCTTTTTTTGCCGCTAATTTGAAAGACTCTTACTTGAAGGTAATTCACGGTAAAACGACTATTATATTGCTAATTTAATAATTTTTCCCCTACGAGTACGTAGCCCAATTAATTCGCGACAATGAGAATCTTTATATAAGCACTGAGGCAAGTGGTATCTATCATGCTTTATCACTATCCCATGGATAAGCATATCATGGAGTGCGCATTTAAAGATTTTCAAACCGAGATGCTTTAAACTGGTTGGAATCTCACAGTGGGTACAGCAGTTTTTTTTTTTTTTTTTCAATTCCTCCATGTGGATCAACAAGACGATTTCAAGGATATGCGTATCAAAAGTCCTTAGGAAATTCTGCTACAGCTCACAGGTATGTGTTGAGAAAGCTTATACATATACTCTCGAGTAATTTGATCCCCTTGATACAGGCAGCAGCAGTTAGTTCGGTAAACTGGAAATATTTTGTTTTTTGAAGGCACAAAAGCTGAAAATGCATATTACTTAGATTCCCAACAATACTTGTCCTGAAACTAAAGAAAGCCCCATTGTCACCAAGCATTTATTTGACAACTTCGATCGACATCATAACTATCTTCGTATATCCCTGACTGAGCGCTGCAACTTACGATGTATGTGGGCAGCAATAGTCATGCTGTGTATAATGACCTTTTTCCTTGTATAGGCACGTATTGTATGCCAGAGAGAGGAGTACCACTGACACCAGATAGTCAATTGCTCACAAAAGATGAGATTTTACGCTTAGCAAGACTATTTGTAAGCCAAGGCGTGACTAAAATTCGCCTGACTGGAGGAGAGCCTACCGTACGTCCTGACATTGTCGAACTGGTTCAAAATCTAGGGCAGCTTAAGCAGTATGGGCTTAAAAGTCTCGCGATGACTTCCAATGGAATTGCCTTGAAACGAAAGCTACCTGCGCTTGTAGAAGGAGGCTTGGATACCTTGAATGTGAGCTTGGATACGCTGGATCAGCACTTGTTTCAAGTCATGACGAGGCGAAAAGGGTTTGATAAAGTGATCGGAGCCATTGATGAAGCCGTACGGTTGAAAATGCCACACGTCAAGATTAACACAGTAGTTATGCGTGGAGTGAATGATCAGGAGGTGCTGAACTTCGCGGCATATACAAATAATCACCCGGTAAATGTGAGGTTCATTGAATATATGCCTTTTGATGGGAACAGGTGGAGTCGGGACAAATTGGTGCCCTTCAAAGAACTGATTGGACGTATTGAAAGCATGTATGGCAGACTAAACAAGCTGAGAGATGGGATGAATGATACAACCAAGGTAAACACGCAGAGCTTTAAAAGATATCAGTACGTGCATTAATAGGGGGGCTGCACTAGCATTATCAGATTCCTGGATATCAGGGTAAGCTTGGGTTTATTACATCCATGACAGACCATTTCTGTGGGACATGCAATCGTTTGCGAATCACTGCTGATGGAAACATCAAGGTTTGTTTATTTGGCAACGCCGAAGTTTCGTTAAGAGACATGATCCGCCAAGGAAAAACTGACGATGAGCTATTGGAAATTATTGGAGCAGCCATCAAAAAGAAGAAGAAGCAGCATGCTGGTATGTTTGAATTGGCCTCTAAGAAGAACAGACCAATGATTCTTATCGGCGGTTAGCAATGTGTCTATATATCATTACAACAGTACCCATTTGCATTGTATACAATTTTACACACATAGCCATTAAAACATATTTTTTTGCTCGCCTATACTGTTGTAATGATATATGACTTTTGACATTCGCAATTGTGGATCTAATCATACTTTTTGTGGATATTTTATCTAGTTGCGAGACACAGTAACAATCCCCTAAAATCCAATCTTCCGTTGTATTTGTTACCATCAGCATTATTGACACGATACAACAGCAGCTCGAGATGTTATTCGACAAAGCCGAGACTCACCCACACAGATCCTCAAACAGGCGAAGCAAGAATGGTTTCCGTAACAGAAAAGACCTCCACCAAAAGAGAAGCGAGAGCAATCGGCCGTATCATCCTCCCAGATCAAGCATACAAGTTGTTGAAAGAAAACCATGTTCAAACTGTCAAAGGCAACGTCCTCACCGTAGCACAAATAGCTGGCATTCAGGCCGCAAAGACAACCTCAAATTTGATTCCCCTCTGCCACCCGCTTTTGTTGGGTTTGATTGATGTCCGCCTCTGGTTGAGTGATGAAAAGCAAAGTGTCGAGTGTGAATCAACTGTCCAAACATCAGGTAAAACGGGTGTAGAAATGGAAGCATTGACAGCTACTAGCGTAGCCTTATTGACAGTCTACGACATGTGCAAAGCTGCCTCAAAAGAAATGGTGATTGAAGGTATTCGGGTGGTTGAAAAGACAGGCGGCAAGAGTGGCCCATGGAAATCCGCATTTAAGCAGTCTGATGAATAAATCTGGATGATTCAAAGCCAGGTGCTCCTTATAAAAAGGCATGCGAAATGCTGAAACTGTGTTTCTTTTTTCTTTCAACTAAAATACGGGCGTGAGCAGAGTCGTGGTATAAGCGAATCTTTATCAATGGGCCTTATCGCGCTACTCATCCCCACGAGCAAGGAAGGCTCGGTATCTTGTATATCGGCTGGTACATTGGCGCTAGTTATCAATCGGTTTCTTCCAACTGAATGACGCTAAACCAACTGTACGCACAATCAAATCCATATAAATTGAATGAAAACATTTTCGCTATTCCACGGATAGTGATAGTCTCATTTTTGAGCCATAATTTCCCCTTTGTATCTGAAACCAAATGTCAAATGAATCAGAAAACAAGACAAAAGACAAATGTTTATCTTTAAACGTTTATTATGTATTGTTGTATTGTTCAGATGAAAACATTTTTACTCTTCGGAAGCAGCAGCAGCAGGCTTCTTTTCATCACCAGTGGCACGAGTGTAGATGACTTGAGAGTGGTGACGAGAGACGGCCTTGATCAAACCTTGAGCTTCGAGCTCACGAATGGCAATACGAGCCAAAGAACCGTTCAACTTGAGACGGTCAACCAAAACTGATTGGGAGATGAGCTTGTAAGTGGGGACTTCCTTGAACAAACGGTCGTAGGTGGGCTTATCGAGGATAACCATGTTGTTGGACTTGTCCTTGACCTTCTTGGCAGACCACTTCTTCTTGGCCTTCTTACCTCCAGTGCTTGAGCTGGGCTTACTGGCGACGTCTTTCTTAGCCTATTTAATGCACTGTGTTAATGTTTTGATTGCATGTCCACAAAAAAAAAAGCGTGCAAGAGTAAATCGATAGTTGATTTCATAGAATGGATGTGTACCAAAAGATGATGTTTATAGCATTCGTCCATCTATCCATCCATCCATCCATTTCACATCTGCCCTCCTGGTACGCTTTCAATTTGGCACTGTTTTGTAGATTGATATGCTGGTGGAATACTTACCATTGTAGATTTAGAGAAAGAACAGAGATGGGGCTGCTAATGAAGTAGACCCTTTTGTAAATGATGCGACACTCTCTCCCGCCATCTCAGCCTAGCTTCCTGGCCCACACTCGGTCAAGCGTCGTTTTCGCTCGGAGCATCCTATGTCCGATGATCCAAACAATTATATCGAAAACCCGGACATGTGAAAAGCAAACAAATACAACGTCAAAGCATTTACAGTCAAAACCAGATGAATGCGATAACATCCTTAATAAAGCACGGGACTTGCTGCAACTGTTTACGGAATAATAACATGTTGTTCTGGGTGTCGCTTTGGAGGACTCGTGTATTATTAAAAGAGCAGCCGGCATCCATTAAGATGGAAGGAGTCTTAAATGGATTCCTTTTTATAAGTCTGAGCCAAAAGGTTTTTCTTTGGTAATAACCTACAACAAATGGTAGAGCACTTGTACAAGACTTTGGGGCTTCAGTATGGCGCCACCCTTATAGAAATCAAAAAGGTTTTTACAATGGAATTATCATGCTTTTTAATTCACACCTAATCCGAACCATTTGCTTTGCTTGCCATTGTTTTTACAGGCCTATCGTTCTTTAGTAAAGTGTCAAAAAGCAGATTTATGAATCAAACATGGATGAACTAAAAGTAAAATCATAGGCCAAAGAATACCACCCTGACAAAAACAAAGAAGGTGCTGAAAAGGTACATTGAAGCCCATCCTATTTAAAGCAAACAGCTGATATTCTCTCGAGTTTAAAGAAATCAGTAATGCGTACAGTATACTATGCGATTCAGAAAAGCTATCCGAATACAAAAGAAAAAACCCTAGTGGAACATCATCTTCGACTTCATCATATACAGGCCCTAATGCCTCTGGATTCGATTTTCCATATGGCCCTGGATTCTTTACTCACTTTGATTTTGGACCCAACACACAAACACCACCACCACGACCTCGACATACAGAAAATCAAACATCGCCGCCACCGCCACCAGAGAGGCCACCACGTAAGTGTGTATTGCTCATTGTGATAGTCGCTATTGATCGACTAAATTATTATTATTGTCTTTTTTTTTTTTTTTTTTTTTTTTCCAGGAACCTATTTTGATATTCGAGCCAATTGCACACTTGAGCTGGATGATATATACAATGGCACAAAAATCAGCGTAGAATACGAAAAAGAAGTATAC
Organism: Parasitella parasitica; assembly: GCA_025201805.1. Classification (NCBI taxonomy): domain Eukaryota; kingdom Fungi; phylum Mucoromycota; class Mucoromycetes; order Mucorales; family Mucoraceae; genus Parasitella; species Parasitella parasitica. The sequence continues at coordinate 106,398 of MU619253.1, forward strand.
TGCAGTGTGTGCAAAAAGTAAGCAAACGGGTCCATGTCTCGTTTTTATAACTGATGAAAATTGTAGTTATAGGAAGCAGCCAAGCTTAAAACGATTTAGAGTGTGTGAGCGATGTGATGGATCAGGATTGATCAAAAAATACTTGGACAGCAGAAAAGCGCAAACACCAATCCGATGTGTTTTCTGTAAAGGCCATGGTCAACTAAAGTACTATATTGATTGTAAAAATTGCAAAGGCGCAAGTATAAAAAAATGCAGTGCGACAATCAAAATACCCAAAGGCATTCATGAGGGTCAAACACTCGGCGTAAAAGATAGAGGTTACACACGGTCCGACAAGACAAAGGGAAACTTGCGTGTTGAAATCAATGTTCTTGATCACCCAGTGTTCACGCGAGAGGGAGACAATCTGCGCATTACGGCCAAGATATCCTTGAAAGAAGCCATCATGGGTTTTGCTGACATGAAACTATGCACTCATTTGGACGGTAGAAAGGTGCTCGTGTCTCAAATGTGTGGCTATACAATCAGACCAAATTCACAGAGACGACTTCCAGGCGAAGGAATGCCAATATACGGCAGTAAGTCAAATTCTTACGGTGATTTGATCATCACGTTCGATGTGGAATGGCAAGATACCATACAAATACCGCCATCTAAAGCTGCCAAAGATGCAATCGACAATATGTTTCAAACGGACGAGCAGAAAAAGAATAGGGAAAATGTAATTGTCATTGATGACGATGAGGATAGAGAAGACTCACCAGCAAACGACAGACAAGTGAGCAATGACTCACCAACGACACAAAGTCCCTCAATGAAAGGAAATGATTTGGGAGAAATGTCTCAAAAATCCGATGGATTAGGCGACACTTCGGTAGGTGCGACCAGTTTCCATAATATACTCAGGTTTTATAAACATTATTGCATATGGTAGGAGGACAGTGATGATGTAGAAAAGAGGTTTGAAGACTTTGAGGAGGCAAGGTCTTCGTTTTTTACACATTCTGATGAGGAGGACATGCCGATGAGTGATGCGGCGTCATTTTTAGATGGTTTATTTTAGCAAGATTATCACTTGAATAAAGCTATAAGAACCATCAAAAATTTAAATATGTAGAATGTACAATATGCCTATTAACCTACCACTACTGATTTCACGACGAGCGAGTGGTGAACGTAGAGGTTTATTCCCCAAGACTCAAAAGCAATTTTCTCATTGTCATACTAGACCATTACAGTCAAAGAGTTCGTAAATAAGTTTATTTTTTCTCATAAAAAGGAATGGGTAATATTAGGTTGGCGTTTTAAGCTTTGCAAAAATTTGTCTGATTCAATGCACCCTTTGCTGCGTCAACATCATTGCTGTTAATTACTACCAAAATGTTTGCTTGCTGTAAATGTGAATTTTTTGTTTGATACAGGGTATTCGTCAATTCTTCCTTCCAGCCTTCGGGTTGGATCAATACACAAGTCAATTCTTGAATCAGACCTTGTTCGTATTTCTGGCTCACTTCCTCTCTCATTTTTTGGAACATTTTTCTCTTTTCTTTTCTCAACTCTGAAGCCAAGTGTTTATCGTCTTTCAATGTTTCCAATTTTTCATTCAATTCATTGTTCAAGATTTGCAGTTGCTGAGTCATTTTCTTAAGTAATTCCTTTTTGTTCAAATTTCCTCTGATTTTCGCCGTGAAATTTTGTTTTACTATGTCAAACTTTTTGTCAAGTCTTTCATTCAGTTTCTGTTCCAAATCTTTCATGAAGGTCTTTTTCCAATTTTGTTTCAATTGCTCCTTGGATTCTTCTTCGGACTGCTCTTCGGGCTGCTCTTCGGGCAGTTCTTCGGGCAGTTCTTCGGGCAGTTCTTCAGGCAGTTCTTCAGAACTTTTACAAGTTGATTCTTCAAGCTTTTGATCCGATTCTTGATTTTGAGTTTCGGTCTTCTCCTTGAGTTCTTCCAATTTTTGTTTCCACAATTCATCTTCTACTTCATCTTTCAATGCATCCAAGATTTCATTCCAAACCTCTGATGCATCGTTAATGTCTGAGCCTATTTCTTTCTCAATATCCTCCTGCCCTTGGTTCAACTCCTTCTTCAACTCCTCGTATATTTCAAGACTGGATTCTTTCAAAATGTGGTCCAATTCTTCCAACTTGTCGTCAAAAACTTCATCCGATTCTTCTAGCCACTTTTCAAAGTCATCTTCCAATGCCACATATTTTGCGTTGATTTTTTCGAACAATGTGTCCTCCAATATTTTGTCCAGTTTTTCTTCCAAATGTTCTTTAGCGCACTCCAAAACCATAGTTTGGAGTGTGTCTATCTTTGATTTACTTTTTCTTGCAGATCTTCTAGACCTTGGAAGGGATATTGCAATCATGTACGCTTTGGCCATACCTAAATACAGAATGCATGTTAGTGTTTGAGTCTGGTAATTACAATAACTAGTGCACTCACCAACACTTGACAGAGCGTACAATCCTTTCTCCGTCGTTTATAGCATAACAGCTGCTAGACTCGATAGTTCCAAAGTCTTTTGAGCGTTAGTTGAATCATCTTTTTAACGTGTCTAATACCATAGTAGTCTTACCAATTCCAACAAAATACTTGTAATCTTGTCTAGTGGTAGTGTTTGTGTTTTCCATGTTGATTGTTTTGATGGAGGAAAAAAAAAAAAAAGAACACACAACAATTGCATGATTCATATAGTTTTTTTTCCCTCTACATGTTAACATTCGAGATTCTTTATGTTCTTTTGATGGCAAAGCATGAAACACAAGATGGCTCATTCTGAACTCATGAGCCGTAAGAAGACGAGTACAGTATGCACCGCCTAAACTGCTGTTTTAAGAATCTGTTACACCTGTTCATTATTTTATTTCTTATATAAGGGAATGCAAAATTCCATACATCAGCAGGCTTCTTTATGACAAAAAGAGATCAGCAAAGACGATCCGGCAAGTGCTATTATTATACATATTAGCATGCGCGTATCATCCTGAACTGAGGTTCTTTGTCTACACGAAGCTCTATATTAAACAATCCTGAAGAATAGCAATCACAATAAAAGTATCTAAATGAGCGCAGCTCTTATCGTGTTTGTATCTCGAGTTGCGATGAGACAATGTGATGACCAGGAGTACAAATGCTTTTTAATTCTTTATTAAATCGAATGCGTTATTAAGGTTCCGTAGATAATGTTATTATTTACAATTTACAAATATTCTAAACCGCTCAGCTAACCAAAAAAAAAATAAAGATCGTTATGTGTCTATTTTTGTTCAGCACAAAATAAAGACTTGATTTGATGAATGGAAGCAAGTAATCAAATGTTGTTGCAAATGCACGCGGGGTATGAATTGGGATTGAAGAGCCTATCTCATTTTTGTTCGAGATTGCCATTTCCAGAAAAACAATCTTCTTTAAAGAATATTTACAGACCCAAATGAGTAGTTGACGACCAAAAAGGTAATAGTAATAATGGTAGGGCCAAACGTGCTCTGTGCACTAGTATAATATAATTGTGAGTTTTATTTATTAAATTGCATCGATATTTTAGAAAAAGCGAGTTTGAAGTTTATTGCAAAAAACTCGAAAAAGTTGGTCTGTAATCTGCAAATGTACATTACCATCATATAAGGACAATATTCTGGAACAAATGCAATTAATGTATACCTTAGTAAAAAACCTCGTTTTTCGACTGAAAAATTGACTTTTGTCAAATTGGACTTTTCAGACGAGGTACCATAGGGCCAAAATCGAGTTGAAAAAAAGTTTTTCAGAAAACTGCAAATTTGCATCAGAATGAGTAAGTGGACTGATAGCAATTGTCTAATATGGTTTTGAGTGAAATAGAAGGTCAAAAATCCGCTTAAAACAGCATTTATTTGCTAAAATAAGCCAATTTATAGGCCTGACGACATTTATTTGGTCCTTACAGTGGTTAATTAATCAATCATAGGTATTAAAAATATTACATGTAAAGATGAATATAACGACTTTGTATATATTCATGATTTTATAATAATGAGAACTTATTTTTTGCTAGCAGGCTTCATTCGAAAGTCTTGTTTCATTCACTGCTTGATACTGTTATATTGAATATGTATCGAATATAAAGTGGCAAGAGAGATGGATGTATGATAACAAAAAATAGAGGTATACTGTACTTTAGTGCCATGCTAACCGAGCTTGATAACGGTTTTGCCAGTTATGTCATTTTTAGTAGAAAACAGTTCTTTCAACAGTGAGGCTTTAGAGCCACCAAAGAGCCGAAGAAACGAAAGAGCTTTGAATCAAACAAGCCATATTAATTCCTGGCATTTAGTTAGGGTCTTATTTGGGGGTATCGCTATTAGCGCCGTAATTTGAAGCTATAAATTTAAAAGGATGTGCCGCGATAAAATAAAAGTACAGCACTTGGTCAATAAAAAGTGAGTATGTTTAGAATTCATCATTGGAAATGCGATCAATTCTACAATTTAAGGTTCAAGCGTTCTGACAAACAAGTATTGATTTGATTTTTTTGTATTGGCATCAAGTGTCTATTTTACAGGCCAAAAAGCTGTGAGGTCAGCCTCTCACAACATTTCAAGAAGGCTGATTGCTATTCTTTTTACACGCTGCTCAAAATAACTTTTGGGTTTCGTGAAGTTAGATGTACATCTCAAAGGTTGGAGATGCTGAAGATCCCAGGTATTCCTTGTGCAAATTTCTCAAGGGATAGACCCAAGTCGATTACTTTATGCTGTATAACCAGTTGCCATGTAAACGCAAAAAAAAAATAAAATAAAATAAAAAATAAAAGAAAAAAAAAGTGCCATCATATACCCTGGCTCGATCCTCTCAGTATGCTTCAAAAGCACTGTTTCAGCGGTGGCAGCTCTTTGCAAGTTGAACGACAATCAAATGATCTCATTGGCTTGTATGAAAAGGGGATCCTCCCTATCCCAAAACCAGAACCAAAAAAAAAAAAAAAAACTGCTTTGACCCACACACAAACAATTTTTTTTTTTTTCTATACATAAAAGAAAAAAAAAAAAAAATGGTAATTTTAATTTTTTTTAATACGCATTGTTTAACTTTAGCATGTAGTATCAGCAAATTTATGGCTATGGCCAGCAAAGCCATGGAGGTCGACAACAACCACAACAACCACAACAACCACAACAACCACAACAACCACAACAATCACAACAGCACCAACATCAGCACCAGCACCAACATCAGCACCAGCACCAGCAATCGTCAAATGGTCAAGCACCTCAAAGCCAATCAAAGCAACAAGCATATCAGTATAATCCATCTTACCCATCTGTTTCTGATACAAATCGTGCCACGAACCTTCCCAACTTTAACTCGTACATTTCTGGTCAATCTGCCCATAGTCCCAGTGCTACAACAAAGAGTCTAAACGAGTCATCAGCCAACAGCAATTCATCACCTCACATGGCCTTTAATGATAAGCCAAAGGATGCATTATTTTTATCACAACAGCAGTATCCGTACAGTTCCATCAGATCCTCCAATGGCCCATCTAACCAAGACGCTGCTACGACCACTACTAATCCACCTCTTCTTTCTCCCAGTCAGAGAAATTCTTTCCATAATGCAAATGCTAGCAGCCCTACCAATAATACTACTGCACCATCGGCTTACAGGCATACTGATTCCGGTTCTAACTCACCTACTACCACCACTACTGCAATAGCACCTACTTCTCAGTCGCAACAACAAAGATCTTACGCTGACAATAGTAACTTCAACTCTGTAAGTCCTGTGATAATAGAACGCGTAGCAACGACTAATTTTATTTATATTATACATTCATTGGCAGGACATGGTTGCAGGATTGACACAACCAAGCAGCAACAGCAACAGCAACAGCAACAGCAACAGCTCGGTAGACATCTCTCGTATTGTGCATAATGGCTCCGCTGTTAATAATGGCAGCACAACTGATTTGCCTACATTGCCTCGTTTGAATCCTTCGTCTCCCCATTTGAATGGAATAAATACCCAACAGCAGGAAAGAGGGCCGACGGAAAGCGCCAAGAGGTAAGCATAAGGAGGGGTGTTTCTTTTGCGAGGTATTTAGAAGCTGGTTGTCCTTAGATCTTCAAACGTACCGCCACCACCAGCAGCAACAGCTCAGCTACTCCAGCAACATCCCGATCCTACTGTTTTGATGCAATACCAGGCTGTTCCTAGCTTAAGAGATGATCGTAGAGTTACCTCGTCATTGCCATATCCTCAAAACTCACAGCAAAGACAACAATTACAGCAACAACAACAGCTTTTCAACAACAGCGGCGAGATTGAAGCTTATGGATGTGGTGTTATGGGATGCTTTGCCAATTTTTCGGCATCAAATGGCTTGTTTTATCATATGAAAAATGCGCATCCTAACATAGAAGAAATCTATAAGCCGTACCGCTGTGCCATGCCTAACTGCCCAAAACGATACAAGAATATAAACGGCCTCCAATATCACTTGCGAGAGGCAAAGGGTTCTTCGGGTCATGGTAGTCTAACAGGGGAGGGGGATGCTGTTAATGCCAAACCTTACCAGTGTCAAATGCCTGGCTGTAAAAAAGCATATAGGACTTCGAACGGTTTACGCTACCATCAGAAACATGTACATCAACATCAACAACAACAACAACAACAGCAGCAGCAGCAACAGCAACAGCAACAGCAACAGCAGCAGCAGCAGCAACAGCAACAGCAACAGCAACAGCAGCAGCAACAGCAACAGCAACAGCAACAGCAACAGCAACAGCAACAGCAACAGCAACAGCAACAGCAACAGCAACAGCAACAACATCATCAGCAATTTATTGAAGCTGCAGCTCTTCAGAGACAACAAATGATGCAGCAAACACCACCTCACTTGTTACATTTGCACCAGCAACAGGCGATAAATCAAGCTCATGCACAACAGCAAGCAGCACAAGCAATTAACCATGCTCAGGCACAAGCTCAAGCCCATGCCCATGTTCATGCCCATGCCCATGCTCAAGTAATGAGTCAAGGTCATAATCCTTTGCCAGGGCAATCAAGGGAAAATGCACAGCAACAACAGCAGCTTTCACATTATCGCCTGCAACGTGAAAAATGGTGAAAAAATTATCAACAGTAGCAACTCTAGACACAATTCCTATTATATACTCCCTTTCTATACATACATAGCCTATTCAATCTCATGATTAAATTATTCACAAACAAATCAATACAGAAAAATGACAGATTTTTGATCAAGTACTAAACATACTCTACGAGGGGAGATGGCTGAAATTTTTTATTGAGAAATAATAAAAACAAGCTTAATCAAAGAGACCGAAGCCCATATCGTCATCGGATTCTTCCTTCTCTTCTTCCTTGGCTTCAGCAGCAGGGGCATCAGTAGAAGCAGCGGCAGCAGAACCAGAAGCAGCAGCGGCACCACCAGTAGGGACAGAAGACATCTTTTCCTTACCCTCGGCAATGAGCTCTTCGATGTTCTTTTCAGCGAGAGCAGAAGACAAGGAGGAAAGACGCTCCTCATCAGATTCGATACCGACAGAGCTCAAAAGAGTCTTGATATCGGCAGTGGAAGGGTTGGCCTTACCACCGGCATTGAGAAGAAGATAAGCAGCGAGATACTTCATTTCTGCAAAAAAAAACAATTAATCCATCCGTCCCATCCATCGATCCATCCGCCCATCCTTTCATGCCCTGGCATGCTCTACTTACTTGATTGATAAACTTGCGTAAGTAACGATTTAACTCCTTTGAGATACGAAACGCTCGGAAGATGCAGAAAAACGATTTTTGCAACTGGGAGTTTGCTTTTATTCAGCTTCTATGCTGGGACGATGTTTCTTTCTGATGTTGGCCCGAACTTCGAAATAGTGTTCAAAGGCCGGTGTTAACAGTATTTTAGCCCTTAACTCTTCTGCTCGGTATTCACCATGGACAATTTAACGGATCACCAGAGAGCTATCTTGCAACATTACCAGGTAAGTAGACTAAAACAACACCCGCATATATTGCATGTGCAGACTAGCAGAGAAATCCAAAAAGAGTAGAACGTATTCTCAAGACAACGCATCATCTATCCGCATTCTGCAAGAGAATGATTGGGACGTACAGGTAGGTTGTGGTTGTTCTTGCAGTAATATAAATTCTAATACACGCAGCATAGCTTGCCGAACAAAACTCGTACCAAAACACAGATCCTCCTTCATCCACTTCAGCATTGTTAGGTCATAGAAACACAGCATCAACAAGAATACCGAATAAACGTCTTCTCTGGATATTCATGTGGCCGTTTAGCTTGGCATGGCGTATTATTGGAGGCCTATTTCAATTCACAGGTCGGTATACATTAGATACATTTACATTAAAATTCTTACAAACTCATCTTGTTTGGCAGCTCGCTTATTATATCGGCCTTCTATCAGTGCTCCTCGACGAGATGCTCGCACAGAAGCTGACAGATTCCTGCGTGATTTCGAATCATCGTATGGAACAACACATCCTGTATTTTTCGGCGAGGGAGGGTATACACAAGCGTTGAGAGCAGCCAAAAAGGAATTAAAATACATGCTAGTGATCTTGTGCAGCGAAGAACATGACGACAATGACAAATTTTGCAGGTGAGTGCTCGCGGCACCTCTTGTACACCATCTTTGATATTAACAAGGGCCATCAATCCACAAAGAGACACACTGACAGACATAGATCTTTTGGATTTCCTACATCACCATCAGATCATCACCTGGGGAGGCAACGTGCGATACACCGAAGCATACCAAGTCAGCAGCACACTGCAAGCGACAACCTACCCGTTTCTAGCCATCATTGCGTTGCAGCAAGCCAATGGAGCCTCTAAAATGTCTGTCATTGACCGTATAGAAGGACCTGCCGCCGCTTCGTCCGTCATTCGTCGGTTTGAAAGCGTCGTTGCACGTATTGGGCCATCCTTAGATCGCTTGCGCATGGAGCAAATACAGCGAGAAGAAGAGCGTCAACTGCGCCAACAGCAAGATCAAGCTTATAAAGACAGCCTGAATGCTGACCAGCGAAAACAAGAGTTATTGGAGAAAAAGAGGAAAGCTGCCCTGAAGGCTAAACAAGCTCGGGACGAAATGGCTCGCAAACGTAAGCAATACATACAGTACCTTTGCCAACGTACCCTCAAGCAGCCCCTCCCCGCTGCCACCGATGCTAAAGTGACAAAAATTAGCTTTCGTTTATCCAACGGCGACCGTGTCATTCGTCAATTCAGTGGAGACGATACGTTGGTATCTTTGTACGAATACATTGAAGCCTACTCTCATATGGATAGCATGGATCATGGCGAAAGCGTTTCGCTGCCCGAGGATTATGTGCATCAATACAGATTTACCATGCACTCGCCGTTTCCAAAGACTGTATATCTCCCTGATCCAAGCAAAAAGATCATGGACGAAAAGGGCTTATGGCCAAGCGCCACTTTAATTGTTGATACTAATGAAAGTGACCAAGATCAAGAACAGGACGAGCAAGACATTGACCAAGAAGCATAAGGCTTTA
>MU619253.1:116006-187913 GCA_025201805.1 Parasitella parasitica
AAAAAAAAAAAAAAAAAAGGCAGAAAATGAAATTAATCTATTACATGGGCAGTTAAATATTAGGTAGTGGTAGAAGTGGGTATGGTTTGGTTTCGCACAATAGCTGGCTGTCCACGTAGACTATTCTTCCTATTCAAGTATAAAATTGCTTCGTCATCTACTAATTCGCCCAAACCGATCAAGTCTGCTAATAAGCAGCCAGTGCTTGGATCGACGATGGACACATCAGCACCGTTTTGAAACAGGAATTCTGCCATTGAAAATAATCGAGATTTGGCTGCTGTATGCTGACTGCTTTGGCCACTGCTGTGCGTGCTGCAACCACTACTGCTGGCATCATCAGCGCAGGGAAGATGGATAACGCTAGTGCCGTCTGGACAGTGGGCAGCCGGGCTGCTACTTGTCTCCCAATCGTCCATGTTACTGCTATCATGTAGAGACGGCGCTAGTAATGCAAAATGCAGAGCATATCTCACAACAAACGCATCTTCTTCTTTTGGCGGATGTTGCTCAATCTCGAGTGCGCGATCCAAGTACTCATTCCCCTCAACATCGAGCAAAGGAAGCTTGAGTGTAGATGTCTTTCTCTTTTTAATGATGGGTATAACATTGCCACTCGGCAGCGGCTCATTGACATTGGCACCTAGTGCGATGGCATAAAGTGCTCTCGGTATATCATTTTGTTCAATAGCGCTGTGTAGTAGTTTCATTGGATTCAAAGTGGGCACCATGGGCTTGACTAGAGACTTATCGACGTATTTGGTCTGAATGTACTTTAGCTTGGCGTCTCTTGCTTCTGTTGGAGTGGGCTTACTGATGGCGGCATCATGTAGCTGTGATTCCCATACTGCGTTGGATTTAGCATTCCCAATAGACAGTAGAAGCTGAGCAATATCTGGCGTAAAAGATGCGCTGTCCAATGTCAATGATCTCACTTTGGAAATATGAGTGCCCAGACTGCGATGGATACCGGAGCACTCTATACAAAAACGACGATTTAGTAGGTACACATCACACAACCCCCCATATGGCTTTTACCTATACAAATTAGTATGCCGAGGTTCAACGAGCACCATTCTGGATTCTTGGTTGAGCAGTCTGCACAGATAGTATTGGATAAGTCTTGCCTCAATTGCAGCAGTAGGCCTGTATTCGGTGTTGCAGCATCATGCGGATCTTTGGACGAAGAAGGGAGTGGAGGCGATATAACCAGCTTTTTGTCGCCATGGTGATAAAGATGGTGTTGGCTATGCCTCTTTTTCAAATACTTGTCTTTTGCAGCTGCTAAACCACTCAGGGCGCCGCTCAGGGATCTTGCTTGTTTCCATGTATTTGACTTTTTCAGGGTGCTTTCGTACCTTAAATCCGTCGAACTGCTCATGCCGTTTAGTAAGCTGCAGATTGCATTATTAACTGTAGCAATCCAGCTTGATAGTTCCTCGCTTGAGGTTGCCTGGTACATTCTGCGAAAATTAGGAGTGATGATTTCAAAGCAGAACCGGCGATCGGCATTGCGTGCTTCTCTGACTGTGGCAAACCGCAAGTTAATAGGGTCAATGTGCGTCTCTAGGTGCTTTTTCCAATTGCTGTATTCGTGAAGATGTCCGTTGCTCAGCACACACCAGTACTTGTGCCAGTTGGTGGCAGAAGACATGTCGAATGAGGGTGTGCTGCTGTTTTTTATAGGCTTGGAAGGTGCAAATAAGAACCCCTCCTTTTTACGCCCACTGCTATGAATAAAGTGCTGATCCTGCTGTTCTAAATCGCGAATTCCCTTGAATTTGCTCTCTGCTACACCCGATACCTGAATACCTAATCCGATAGAGGGTTCGTGGCTGGTAGATGCCATATCGATATTTGTTGGAGAGGTAGGTGTCTCTAATGATTCACGATTTGTTGGCGAACTCGGCGCCATGGATGCAGGTGACAGCATGGCGTACAGCGATTTTCTCCTGCTCTTTTCATCGTCTGCGAGATTTGGAGTTGTGTATTTCTCTACCAGTATTTTTCTCTTTTCGTGTCTTTCTTTGTGCACGACTTTTTGCTCACGGGAAGCCTCGGCAATGATTGTTGCCAGGTGGTCCAGTCCTTGTTTGTAGGGCTCTAATGTCTTTTGGACGTCTTGGTAGTAGGCATACTGCTTTTCATAGTGATTCAGCAAATGATACATAATCTCTTGCTCTTTTTTTCCACCGTGGAGATCCCTCAAGAAGGAATAATAGTCGAATCGAACCAAATCAAACTCGCTCTTTTTGCCCATAAATTCAGACTCTGCTTTCTGCTTGATCTTTGTGTTTCCGGGTGCCTTTATGCTAAGATATCTCGACAAGTTGGAGTAGTATTCCTTGCTGACATCTTCGAACTGTCTTCTCTTTGTATCGACAGTTTTGATATCCATATCATACAGCTTTTGCAGCGGATTTATGAGGAGGTTTTGCATACAAAAGGACAATCTTTCTTGCTGTTCGTGAAGCTTGGACCAAGTAGAGTCTAGATAATGCGTGAATAACGGCTCTGTGAAAGGAGCTTCCTTTAACGATTCGATAAACAGTTTGTCCTGCTCCAGCAAGTTGTTTTTGGCTTCTGATGCTGCGCTAGCTGATTTGAGAATACGTTTTAAATAAGCTTTCAGTACCCTCGTTCGGCCTTCGTATTCTTTTATAGTCGCTCGAAATAAAGGTCCATCTTCAAGATCAACTTCTGCACCGCCTCCTCCTCCTGCTGCTGGCTGACGCGGTCGGTTGCTCTCGGAACTTTTCGATTCTGAAACCTCTTGATCAAACGATGAAACGGTGATTGGCTGTTCAGTCATTTTGTCTCCAAGAGAAAGAAGAAGAAATGAAAGAGAGAGAGAGAGAGGGACAAAAAAAGAAGCCGTTTGATTTTTAGTATGTTGGTTTTTCATGGTTTTCATATAGACTCCGGTTCATTGATTCATAGCGTAAATTAAGGCTCTAAAAACTGCTTTGTCCCACGTTTTTTCTTTCTCTCTCTTGTCATGTCCAAAGTTATTATTATCACAGGTGCCAGTAAAGGTATTGGCAAAGCTGCTACTTTGCAAGCAATTGGAAAATACAATGCCAAAGTCGTTGCCATTGCAAGAAGCAAAGATTTACTGGACCAGCTTGCCAAGCAAGTTGACAAGAAAGATCATTTGGAATATGTTGCTGGGGATGTATGCGATGAAAAAGTAGTCTATAAAGCTGTCAACATTGCTATTGACAAGTGGGGCCGCCTTGATTCTGTGATTGCCAATGCAGGGTAAGTTTTACCAATGTTATTGTTATGATAGCAATTGGGTGACATAACCAGCTTGTAGTGTCATTGAGCCAATTGCTCCTGTTGCTGAAGGCCCTGTTGAAGGCTGGAAGAGACTATTTGATGTCAATGTATTCTCCATCATTACGCTTGTGCAAGCTGCTTTGCCCTCTCTCCGCAAGTCCAAGGGCTCCATTGTTATTGTGTCTTCTGGCGCTGCTCTCAAAGGATATAAAGGATGGGGTGCTTATGGCGCGTAAGTGGAACTGTTCTTGTAGTGAAATGACCTGTCAATTGAACTTGATAATGTGCGCATAGATCAAAAGCTACAGTCAATCATATTGCAAAGACATTAGCAGTAGAAGAACCAGATGTCACTACTATTGCTCTTCGTCCAGGTGTTGTTGATACTGAAATGCAAGGTTTCATTCGTAGCCAGGGTGAGCAAGGAATGAAGGAAGATCATGCCAAGTTTACAGAGCTCCATCGCGATGGGAAGTTGGTCCAGCCAGAAGATCCAGGCCATGTTTTGGTCGCTTTGGCTAATAATCCACCAAAGAAGCTATCTGGTAACATGTACAGTTGGAATGATGAAGAAATGAAGCCTTTCAATCGCTCTTAGCAGTTTTTTGAACATCTACTAAACAGAATTTTGTAAAACAACCGAGGTATTGTTGAACTAGGGTTAATATTACGCCCATCAATTCAAACCCTTGCATGGTATATATTTAATAAATTGAGGGTGTTCTTTTTTTTTTTATTGTGTTGCTAGCAAATAGTATATAGTGTTGGATCAAGAGACCTATATTTCCTATTTTTAGTCCTTTTTCATTGTTATTATAATATGTACTGAAATGAAATAATCACTAGTACGCCAAGTCTCGGCTCAAGTCGTCGTTTGGGTCGTCATTAACATGGTTGGCGGAAACAGGAAGCTAAATGAAGCATTTTACATTCAACGTGTTCTTTCCTACAACTGCAATGACAAGGCAATGTTTACAATAAGCGCTTGAAACTCAAATAAACGGAGAGAACATCAAGTCGTCTTTTGTGAATGTGATGAGATGAACAAGAGAAGAAAGTGTCTGTTTTACTTTTTACCTGTTTATTGATTTGGCATTGGATACAGTGTCTCCAAATGAATACTCCCTTTGTAACATTCAGCGATGTATTATTAATATTTACCCTGACAGCTGTTTAGAAGCTTTTTTACTCTCATGATTTACACTTTTTTCGTATATCCTTCTCTTAAATAGGGCTTCAGGGCTTTGCTCTTGTTCGATAATCATTGCATTACACCGCACTAAAAACTATTCGCTGATGAGACGACAGTTATTAGCAAGCAAGCTTTTCTGGGGCTATGTCAAGGAATTCTTGCGTTTGTAATAAAATAACCGTCGTTTTTCTTTATTGCCTCCGCAACGACAGCTATGGCATATCAAACTTCTACTTTTAAAAGTAATGGCCCTCCTCCCTCATACAATCTAGACGAAGAAAAGAACGGCCTTACGTATATAGACAATAAACGATTACAAGCAATCTGTTCTGAACAAGAAGATCTCTCTGCTGTACCTCAAGTCCCATCCAAAAAGCAGAGAAACGGGTCCCACGAAAGCGCCTCTGATGATCAACGACGAGTAGGATGTTTGTCACTTTTCTGGTTTGCTGTGATTTGTGACATTGCAGCAACCGTCGTCGCATTGCTAGGGACTATGGGCGCTACTCTAAAATGCAGGTCCAGCTGTGGTGATGTTTGCGATGGTTGCAACAATAAGTCTAGGAAAGGTCTAATTGCTAGTTTGGTCATATTTGTGATTTTAAGCATCTTTATTGCAGTATTTAGACTGATATGCTATTGCTGCAGTCGAAGCAACACAACCCACACAGAACTTTCGCCAAATAAGTGATGTTCTGATGAGAATAAATATCCATGTCAGGGATGAAGCCCTTTTTATATTGTATAACACAGACGGAAGGTTGTTCTTTTTCATTGGACACTCCAAAGACCCGCCAAGATTTTAAAATTTTGATACAATCAGCCCAAGGATTTACCCTCTTTTCTCACTTATCTGGTTTGAAAAGAGATGAGTGGACCAAATCATATAAATCAACACGCCGGCAATAGTAGTGATATCTCCAGACTGACAAGTTCGCTTTCAGAGCAGCCCCAGGGACAGGACGCAGAAAAACACATTGTGTATTTTGATAGTTATGATGCGAGCCCACCTTCTTATGACGCAGCACAGCAGGAAGATAGCCCCTATCTACCACACAGCTCAGATGCAGACTTCTTTATGGAGCCACGCGATATCCCTTTAAATCATTGCGAAAATACATGCGTGGAACCAGAAGCAAGGCCACTAATGATGGCTGAAAGCCTACAAAATGGCTGCATACCGTCTGCACCATCGCTTGATCAAATGCAAGCTAACACATCAGAGTCGATGGATACCAAAACGCCTAACAAGAAGCGCAAAATGACGCCGGTTCGTATATTCTTGGCTTGCTGCGTTTGGTTTGCCGGTATTACGTTCATGTCGGTCAGCTTGTTTGGCTACGAATGCTTTGATGAGTGTGAATCTAATCAAGATTGCGATCGCTGCTTTGGTGGAATCCGCAAAGGAGGGCTTTCTCTTTTGTATACTATTTTCATACTTGCTTGTATTTTTGCGACTTGGAAAGCTGTTCGTTTTACTCTTACCGTCTAGTATGTATGAATGCTTGACGGAAGCACAATTATACCTAATTAGCCGTAGTTTATAATTACAATCCTATAAATTCAGCGTTTTATTTCTTTTCCTCTAAATATCATCTAAACACTGTAAACTTGATAACTTTCCAAATGATGCACAGGCTAGTCAATATGAAAAAGCTGAAACCTGCTGCCATTAACCCTTTATGGAGCTTTGCTTGACATTGATTACACTCCTCTTCAGCTTCGCACTGGCTATAACAGTTGATAGTGGCTAACGCTGTTGCCATTAAAGTAATTCCAAATACAAAAATCGCAAACCCCAGGATAACTCTGCTTAGAGAACATTGGTGTAATTTACTCAACTTGTTATCTGAAGGGTTGTTTGGCGAAACTTCTGTTTGATTGCCGGGTAGTGATATTGGCATAGTGGTAAATTCATCTAACTCTTGCATCAGTGGGGCTGTTTCTGGCTCTGTTGGTGGATTTGCATGGTATGGATCGAGAGGGATCCCTTCCATCGAGTCTGGATGATGTATGCTTACTTGTGTGGCACTATGATACGACGGTGGGTTGTCTGCTGTTTTATCGTAGTCATCTATATAAAGTGCATGTTTTTCATTTCTCTGATAAGTGCTACTTGAGCCCCCATTTGGCTGTAAATGTTCGCTTGCATCGCTGCTTTGTGGCATATTTGTGTTTATGACACTTTCATCTGCATCGCTCCCATTCAAATATGGATTGTTGTGCATGTTGTATGTAGTGTTTGTGAGAAAAAGAAAGAAAAAAGATTTTGCTCAATCAGGCAGATGTTTCAAATTCTTGGCACGAGTGCTGCCTATAGCTTTCTTATTACCACCCCGCCTGATGTTCATATCTCCATAGACAAGCTCAAAATGTATTCATAAGGGCAGCATGAAAACCAATTGTTGCATTACATTCAGTAGATGTAATAATTTCTCTAGTAAGATTTTGAGTTTAGACTCTGATATCACTGATCCAACGAAAATATTTAGCTCTCTATCAAGAAATATTTTGACAGCTGCAAGTGACAATGTGTGGCAGATTTTTTTTTAATCAAATGTACTCATAATTATTATATAAACTTTCATGACCTAGTTAGCACCTGGCTCTTCGTTTCTTTATCTCTTTGAAAGCTCACAAGTCCCACTATGAAGGAACTGTTTTCTATATGCTTGAGATGATTAGTGTAAAACTATCACCAAGATCAGCTGATATGTGCCTTTGCACCTTCATGATGTTTTTACTATCGTACATTCGTCTCTCTTGTCACTTTATTCAAAACTTTCGAATTTAGTCTACTAACAAAAAATAACCTCCCATTATTGGAAAATCATAAATATATACAAAGTCGCTTTATTCATCTTTACATGTAATATTTTTAATACCTATGATTGATTAATTAACCACTGTAAGGACCAAATAAATGTCGTCAGGCCTATAAATTGGCTTATTTTAGCAAATAAATGCTGTTTTAAGCGGATTTTTGACCTTCTATTTCACTCAAAACCATATTAGACAATTGCTATCAGTCCACTTACTCATTCTGATGCAAATTTGCAGTTTTCTGAAAAACTTTTTTTCAACTCGATTTTGGCCCTATGGTACCTCGTCTGAAAAGTCCAATTTGACAAAAGTCAATTTTTCAGTCGAAAAACGAGGTTTTTTACTAAGGTATACATTAATTGCATTTGTTCCAGAATATTGTCCTTATATGATGGTAATGTACATTTGCAGATTACAGACCAAATTTTTCGAGTTTTTCGCAATAAACTCAAAACTCGCTTTTTCTAAAATATCAATGCAATTTAATAAATAAAACTCACAAATAAATAACACTAGTGCACAGAGCACGTTTGGCCCTACCATTATTACTATTACCTTTTTGGTCGTCAACTACTCATTTGGGTCTGTAAATATTCTTTAAAGAAGATTGTTTTTCTGGAAATGGCAATTTCGAACAAAAATGAGACAGACTCTTCAATCCCAATTCATACCCCGCGTGCATTTGCAACAACATTTCAAGTCTTTGTTTTGTGCTGAACAAAAATAGACACATAAACTATCTTTATTTTTTTATGGTTAGCTGAGTGAGTTAGAATATTTGTAAATTGTAAATAATAACCTTAAGATTTATTAAAGAACTGAAAAGCATTTGTACTCCTGGTCTTCACATTGTTGTACCATTGTCTCATCGCAACTCGAGATACAAACATGATAAGAGCTGCGCTCATTTAGATACTTTTATTGTGATTGCTATTCTTCAGGATTGTTTAACATAGAGCTTCGTGTAGACAAAGAACCTCAATTCAGGATGATACGCTCATGCTAATATGTAAAATAATGGCACTTGCGGATCGTCTTTGCCGATCTCTTTTTGTTATAAAGAAGCCTGCTGACGTATGGAATTTTGCATTCCCTTATATAAGAAATAAAATAATGAACAGGCGTAACAGATTGTTAAAACAGCAGTTTAGGCGGCGCATAGTGTACTCGTCTCCTTACGGCTCATGAGTTCAGAATGAGCCATCTTGTGTATCATGCTTTTGCCATCAAAAGAACAAAAGAATCTCGAATGTTAACATGTAGAGAAAAAAAACTATATAAATCATGCAATTATTATATGTTCTTTTTTTTTTTCCTCCATCAAAACAATCAACATGGAAAACACAAACACTACCACTAAACAAGAATACAAGTATTTTGTTGGAATTGGTAAGACTATTATGGTATTGGATACGTTAAAAAGATGATTCAACTAACACTCAAAAGACTTTGGAACTACCGAATCTAGCTGCTGTTATGCTATAAGGGGGGAAAAAGATAGAAACAATGACAAGCAAATTGCTGTACACTCTGTCGGCTATTGGTGAGTGCACTAGTTATTGCAGTTACCACACTCAAACACTAATACGCATTATTTATCTAGGTCTTGTCAAAGCATATTTGATTTCAAAATCCCTTCCGCTATTGCTTACCCTGATCCCTCAAAACCAGACGTATATATCGGAGGAAATATAGCAAGATATCCAAACGCTATTACAAGCTTGCCAGACAAGCTAGATTCACCAGACGGCATAAAGAGTTGTGCAGATTTTTTGAAGGCGTTCAATGCTCACGTCTTGGCAAGAATTGAACACAAAGAGAAAGAAAATGGAAGAGAACATGACGATGTTACTCTAGCCAACATTCAATACTGCTTCACTCTTCAACAAGCTCAATATAAGGGAAACCTTCTTGAAGCACTGAAGTTGGCTGAAATCTACTCCAGCGAGGACCACAAGGACAAAATCTTGATTGTCGACACTCAATTGGCAATGGCGAAGAAGATCAGGAAACTCCAGCGTATTGAAAACAATTTTATTATCTGTGAAATTGACTCAAAGTTCACCAAAATCACGTCAATGGAAATCATTAACGAAAATGGACGTTTAAGCGCAAGAGAATCCGGTGATTCGATTACACTTGATAAATTAGGTGACGAGCAGATTGATGAACAAGTTAAGGAGCTTGTAAAAAAGGACATGAAGAAACAACAATTGGACTCCCGTGATGATTGCGATAGCATACAGGAACTTGCCCTTCAATATTTCAGAAAAAAAATGAAGGTACATATATGCTACCCATCATTGACTCCATTTATCCTGACTACTAACATTTTACAAAACTAGTATTGGATTGATTTCGAAGATCTTGAAAAACAGAATTTTGCTCGTGTTTGTCTACCAGGAAAAAAGGAGACAATTTCTATCGATCTTCCTCTAAAAGATCTCAAAGAGAGAGCTTATGATCCTATGATTGATGAAATTATCGAATCAGTTGAGAAGCTGTATAAATCAGAATTTGCGGTACATGTAGTCTTGAGCGGAGGTGGGCAGTCAATCTCAGATTATATGAAGCAAAAATTGGAAGAAAAATTGAGCAAAAGATTGGAAAGAGATGTACAAGAAAAGCTTGACAAAGAATTGAATGAGCTACTGGAACAGGTTAAAGAAACAACAATTAACGAAAAATTGGATGAGGCGTATGATTGTCTGGTTCAAGAATTGCGTTACTACACAAAAGAGGCAACTAGAAGGAGAATGATCGACAACCAATACTATGAAGCCTTATACAAATTTACTGCTTTGAAAGACAACTCAAAGTTGCAACACGCATTGAAGAAGGAACTAGATGAAAAGCTGAACGAATTTAAGCGTGATGATACTCTTTTGGCTAGATTTACAAAAGGTTTGCGAGCCAAACTACATTCTAAAGAAAACGTGGTTCTCGAGTCAAACAAAGAGCAAAATCAAAACCAACTCGACAATTCTTATTTGGAGGAATTGATAAAAGCTATGAAAGGCAGCATCTCTGATACATTGGAGAATATACTTTGCAATATATTCGAGGAACAAGCAGCTGAATTCAGGAACAACTATTCAGTCAAAGGATCAGACGCAATTTTTGATCAAAATTTGAAAGAGTTTGATCAAAAGTTAAAAGAATTGGGAGGCTTGGATGTCAAAGAAGTCCAAGAAAAATTGAAGAAGTACGAACTGGATACAATTCTTGGCCAAAGATTAAAGTATCATTGCGAAATTTTGGGTGAGAAGGAATTGACAGATGGCAACCAGATAGAAGATGAATGTGAGAACCCTTACGAACAATTGACCAAAAAAGAAGAGTCGAGAAAAAGATGGGAACGCTTTTACAAGATAAGATTGGAATGCGTGCCAAGACATGAATGGGAAGACGAACTGAAAAAATTTGAATGCAATTTCGACAAAGGAAAAATAGAATTGTATGATGATTTCATTGAAAAAAACAAGATGGAATCCGAGGAAGAATTGGACCTGAAATCGGCAGATTTGAAGGAAGATTTCAACGAACAGCTCTCACTTCTTAAGGAAAGATTTGATAACGAATTGCAAACTTTGAAGCACAAAATAGGAATAATGATCAATGAATCGGAACGACAACGAGTCTTGAACGAACGCTTCGCTGAAAATAACATTGTTAGAATAATTGGCGATATATCAGCAGCTGAAGCCGCAGTAGGCATCTTAACCGCAGAGCTTTAAATCCTAACTACATAGGCTTAAAATTTCTACGGTTTTACTTCATGCATACGGCACAATACAATAAAATTCATTTGAAACCAAATTAGGCATATCTTTTAATCTTCTTCCAAACCTCTTTTCTTATTCCAATTTTGCAAAACATTAGTTTTTCAAATATCTTGCATGGAAGCCCGATCGAGTAGAGGAAATACGGCATGAAATGGACGAAATGAAAGTGCGCCATTTTGGACAGAGAAAAAACCACAAGCAGTGCTACCAACCCATCTTTTCAAAAGTGTTTCGCAAATGAGAAGGCTATTCTGAAGCCTATATAATCACTATAACCACCGTTATTGCTAATCTTTTAAGAGGCAACAGCAATGAGTGTAAGGGCGTGTAAGTAAAAAATCAGATGTTATAACTCTGCTTTGAGTTGTTCGTTCATGATTGCAAGTTTGGAAAAACTGCTGCAAATAATATCTCTGGAGCCTATGCCTTTCGTGTTCAAGGCAGTGTTTATCATCTAATGAGATCTTTTTTGTTTCATACAAAAAACATGAGCTCTACTACCCTGGCTTGACTGAAATTTGCTCTAATACACATCTTTGACGCTGATAATATGTTGAGTAGTTATAGCGTGAATATTATACTCAATTGGCAGTATGATAAATGAATGGATTCATTTGAAATGATCACAACAAATGTTATGAGACGCGCGGGACATTTATTTTGACTTTGAGTGAGGTTTACAACTGTAATTGTGTATTAGCGGGACACCATAAATGTGAGAGTGTATTAATATATTATCAGGGGGTAAGATCGTTATAAAAGCTTCTAAACGATACTCTTGAGTAGAATGTATATGTCTGAAAGAATATAGGCAATAAACATAAAGAAAGATTTATTGAATATGTACTTGAAGATGATAACTTTCGATATGTAAAAGATGATAATTTCGATTAACAAAACTGGTAAAATGAGAAAACGGATCAAGTCCTACTTGGAGATTATATATTCAAATGTAATTTCATTTAGAAGTTGGTCAGGTAATAACATAATAGCATAATTTATTGAATATAATAAAGGAGGAAGAAGGAAGAAAATAAGAAAATAGATTATTTGTCTGCAAAGATGGAGCCTTGATGTTTGCTCAAGTAGTCAACTGACCTAGCAAGTTGAAGTCGATATGCTTCAGCAATGTCCAAAGCAGCGACCTCCCTAAGATTTTTCTCCTCAGCGTATTTCTTGATCGTCATGATGATACGACGTCTTCGCGAGTAGAAGGTTTTATCTTTTGAGGACCACCCAGGGTAGTTCTTGTCCATCCATTGAACCGAATGGCCACCACTTAATTCGTCAGCCTCAACAACGGATATTGGCGCTTGAGATGTGGAAGTTGATGCAGCAGCAGCAAGGGACATCAACGGAGTAGAGACAGCAGTTGATGTTATTGTAGGAACTTGATAATCTCCTCCCGCTGGAATCGTTATGTTGATATTCAACGGGGCACGACCAGTGGAGATATCACTAATGTTTTTTAAGATCTCGTCCATCTTGCTGTTTGACTGAGTGGCATTCATGGCTATTTGTGATTACAACGTTGACAACATTTGTTCAATGTGGGGTACCACAGAACGCAATTGCATGCTGAAGGGATCGTTGTTTTCATGAACTACCATGGCTGCAATCAGGTCACTGTAATCAAAATAGTTAGTTTAAAGCGATTATACTTTATGATTGCTGCGATTTAACTTACTCTCTAAATTTCAAATATAAAGGATCCTGGAATAGATCGTGTTCCCATAAGTGATGATCAGGGTGGTTTCTTCGCATTTTAACAGAATCTTGAAGCAAAATTGTCCTCAATGAAATAAAAAGCTTCAAGAAGCCACCAGTAGTCGTAGTCTTCTGAGCCGTTCCTGCAGTGATTTTATCTTGCCATAGTTCCACATCAGGATAAACCTTGCGCTTCAATTCTTCTGGAAGATCTAACATGCCTCTGGGAAGATATGAGTGGCCTCCTTCTATTGGGAAGCTAGCGAGTTGTCGCATGAGCCTTCTTGGTAGACCTGTCAAGTAAGACCCGTTCATAGACGTAGAGTTCCACTGGCCGTTTCGTCTGGTTTTGCTTTCATCGACACCCCACACATCTGCCATTCGTGCGCCTGCATCTCGAAAAATGTGGGTCGCCTTGCTTGATTGAATTCTACAAGCGTTGAGTCCTTTCTTGATAGCAACAAAATGTGCTTTGGAGGACATCTCAACCAAGTGATCTGACCCTTGAAAAGCTTGGTATCAAACTAGTCTCTGGAAGTTGCCATGTTTGGGAGCGCCTCTCCCTGGCATTGGAAGCGATAGAACAGATAAAACGAGAGCATCATGAGCGGACAAATCTCAGTGAATTTGCTTCGCATACATCCAGATATCCGAATGGCTCCATGTTTGTTTGATGCTATCAGTCATTAGATACAGCAAGGCAAGGCAAGGTATAGGCCCTTCAGCAGCAAAATTCAGTGACTGAAGATCCACTGATTCAGCTTGACGAGCAGAAGCTCCGCGAAGATACATGTAGTATGAGAGTAAACAAATTAGGGCACTAAGCAAGCCTTCTTCACTATTTTGATCGATGTAGTGATCAATTGAAGCCGTTAGCTCCCCGACCGTCGTGTATCCATCACCAACAGTCAGTGCTACACGGTCTTGATACTCGTTCCTCTCCATCTTGTTCTCTTTCCTTGCCAGAATTTCTATAGATTGTTCACATTCAATTCGAAGATGAGGGAAGCTATTTATGCCTTTGTTTCGTTGATCTCTCCAAAGATCGACAATTGCTGCAAGATGGATTTTTATTGTATTTGCGCTGAGAGTTGCATTGGGATCTTCGCCATGCTGAAGTTTTAGCCTCTTGCGTTGAGAATGCTGTGATGAAAGAAAACCATTAGACATTGAACAAATGCTTATCATTTTGTTTATACCTCTTTGTCGATATAAAACGCGACCTTGGATCCACTCACAGTGTGTCTTGTGGGATCTTCTAACACAAAATTTTTCGATCAAAAAAAGGCAGATATTCTTGTTGCATACCCTCAGAAGTGTTTGCGGTATTCTTTCGTCTGTGATCTCGTCTTGCTTGATAATTTGTCATTGAGATTCTCTTATTCTTAAATATACTTTAGCTTTTTCAAAAAGATGGGATTGGGGAATTGCATTTTTGGGATCATACAGTTTTGTTAGTTACTGAGATAATTAAAAATTTTACGTGTACTTCAACAGTATTTTAAATTGGAAGATGGACCTTGAGTATGTTTTTAAGTCAAACCGGCGTATTACTGCGAACTAAAATGTGCCGAGGATATCTTAGAGGTCTTTTATCTAATAGTTTGTATGTAGGAATGTATGCATTGAAAAATTAAACAAACCCACACACTCTGAACAAACATACTTACGATAGTAAAGATGGATCATGGCCAATTGAATAGCCTTATTCGTAGGAGTTTTTTATTCAGATGACAAATTTGTTGTTCAAATTGCTCATGGCTCGGCAAACTATACTCTCGTGACAATTTTGCTATAAAGACCATCCAAAAGGGATGCGGCATCGCTCATGAGCATGCTCTCGTCATCAGAATGGGCGAAAAAGAAGACCTTGCCTCCTCAAGTCTTCGAAACTGATTTCTATACCATCATTGTCCTCCTACCATATCCAATGCAGCGTTTGGCTGCATGCTTTCATAAATCAAATCAAGTCAGTCCTGAATTGAAGGACTGGTACTCATGACCATCACATCATTATAGCTTCTCCAAACAGTAATCGGAGGTTGGTACATAAAAGGTAACACCCGAAAAACAGAAAACGTTTATTTTATCATTTGTATTTGCTAGGTATGAATATTCTACGAGTGAATTATCAATAAACCTTTTTTTGTAAAAATAAAAAAAAAACCCATATAACCAGCATTGCCATGCCCTATCAAATATACATAACACACCATTAATTCTTGACGACTTGAACAACATCTTCATCACCCACTAAATGGTTGATACCAACACGTTGTGGGTTGTGCTTTGTTGACGTTCCCTATGGCGAATATTGTCAATAACCTTATTTTCTGCTTTTCTAAAGTATATTCCTACCCAGACTAAAGCATATCTAAAGTTGTTTGTCAAGGATCTGTGAATAGCATGGCACACATGTTCAATCGTAGCGCCGTTTCTAACAATGAGGCCATCACTGAAATCAGGATATTCACCTCTCTTTTTTGTATATACACGCATCAAGTTCAGTTTTCTCCAAATAGTCTCAATGAGATAATCTAAATTGAGGTCATCTTCACAGGATACAACAACTGTATTTTCCTCGTGAGCCAAACGATTGACCTCCTCCAAACTAATCTGATCAATCTTGTTGTAACACTACAAGTTATCGAGAAATTAAATAGTGCCCAATCTGTATTCCTCAAGTTCAAGCAGCTAAACTTACGTAAATGCACTTGATATATCTTCTGTTACCGAGAATAACGTCAATGAATTGATCTACAGTGATGTCCTCACGAATCACAATATCTGCGTTAAAAATTTCTACGTATAATACGATTAGATCATCTATCAAGGCACGCTCTGTATGGCCATACTGTAATCATGCAAAATGTTGTGCACCATTTTTTGGTCGATCTTTGTTAATTTGAGAGTCGCATTGAAGCTAATACCACCAGCTTTTTTTATCTTGAAAGACACGTTAGGGAAACTTTGATTCAAACGAATACCAACAGCTTCTAATTCAGCCTCCAGTAAAGGTCTACATGGTAGTGAAATGGGCGTTATTTACGAGGGTCTACTCCCGACCCAACCCCTTACCTTTGATGGGCAGATTTAGTGGCATCTAACATCATCAACACAACATCAGCCGTACGTGCAACAGCGATGACTTGCCGACCACGGCCTTTACCTTGAGAAGCACCTTCAATAATACCAGGCAAATCCAGAAGCTGAATATTGGCACCTTTGTATGTGAATTTACCGGGAACACAGGTCAAAGTCGTAAATTCGTAGCTTGCAACAGCAGATTCGGTAGGTGTCAATTTCGATAAAAGAGTAGATTTACCAACTGAGGGAAAGCCAATCATGACTACGCGGGCATCTCCAGATTTCATGACATCGAAACCCTCACCCTAACAACATGACACAATAAGAAATTAAAAGGGCAACAACAAAGAACTCTCCAAACCTTTTCAGACTTTGTCTTTGCGCCCTCCAAGAGCTGTACACGGTATCTGGCTAGTTTGGCCTTCAAAAGACCGAGATGGTATTCGGTAGCTAAAGGGACGAGGAGAAAAAGTTTTCTTGATGTTTAAAGATTGTGTGGTACTTTGCGAGTTTGCAACTAACCCTTGTTCTTTTGCGTGCGTCTGATTTCGTTCTCGATATCATTAATTTTTTCGACAATCCCCATCTTGACAAGTGATGTCTTACGAAGGCTTATGTATAAAAGAAAGAAACAAAGTTCAAACTGGCAACAGTTGAACGGCCTTGCAAAGAAGCCAAGTTTCTGAATAGTCACGGGTAAATGCCTGATAATAGTCCATCAGCCCTTTCATCAATGCAACTAACCAAGGTATAGCAGAAACACTAGTCAATCATATAGCTTCTTAATGGGTCTATATTGCAAGTCTATTTATTATATGCGGTTTCTAAATCATATTTTTGTTTATTGATATCTATTTGAATTAGGATCTTCCTCTCATCATTTGACGCTTAGCCTTGCCTGGTCGTTTGACGCTACTCTTTTTATCCAGTGACATGCCCTTCTTTGCAGGATTTGCAATGGTGTTTGTCCCCTTTTTTCTCTTGCCCAAAGAATATTTAGCATCCTAAAGACAGCAACTATTAATTATTGGTCTGGCTGATATGCTTATTGGTAATACCTTTGAGTCTCTATCATAGTTCTTGGCAGGTCTATCATCCCTTGATTTTCCATTATTTGTAGCAGCTGCTAATCTCTCTGCTTCTTCCAAGTCGACATTGAATTCGTCATCAAGGGTTACTTCAGCACCATCCTTTCTCTCTATAAATTATATTAGATCGTTTTAAATTACGTAAATCAGCACAATTACGTACTTCTTGATAGTAGCTTGATTCTTTCGTTTGATTTTGCTTTCTTTTGTTCCTTGTTAAAGATTTGTAATCTACGTAACGCATCCTCATCTCCATCTTTAGCCTCGGCAATAAGTCGTTGGCGAACTGCTTCCATTTGCTTATCATCTTTCAACATGGGCGCAATGAAATTCTCAGGCCTGAAGAAAGCAACACCAGCTTCTTCTGCAAGTTTCCTTCCAACAAGCGCTGCATTTAATGCTTGCTTGTAGAATGCTTCTTCCCGCAAAAGATCGTCATACACATCAGCTACTTGGACAGGCTCTTCTGATGTCACTGTTAATGTCTCTATCCATGGCATGTTTTTCAACCTGATATCATCAGTAATGCGTTCCAAAGCATCCTAATAATTGCTTTAGTTGGCCTTTAGTAATTTGATTGTAGGTTCTGCAATGACTACCTCATTATTGACTAATATCCTTTGTTCAATGACCATATCGCCGTATTCATCATCAATATCATCTTCGTCGAGGTCTTCTAAACGAATCCAGACAGGTTCAGCATCTTCTTTTACAGTATCTTTACCGACTCCAGCCATTTCTGTTGCTGGTGTGTGATCCAACTTTGCTTTTTGATTTTGTGGTGCCATTGAATTACTATGTTTAATCAAAAAACATCACTGAAATAAAAAATTTGCCAGCAGATTTTATGTGACCTCTGCATTTGTGCTATATGTCGGTAGCCGCTAATGCTTTGTGATGCTATAATTGTAGTCTCTACCTTGTTCAGACTACCAAGTTATTGTCTTAACGGACCATGATGACCTTTATGCTTTTCGAACCATAATGGCTAGCATGGAAGCAATTGTTGTATATCTTGAAGTTCTTAGTCTCCAATGTTCGCATATTTACACATTGTGGTTTTCTTACTCCCTAACCAATTCCATCATTCAAATGTGCATCAAACTGATTTCTTTCTATCAAATAGATTGTGATATAACTCTGGTATAGTATCTTTTTATTCAAGTTCTGATGGTTTGTTTACACTTGTAAATGTGTATTTATGCATAATTAATCGTGTTGATGCAATATTGCTTTAAACTTTTATATGGGATAATGATCAAGTGATTTATTTGAATTTCCAAGAATGGTCAAGGGTAGTAGTTTAAGATACATAGTACATAGATAAAAGAGAATTATACTGAAATTGGTATATTATGTAATACACGAGGGATTGCGTATGTACGGCGTTAACGAGGGAATATTCGGATTTTCCATTCTTCTTTATCATCAGTTGGCGATGGCGTTGTGGCCATTACGTTTTGAGCGTCATTTTTTTTGGATGCACCAGCATCATTTATGCTGTGAGACTTACCAATTGCCATATCCTCTACTAAAAATGGGTTGTTTTCGTCTCTTGCTTTTTGCTCTTCGATTTGAAGCTTCTTTGCTAGTTCAGCATCGCGCTTGATTTGATCGTACTGAGACAAGTACATTTCCAGCGTATCGGGGTCGAATCCAAGCTCATCTTCATCATCTTCACTGCTGCTAGCCAAAGCAGCAGAGGCGAAATCCTCTTCTTCATTGAATCGGCTAGACCGACTCATAATGGATACCATATCATCAGTAGTGGGGGCCGTAATTATAGTTTTGGAATCAGAATTATCACTGTCACTTGCTTTCCATGCTCTTGTCAGTAGGTCTCTCCATTCAGACATGATGGTTTCATCCTGCATCATAGCTGACTCTGCGTCAGCATCCATTGTAGTCTCTGGGAACATATATTCATCGGCAGCAGCCTCTGGTGCCGCTGCTGGCAGCTTCTCCATAGGTAGACACGGGACATTTGCCGGTTCAGAATCTGCGGTTGCGGCAGGCGTAGAGGGAGGTGAGGGGGGTATACCATTGTATAATAGACTCCAATAAAAACCCAAGCCAGCAAAGAACAGATATGGCTCGATACTACAAAAGGTAATAGCCAAATAAGCTTCATAGACAATAATCATCATTGTAACTAAAAGGAGTGATGTGCAGATCAATAATGCAGCAGGTTTGGCTAGATACAAAAAAAAAAAGAGGCAATTTAGTAAAAAATGTTTCACGAATACACAAATATATAATCCTCACCTATCCATGGCTTTGCCATGCGCTGCAATTCGCCTAATAGTTGGATCATGGTGCGGTAGTATCGAGTAGCAACTTTTGCTGCCGTCTGCATGAATGGTTTTGTAGTGGCATCTTTTGTTGATGCTCCAGCGATATCAATTCTCCTTTGCTGCTGGTCGTCAGCATGGATTTCAAGCGGTGATTCGATAAAAGTCGAAGCATTTTCGTCGTTTGCGGACGGTTGTGATTCACAAGAAGTGGATGGATTGACAACATGTAAAGGGAGTGGCGGTGGTTGGGAAAGTGAGGATGGCAATAGCAAAGGCACAGGAGGCACATTTCCGCCACTGCTGTTCATAGTAGACGACTTCTTTTGCCTTGTTGGCGTTAATAACTGCATAGTGAATAGGGATTGGAATTCAACCAAGAATTCAATGACGTATTGTGATATTTTGTATTGAACAGGCGTATTATGGTCTGGATGGCGAAGAATACCAGGGCAAAATACAGCAGACAGGTTTGAAACGTCCATTTTAGTTTCAGAGGCAGTGGTAGCAAACAAACTGAGTGTGTCGAGCAAGTAGAGCAATAAATGCTGATGGGAAGACGGCAGACTCTGAACTAGCTTCTGAAATGCTTCTATACGTTGTTCTGTATCTTTGTATGTATTGTTATCTAACAAAATTGCGTGAGTCATTATCATCACCTCTTGTCGTACACAGCGTACTAACTCATAACATCGCGGAACTTTTCATAATATTCAAACGGGATTACAGGATCAGGCAGTTTATTCAAGTATCTTCTCAAAACACTTGCGGCGTCATGCACAGTGTAACCCTCCCAATTCAGCTCCAATCCATAATTGCTATCGCTTTGATCAAACTGAAGTTCTAGAGCATTGACTCGTTTAAAGTTACCAGAGACACGAAAAATACCTTCAACCTCCAAGCCTATATTTGTGATAAATTTAGGACGCAATAATATGAGGCAGAGTAAACGATTCAATATACGCACCATTCTTTTTGAGGTATGAGCCACATTTTGCAACGACAATAGGAACTGCTCCTGCTTTTGTATGCTTAATGCCATCGTCGTCGACATAGCCAACTGTAGTCTTTGCGTACTTGATAGACATTTCAAGTGGTATACCAAATACACCGCCTATAATGTACAACAATTAATTGGATGTATGCGCCCTTTGCTTTCTATATACCTTTTGGTGTTGTATCTAAAACAACCTTTCGACTGGCAGCACTATTGGGGACGGTAACTCTTTTCAACCAGCCACGAAAGGACCTTCGCTTGGTTAAAGTAGCTGTAGGATTGCTATTGGAGCGCTTCATTGACATCGTATTTGCATTTAATAAATAATGAAGAAGAAAAGAAAAGAGAATAAACTAATAGACCAAATCAATGCTCTTAAATACGAAAGTGGGTTTACATTATCCTCTAGTGTAACTAAATTACGTCAAAACCCTTTTCAAGGAAAGTTGCCTAACCTTAAACCATATTAACTCGCTTTCATGCTAATACGGTATTATGCTAGCAGATCGACTTTTTTTTTATACTAAGCATTAAGGAACAGCAGATTTTGATTTGCTATGATATCATGGCTTCTTGGTTTTATATGTAAAGACTCGCTGGAAAACCTCACAATATTGGAAGATGTCTATTGTACCTGGAGAATAAACTGCTTACCATAGTATTACAACAATAGGACGAAGCATTTGATCTAATATAAACGCGCTACTTCTACATGTGGCGTTAATGCTCCTAAATTCAGTTTCAATCTTAGTGGTGTAAGCTTTTGGATTTTGTAAGTACATGTATATACTGTTTGGAGATGATGAATATGCGAAGCCCTGTTACCTCATTGTCTTCTATATGTTGTCATTTAGTTTGCGTCTTTCGTCAATCAACTAGAAACGAAACACAATCTGAAGGCCAAAAAAAACAAGTTTCCGTTGTAAAATACTCTCACTATATGTTACTGTTAACTGGGCAATCTGCAATTTTAATTTTGCATGCTATCATAGAAGCAGTGTTTATTGGATCTGGAATGCGTTTTTTAAAGACTTTACCTTGATTAAGTTACCCAGCAATTTAAACATAACGTATTTTTTTATTTCTTTTTGGTTTAATGTACTTTTGCAGAACTGGAGGATTTTGCTAAAAACAAAATCTTTATGATGCAGCAATGTTAATATTATATATCATCAAACCACGATTCAAAGATAGAGGGATCAAATTAATAGAAATATTAAATCAATCATAGAATGATGGGATATGCAATAAAGAATTTTATGAAAGAAAAAACTTTTTTTTTATTACATAAACAGTAAGCCGAAATAAATACACAATGGACCTGGCTGCGTGTTCTAATGTATAACATATTAGTATTTCATACAAAAAACAATAAAACGAGAAAAGATGAAAATGGTTTTTTATCAGTTAGCAAATCAGATGTGTTTGAATCATTGATTCTCTCTTCCAGTTGTTAAAGACAACGGCAATTCATCCTTCAAAACCTTTCATCTTTTTTTTTTAAAAAAAAAAGATACATTTAATGCTTACCATTTCAAATTTTTTTTTTTTTTTTGGTGATAAAGATGAATGAAAGATTAGAAAATTTTTCATCGTTTTATTATGTGTAAAGGAGTCAAATTAATGGTCACGTAACATTACATATTGATACTGGTACACAAGTGTTCTACTCTAAACTTTTAAAGACCTTTTCAACTTCGCTGTAAACATCCTCGATAGGTTGCTCAGAATTGATCTAGAAAATAGCATGTTAATAGGATTTCTCCTGAAATTGTTACCATGACAACCGTACCTGACGAACTTTGTCTTTCTTTTCATACGCTTCAATGACAGGTAGACTGGTTTCCTCGAATACACGGAATCTCTTTTGGATCGATTCAATGTTATCATCTACTCTTCCTGATGTTTCACCACGTTTGAGCAAACGTTTTAAAAGAACTTCTTCGGAACATTTAAAGTACAAGACAAACTTGGGCTCTACAACAGTTTCCTCAAACTTCTCGGCCTGATCCATTTTACGAGGGAAACCATCGATTAAGAAACGGTTTTTTTTCTCTTTCTCGAATGATTCTTTCATGGCATTTCTGAGTAAAGCAATGGTAACTTCCATAGGGACAATTAAACCATCGCGAATATAATTTTGAATGAGCTCACCATACTCTGATCCTTCACGTTTCTGCTCTTCACGCAACAAATCACCAGCTTATGGCGGGTTTGTTCATTTAGAAAATGTATATTGTTAGCCACTTGCTTTGGTCTTACCGGAAAGATGAACAAACTCATAATCACGCTTAATGTTTTCACATTGGGTGCCTTTTCCAGCACCAGGTCCGCCTTTATGTAAATGTTTAATAACCATGTTTTATTTTTCTGGATGTTGACGTGTAAACTTTACCGAGAACAAACACAACAGTAGCTTTTCTAGGATCGAAAGTGGTTTTGTCCATGGCTTAAACTTATAGTTTTAACAAGTTAAAACAAGAAAATCAAAAGAGTATCACCCTTTTTTTTTTTATGAAGGCTGCGTCTCAAATAGGTGTGCTGTTCCTTGTTGAACCTTCAAGACGAATAGACAATCATAACATGATATCTCGTTACACTTAATAAGGTCATTTATTTATCTTTTTTGCTGAAACATCCCATAAGACATTTTGTGTTGACAAATGAAACGCCAAAAACAACAAGCCAAGGCCACAAAATGAGAGGGAAACTCGCAGTACATGTATTCTGCATACAGCAAATTAAAAATAAGGATGATCCTTCCAATAAAAAGTGCTTTATATGCAATGGCATCTGTGAAGACACTTTTTTTGAAATAGTCAGAAGATAGAGCCCTGCCTGACTTGGTGATTAAGTGCCCCAAAAACGTTTTTAACCAAATCAATCGTGCATTTGATTGCTGCATCTGTCATTTTTATGTTGATGTTTGCTCAGCATACATCATAAGAATACTATTGATTATCTTGGTATAATTTTCAGGTACAACAGCATCGTTTACAATTGATAATTCAAAATGTTATAATAATTTATTTATATATGTCATGTATTTAATGAAATATACAAAAGGGATAAATAATGCGATGGTTTGTATATATATAGTACATAGAGAAAGTTTAAAAGAAGGGACACAAGATTAACGGAAATAACCACCAAAGTACAATTGGTTTGAAGGCAAAATGTAATCATTGGGGTTTCTGTTACTATGAAAACATTTAATAATTACGCTCCTGATCTTGTTATAAAATAAGTACTTACTGGTTAACCATTGTTTGGTATACATTTGGATTAGCAACACTAGAATTAACAAGCTGCTGATTCACATATTGTTGATGCGAATACTGAGGAATATACCACTGTTGGTATTGCTGCGGGAGAGGAACCCATTGACCATTAGCGAGACGCACATAGGGAATAGCAATTCGCTTGCCATTGTTAGTAGTATAAAGGTATTGGACTTCAGCACTGTATTGAGTACCCATAGTAAAGCGTTGATTTGTTATTTTGGATTTAAAATGATGAAAAGAAAGAAGGACAAGGATGAGTAGGATTTTTTATAGAGGTTTGAAGGTGATGTCAAACTTAAAGGAGAAATGTCATGTCGAATGGCATGTACATCTCACAGCAACAAAGAATTTGAAGGTTTTACAACCATGTGAGGCAATTTTTTATTTCCTTTATTAATCTACAATCTAGCTTGTAACCAATTGCTTATATCTTTAGCAATATGGTCATTTTCAGAGCCAATAAGTCCGGGTACTTCTGTGTTTATCTTTGCTATTGCTTCCTCCGCAGAAGAGTGGGAATAAGGCAGGCCCTCTAACGCAACAGAAATAGCTGCAGCAATGGTTGGCTCATGCAGCAGATTGTTATTGGTGGAGATGTCTGCCCTAATTATTTTTCCATGTCTGGAGATGATATGGGATTTCTAGCGGGTTACGTATAAGCATCTTTATCAAAACAATGTATTCACAACTCTCTACTTACCACATGTCCCCACTCAAAGTCAGTCTCCATTGTATTTGTAAATTCTGGTGTTTGTCCATAGATCCAATCCCAGGTCTTGAGCTCCTGTCTCGTTTCTTTTACTTTATTTGGGAGATCAGTTCTCTGATCGAATTTAATTGGCTGTGTTGGCCCCTTTTAGTATATCGTATGTGCCTTTGTTGCAACAAAAAAGTGTTGCACAACCCATTTACCTCCACCGCCATGCCGTCATTGTATGCATCTACAAATTCAGCCAGAACTGATTCGCAAAATTGCTGATGATCTACTGTAAAAGAGTAGTCCCTGAGGTTGGTTACTGGAGAGGGGACCGATTCAACACCCTTCGAGACAATCCCATTCTATAAATAATGTTATACATGCAGCTACACACACTTTTTTTCGTCAGCTAATTACGTTATTCATTCTTTTTTTAGATAAACATCCTTTCAGCATCTCAATTTCTGCGTCAATTAGCATGGTACCATGATGATAGGCTCTAGAACTTGTAATTTTGTAGGCACTTCCCGACACCTTGTGGTTATCTACTACAATATCATGGCGTTCGTTCATTTTTGCTGGAATATCGAGTTGATTTAATGCTCTTGCCACAAGCTGCGCATTGGCTTTCCTTGAAAATGCTTCACGAGGCATAAAAATCGTGTAAATTGAGTTGCCCATATCCTACATAGACTTAATGGCAATTCATGCAATCAAAAATGAGGGTCTTACATGATACACTGCTCCTCCTCCAGACCTTCTACGCACAAGCGGTATGTTGTTTTCTCTCATAAATTGCAAATTGCATTCCTGAAAGGGGTTTTGGTTCCTACCTACCACTACACATGGCTTGTTTCTCCATAAATAGAGCACATAACGATCAGGCCTTGTTTCTCGTAACAGGTATTCTTCAATAGCCAGATTTGTGTAAGCATCGTTAATGGTTGAGATGTAACAATCGACTTTATTATATCTAAGCTTTGACGTGGAAAACAGTCTTGATGAAGTTTTTGTCAACAACGCAGGTTTATAAAACAACAATCGAAATGTCATGCCGCAAAACCAACAAAGTGGAGGGGAAAAAAAAACATATTAATGATATTTCGCTGTAGATATTAAGACTCTCTTTTTTTTTATTTTTAATCCGGGATTATAATTCTTGATCTACAAGGGAAGCTTCTAATGAGAATGCTGCATCTTTCAATACATGTTTAAACACCCTGTAATGGTGGTTTAGGCTAGCGTGTGCATGGATTTTGTAATTTGTTCCAAGAGAGCCGGTTTTTGAGGGTATACTGTAAAATACTCGAGACACACGGGAATGAACAAGGGCCATTGCACACCTATCAATCAATGAATAATCTGTCACCAAGACAATCATGAAAAAGTATCTTACATTGCACATGGTTCATGCGTTATATAAATATCATATCCTGTACAAAGATAAACTGTCTTTTTTGTTGACTCAGCATCATCCGCTGTCATCTGATTTACTGTTCTTTTCATTCGCCCATTCCCACCATACAATTTGCTCTCATTGTGTGCCACATGATTGATGCTATTCATTACTGCGTGATGAAGTGGATGCTCGGTTCTAGTATCGCCCTTTTCAGCTATTATTTTGTTAGTATTCGGATCTACTATCCGACAAACGACCGTAGCCCTCTCATTTGCCAAGATGGCTTGCATGTGGCTGTGAATTATGTCAATGTCCTGCTGTGTGAACTTGGGATCTAATCGAGTATCCTCTCTGAATGACATTGGCCACAAATGATTCCAAGC
Source organism: Parasitella parasitica (assembly GCA_025201805.1). Lineage (NCBI taxonomy): Eukaryota > Fungi > Mucoromycota > Mucoromycetes > Mucorales > Mucoraceae > Parasitella > Parasitella parasitica. Next base: position 142,022 of record MU619253.1, read on the forward strand.
TTCAAACTGTTGTCTATTAAGTGGCGCATGTCTAGATACAGAAACAATACTAATTTTACAGTTTTCAAATTGATGTTCTTTCAATATTTGCTCCAGTGTCTGCTGCTGTAAGTTTTCTTTTAAGCACATTATAACTTCCAATTTAAACCCTATTGATTTCGTAAGCAATTTTTGGTCAAGCAAAAAAAAAAAAAGAGCTTTACCTGGCTCTGTATCTGGCTTGCTTATACGTCTAATCTTTTTGCAATGCTCCAGGCCTTCTACTGGTGGCAGTTTGGTTTGTGCTAATCTACGAATCGGTGCGTCAGATAAGTCAGTTTTATTTGTACGTGATTTACATACTTCAAAATAATATTGGTTTGTTTTGGTTCCACCTGTACTGTATAAACTTCGGTAGTCTCTAGTTGGCGTTCGTATTCGTCTGCTAAAACTTCTTCAAATGGCCATTTTTCACGGGGAATGAATGCGTCTAGCTGCTTCTTGGCTTCAATTGTTGATTAAGTCGTATATATCTCGCTTGATAAACTTTATTGATTTTACCTTGCTTTGATCTATTAGCTGGTGTATCCATTATAAGAAGAAAATGCAGCAATGTGGTTCTTCTTAAGCAAAAACTGAAGAGCTCTCATTTGTGGCTTGTTGCTTTTGCCGCACTTTTCTGCTTGGGATACTTGATTGTAAAGACAAGCAAATACAATGCCAGATTATCTATAATTTCTATGACTAGGTGTTTGGTAATATATTGAGTGTTGATGACACAAATTAAGCGTCAATCATAGTCAAGTAACCATTTTTTCAACATAGCGATATGTTGATTTATAGTCGTTTTATTACTTGACGTTTCACTGTTTTTGCATTGAACTTCCACTCTTCATATTTGAGCCTAAGTACAACAACCGTTTCAAGTAATAAATACGACTTACTCCTTGATCATATTATGTAAATCACCTTGGAAAATTAAGATGCTAACTATTTCAAGAATTACTTAAAACATACACACTTTCCTACAGTATTGAACCATTTTCTTATAATTAAAATAGTGTTTGGAAGCACCGTTAAGATCAAGTTTGTTTTACATTTTTACAACCAAAATTAAATTCATCAATTCATAAGATATTTTCAAACTAGAACGATCCCTGGCTAAACATGTCAAACACAATTTGTTTATATTTTACACAATGAAAGACATAATTGATTAAAGAAGAGATTACAGATGTTGATTATGGTCGAATTGTAAAAGTTTGGGAGTGCGCATCCTTACTAAGTTTGTTATCAGAAAAACTATAGTCAAAGGTATTTTAGATCCATACCTTGAAGCTGAGTTTCTCCTCATGCTAAGAACTTAACTTCGAGTCTCGAAAAACATTCATGGCTGCCACGCTTATTGGCTGTTTGGAATGTTAGTGAGATTTTTCAGGATTAATTTTCTTGCTGCTTCATTTTTTTTACCTGCTTTTACACAAACTTGCAATCATGTCTTCGGCGTACGACCACGTCAAGAAGGGATCGCTCAAGTTCAAAGGTGGCAATTCTACATCAATCAAGTAAGTTACAGAAACACATATATTCAATACGGGATGTTTAATTTTATTTTATTTTTGTTTTCTTAAAGAAAAAAGAAAAAACCTTCTAAATCCAAAGAAAAGGTGGAACGAGCTTTGCGTGAAGAGCAAAGCAAACTAAAACAAGTGTATCAAGATGTTGAAAAGACAGAATCTGAACGCAAGTTTGAAGAGATTAAACGTCAAAGGGTAGGTAGTTTACTGTTTTCTTAACATGGGACTCAATGCTTGAATTTTCTTTATTCTAGCAAATGGAAAGAGTGTCTAAAGCAGCTACCAAATCGCATAAAGATCGAGTGCAAGAATTTAATCAAAAACTGGAACAATTAAGCGAACATCACGATATTCCTAAAGTTGGCCCAGGCTAATAACGATTACAATAAAGCTTTTATTATTTTTTTAAACAATAAAAAGTTATTGCCTCGTTGGATGAGAAGGTTCTTTCACATACCACGAAAGTTTCTACCGGTAAATCAGTTTAGCAAGATGGTTCCAACAATTACAACAACAACAAAAAAGAAACTTACAGTGTTTGTGCCTCTTTTCTCTTTAACTGCGATGTTCTTGATTTTTGCTGCCAGTAATCGTTTGGATACGTCCTTTAATACGGAGTTTGCCTTGGCTTCATTGATCAAGTCGGGAATGTTTTCAGATGATTTTTCATTGATAACCTTTATCAGGGCAATTGAATACACACATGCTGACTATAGATAAATTACAAGTGTACTTACGCTGATCAATGCATTTGTATGTTCGTCTGTAAATTCAATCTTGTGCGGCGTTGAAGCGGGTGAAGCGGTATTATTGTTTGGCGAGCAAGAAACGGGTTCTTTATAAAATGGATTAAATCCTTCTCTTGGTACATCTACCATAAACTGCGTCTCAAAAGGCCGCATTGCCTCGTCTTCCATTGCTGCTTCTCCTTCAAAAAAAGGACCAAGAACAATTTTGCGAAAAGCAATGCGTTTGGATGAATTTTGTAAATCTGAAGGTTTACTCAGTTTTTGTTGCCTATCTCCTTCTTCCACGCCCTCATTATCCGAAAGATACCCTTCTGGTACAAGCCAGCCAGCCTAAAGGGAAAAATGTACTAAGAAATATGATTAATAGACAGCCAAACTTACTTACATCCTCTGGATCTATCATGTCTGTATTAGGATCATCGTCATCTTCATCACCACTATGAATATCTTCGCCCTCCCCCTCAGGTTCCCATTCAGCTTCACTATCTATATCGTAATCGAATTTGTCTATGTCCTGAGCAAACGGTCTTCTACTATTCACAATACAACTTTGCTTGGTGAATGTGCCATAGTACGCAGGTCTGACATTTTCAGCAAATTGCAATAATTTCATTCGTAAAATCATGCGTACACTGGGTACATGCAATATATCAGATGCTCCTGGTAATAATAAAGTTCGCACATCTACATGCGTAGAAACACCTCTCTTTTGCTTTGATTCAGGTGAGATTTCAGATATTAAATTTTGAATAGATACAGTAGATGGGTTGTTGATAGCGTTTTTAAATTGACTATAACTGGTGATAGTGTTGTTATTTGATGACTGAGCTGAAAAAGTGTCTATTATGTGAACATGGTCTTTGATGTAAAAAGCTGGGAATAGAGTAGGTTTTACGGGCTCTATGATTTTTTGTTCTACGTGATGAGGGGAAGCGTCTTGTATGGGTGTAGTCTTTTGAAATAAAGATGTCAATCTTAGTTGGGATTGTTCCTTTTTGCGCTTTTCTTCTTCACGCTTCTTCTTTTCTTCAGTGCGAATTCGTTTTTCCTCTTCCTTTTGCTTCTTCTTTTCCTCTTCCTTTTGCTTCTTTTCTTCCTCTCGTTGCCTCTTTTCTTCCTTCTTTTTCTTTTCTTCTTCTTTTTTCAGTCGTTTTTCTTCTTTATCTTGCTCTGTTTCCACCTGCTTGGATCGAGTCGCATCTTCCCTATCTTCTTTGTATATGGATCTGTTGCGATGTTTGGTATTTACAATAATTGATCTCTCATTAGATGGCAAATTTTGAATGTAATTGGAAACTTTTTCGGTCATATCGTGTCTATGTTTTCTTCTTTCCTTTACCGTCTGTTGCATATCAATCGGCAGTGTTGAAATATCGTTGACTTCCCATCTATGGATGCTCAAATGCCAAGGTATATTCGCCATTGAATGTTCGGTAGAGTCAAAAACTTGTTGGCTTAGACCATAAGAACATCTTTGAGCTGTCTGTCTAATGATCTTTTCAATTGCAACATCGTATTTATGAGCCACTAATTAAATATGAGTGCAACTGAACATCTTTATCGCGGTTACATACTTTTTTCATTTCTTAAAAATGGGGACAATATGTCATTAATACGAGCTGTAAGAACTGTGAACGGCTCCTCACTATCTTGTGTAAGTGCTGCAATCAAATCCATGTATACTGGTGATATCTCGACTGTCTGCTGAAACATTTCAGCTGTTCCCTCTGTATGTGCTCTTAACTGTCTAAATAACATAATTTCTATAAAGTGGGTAGATAAGCTTCTTTTTCTCATGGTACTTTTACTCGAGCTCTTACTCTCTGCCACAGCATAATGGTTCTCAGCTCGAAGTTTTGGTTCTATAAAATACAATTTTCCATCTTTTATGTATTCGCAATGAGGAGTGTTATTGTCAGGCACTTGTACTGATGATGTGGATGAGTCGATTAAATCCAAGCCATGTCTGTTTGCGTTGTTCACTTACATGTCTCCATTTTTACTGAAATATGTTTGACTGATGTTGGTTCTTTATCCAACAAATCCATGCTAATTGTTGAAAAAAATATCAAAAATTGAAATTGAAAAACAAATTGGAATCCTTAATCGCGATGCGCGCCTAAATGCACATGAACTGGTCGAAGTTCTTTGATCCTTGAGTGTGGTATCACCACCAGTCACCTATGAAGTGAAAGAAGCTACTGCTGTTGATGTTTGATTTTTCCTTTACATTTTTCCTTACCATAAACACCCTCATTAACCATGTTAGAGGGTCAGCACACAGTAAATGCCGAGCAGCTGAACAGATTTTACCATAGAAATAACAATGTAGAAATATAAGCAGCCCTCTTTTTTGTTTTTGTTTTTATTAACCTTGGTATATTCTAGAAACCACAGCAGCATATAAAATACGATTACTATAAACCAGATGATATCGAGGAAGAAATCAATGAATTTATATCTTATTCCGAAGTCAAGGTTGAATTAAAGCAATATCAGCAAGAGTATAACGAGCATTTCTCACGTAAGATTCTATGCTCAAGTCATGTAAATGTATTTTGACAACCCATATTTCTCATTTTTAGCATGGAATGAATGCAACAAGGATGAGAAACGAAATATCATTCAAAACTGTGGAGACCATCTTGACCTTCTAGACGACGAACAAAGGCTATGCGCAACGAAGAGATTAGCTTATATTTCCTTGGGTACGAGGGACCGATGTTACCATAGTAACCAACACTAAATAAACAAAATAGGAAGCTATGGCGAATATCGTGGAATTGAAAAGAAGCAAGCTCATCTACAGTCCATCGAGCAAAACAATCAATTTCTATTCAAGATGGATATTTTAGCAGCAATAAAGCAATGTTTGAATCATGCTTGCAAAAAGCTCGAAACTCCCTCAATGTAAAAATATATACGAAGTTAATGGTGTATTCACTCACTAAAAAATTTATTATAGATCTTCTCTTCCAGATTTAGTGACATTTCATTGTAAAGAGATTGACATGTACTTGACAATCCTTTTTTTGATTGTATCCTTCAACAAGAAGGACATTGAAGATGGTGGTCTGTCTGAATTTTTGTTTGATCTCGTAATTAGATTGAAAGAGCACTTTACAAAGACATTTCCTCTGAAAAAAGTAAGAAAAGTGGCAATAGCATAGGATGGCATCGTATCTATTCACGCATACTGCATTTTGCTAGTTGATGATTGCATTGCACAAAGTATTGTATGTCAGCTTAGGTTCTCTGGATGAATCGCACACTCAATTGAAATTGTCTATACGCACAATTTGCAATTTACCATTGATAACAGATAAATCAAATGCAGTGAAATGTACGCCTGAAGAGTTATTCCAATTTTACCACCAAGCAAGCGAAAGATATCCAACCTTCACACCTATCAACCCACCAAGTAAATGCGCTGACCCTCTAACTGTAACAGCATCAACCCGACTCTCTAAAGCCATGGGACTCTATAAAACATCGAAAAATATCGATTTACCATACCAGACGTTATTTCCCTCCAAGAATCAACAATCTTCAGCTACAACTGTCTTAAATGGTGCTAGTAAAAAGCAACTTGCAGTGGAAACCAATGTATTACCCTTTACCGAATCTAGCGCAATAGAGCCCTTTAGCTTGTCAGAAGCAAGCACAGTGTGGATGAAGCATTTGTACATTTCAATAGCTAATTACCAAATTATTTACGAACGTGAGAAGGCTATTTATAGATGGTCTAGATGGAATGATCAACGCCAGCAACCGCAAACTTCCGAAGAATGGGATGATATGGTGTACCATCATTTAAGCTCGAAGGAACAATGCAAAATCAAACGAATTGATCGATTATACGAGAACATTGTACCTAACTTTCAAAGTATAGTTGTAGTTGTACTCAAACTATTACTATCCACTGTGTCTATTGGAAAAGATAAAGAAGCCGAGATACTGGAAGATATTAACATAACTCGGAACAGAGAGTCAATCTCTAAGGCTGTGTCTGGCATACTACTGTTATTACTGAAGTGGTTCAAAACATCACATGTGCTTAAGTTTGAATACCTGTCTCAAGTCCTGATTGATTCAGGTTGTATGCTTTTAATATTAAAGCTGCTGGGTCTGCAAGAAGTTGCTCTATTAGCTTCCAAAAAGACAGACGATGACAGCCAAAGGTATATTACAATATGGCTTTTATATGAAAATAGCAAAGTTAATTGTTTTGAACAGCTTTCTAGGCTTTACACAACAAATACGCCCAAATGACGACGCTGATGATGATGAGCAAGAAAATCACACAAACAACCGAAACTTATGCTGGACTATCAATTTGCTGAGGGTCCTTCAAATGCTCACCAAGAGAAAAACACATCGTATTTTGCTGCTAGTTCAATACAAGTCGTCGGTAAGTTTTGGATTAATGCGAGCCAAGTATACACAATTTTAACGGGTTTATTTCAGGCGATCCTGAAAAGATTACTCAAAGTTGGTCATCCCATTGTTGATCTATACGTTTTGAAAAACCTCAAAAACCAGGTTCCTTTTATGGGGCGTAAGTGGCGATCAGGTAAGTGAAGGTATGCTATGATGTTCACACGAAGGCAATTGACCTTGTTATTACTGCAGCAAACATGAAGACAATCTCAGCGATATACTTTCACTGTCAAACTAGTTTAAATGATGATTGGCTGTCCAGTCCTGAAGGAAGTGTTGATGTAGATGAAAGTGCTGTAAGTGATCATTTTATGTCACACCAACGAGTTTATTCACCCATCTTAGATGAAAGAGATCAATCTACGTTTGCTTACTCGATTATATAATGGACAACGTTATTTACCAAATATCTTACCCAATATGGATGAAGTGAGTGGACCTGAGAACACCTTGTTTTACGGCAATAGTTACACTACCACCATCAACAATACGCATGATAGTAACAGTAAAAAGCTGCCTGAATACACCCTGAATGAGCCCACTTTCATTGATGATATTGAATTGGATGTAAATTTTAAACAAGACTATCGAGACTGGCTTGAACGAGACGTCTATTCAACCGACAGCGAGGGTGAAGATAGAGGCGAAGACGAAGACGAAGATGAAGATGAGGATGAAGGTGACGAAGATGAGGATGAGGATGACCAAGCGACGACAGCTGAAAATGACTTTGATATCGGCACACCAGCACCTAATACCACTCCTTTAGCACTTTCTGCAGAAGACCTTGCTCATGAGATCAACAAACTATACATTGAAGAGTTACACCGTGAATTCGAGGAGAAGCAAAAAAAACAAGAGTTGCTGGAGCAACAAGAAAAGCAACGACTATTAGAACAAGATGGTTGGGGCACACCCTCACCAACAGTATCAGTGTCAGACTCATGGGGATGCTCTCCTAAACAGAAGGTTGTATTTGACGATGAAGAAGACGCTGACGAAGTCGAACCAGAATTCGATCCATTAGAAGACATAGATTGGAGTAGTCTGACGAAAGAAGACTTGGAGAGACGACTCTTAATAGTGGAACAGAAAACAGTACAAAGATGGAGTAATATAGCGGTAGACGACGAGAGATATCTCAAGGTACTGAACACGTTTGAAGGTGAGGTTCCTACGGACGACGAGGGCTGGCCAATCTAACAGAGCCTGATAATAAATTGTACCTTTTGTTATGCTTATTTGCTTGAAATTATTGTGTTTGAGTGACAGTTACGTGGTATGGTTGTACAACGATTGTACCACTTGTTGAACAATCATAGCCATTTGGTGAGCTTGACACCATTTGAGAAAAATCAACTTTTGTCGGCCAGAAGATCCGCTTGAAGCTAACAAAGAACTTTCTGATCTTGCTTGACTAGAAGGAAGGAGGGAGTGAATGGTAATTGAATTAATTGACAGGTGTAATTAACCGTTGATGAGCGATCGATTAGGTGAAATGCTGTCATGATGGAGAAATCATCATTGTGCTGACCCAGATTCGGACTCGAGCCACTAAACCCTTTGCCAGACACGTTAAATACCTGCCGAAGACATAAGTGTAACCTCTGTTTATTGAGAGAAAGGATGTAAAATTTCCAATTTCTCGCTATATCTTTTAAGTGAAGTTATTAACACTTTACAGCTCCTAATCATTGTTTACTGATTCATTGGCATGAAAGTAACTGGAGAAATTTGCATGTGATAGAAGCCTTTACAACCTGTGATACCCTTATCATCCTCTCCGCTCCAATTTCAGTTAATTTGACGATCGAAAAAAAGCATTAAAAGTGGGGCCTCGTTCTGTTTCATTTCATCTCTTTTTCTCTCCCTTTCTCTCCCTTAACCTCTCTCAATTCACTTTTAAATACTTACTCACTCACGCATGCCAATACATCTCAATGATTAAAATACCCATTTTAGACCGTCTATCATTCAGAGATTATCAAGGGTAAAATTAACGACGATTGAATCACACTACTTTACAAACACACATTTGTATATTTAGATTGGTTTTTACCATACTCTTCTTTTTCTTTGAAAGTATCATTCGAATAATTGTAATGATTATGCCCAAGTTTCTGATAAAAGGAATTGATCTTTTAATTGATTCGTAAGTTGGAGACTACATATGTTAGATCTAGATGAATGATGTATCATTAACGCAACCTCGACACAGTCTTTTTCCTTGGTTATCCAAAGTTGAAAATGAACCCCATGTGAGCCCATTAGAAAAAGCGGAAGGCTTCGAAAAGATGGTTCGCCATTGGTAAGAAGTTTTTGTTCGACAACACGAATAACGAAATAACATACTTTTTATTCAGGAAAAAATATAATTGCGAACAACATCTAGTTCGTACTTTGGATGACTATCTGCTATGTGTTCATCGTATTCCATCTGTCAGGGACGAGAATGACGAAAATGCCAAAAGAGAAAAAGCGTCTCAAACAAAAAAAGGCATCGATGTAATTGACAATTTAGATAAATTCATCCAGCACAAGATACCAAAAGCTGAAGGGGGATATAAGGGAAAGCCAGTCGTTTTATTGTATCATGGATTCTTAATGTCCTCTGAGGTTTGGGTTGCCAACACTGAGGAATACAATAACCTGCCATTCGTCTTGGCCAAGCAGGGCTATGATGTATGGCTTGGCAATGCTCGTGGAAACAAGTATTCTCAATACCATGTTCATCATAGTCCTCGACATCAGCCTTTCTGGAATTTTTCACTGAACGAATTTGCCATGAGAGACATGCCTGATACCGTAGATGTAAGTAGAGAAGCCGTGGCTTTGCTGTTATTGTCTGTTAATGCATTACACTAGTACATTTTGGCCGAAACTGGTGCTCCTAGTTTGACTTACATTGGATTCTCTCAAGGTACTGCACAGGCATTCGCAGGTCTTTCTGTGAACTCTGATCTGAATAGAAAGGTAAACCTGTTCATTGCCATGGCACCTGCTACCACGCCCAAGGGCCTCAAACATCCGTTGATCGATGCGTTTGTAAAAGCAACTCCCAGCGTCATTTATCTCATGTTTGGCAGAAAAACGCCGCTAAAACTAGCACTCTTTTGGCAACGTATCATCAGCCCGCCTTTATTTGTTAAAGTCATTGATGCGAGCGTTCGCTTCTTGTTTGGCTGGACAGGAGACAACATGTCTGCTGACCAGAAGACAGTAAGCTACCAGCATTTATATTCTCTCACAAGCGTAAAGTCTCTTGTACACTGGTTCCAAATTATTCGTACAGGACAGTTTCAAATGTACGATGAAATGCCAAGCAGACTACCGTATCATACTGTGAATGCCGTTGCTGATCATATACCACCTCGCTTTCCTACCTTACAGATCAAAACACCCATTGCTATCTTTTACGGTCGCTCAGATTCTTTAGTAGATTTCGATGTACTGTCAGCTGATTTACCCTCTCCTTTGGCTTACGTAAAATCAATCGAAAAATGGGAGCATTTGGACTTTTTATGGGCAGAAGGCATAGAAAAAATTGTCTATCCAGATATTATCAAACTATTGCGCCAATTCAACCCTCATTATGAAGGCCCTCTGCATCAAAAGGAAGGGCACAAAAACAGTGATATTGAAGAGCAAACTTTACTTGGAGAACTGTAAATTTATAAGCTTTAATTATCACACTTCATTCTAGATAAGCACCGCCCTACCCAATATAATATAATAAATTCATCAAGACAATCATTAACAATCAATATGCAAATGATGCATGCAATGCACGGAGGTGATTTACACTGCATATCATACGGAGTAAAAAAAAACACTAGATATAGTTTGTATACGTTTTTTGTTTTTGCTATTTCGTGGTAGACCTTGAAGTTTCAAGATAATCATCATGATTCTGCTGGTGATGAGTGCCTTGATCCTGGTGATATTGGTAATTGTCATACGAGGTTTCATTATGTCGCACAGAGGACATTTGCCAATAGTCTCCTGCAACAGATGAATGATTATCAAATGCGTAGAGTTTATTGCTTGTTGTTGCTGTTACTGGTATTGTAGCTGGCGTGCTGCACGTTTTTGGATTAACAGAATATGGATACTGTTGCTCTTGCTGTGGAGCATAACAATGATTGGATTTATTGTCTTGATGTGTAAGAGTCTGTGTAGGTTGAAATATCAACTCTTGTTGATATATATGAGGAGTTTCACCATAGAGACTGAGCTTGTTGGTAGAATTTTTCTGCAGTGAGTATAATGATTCTAATGGTGCCAATTCGCTGATTTTCGAGGTGAAAAGAATTTTGCTGCTTTTGATGTCGATTTAGCCATGGATTATTATTGATTTTGACTGCATAAAGATTGATGTTATCAATTACTGATAGTGAGGATACAATGGGAATTGATTTTATAACTTGATCTCCCTCTCTTTGGTCTGATTTCTTTGACCTTTTACTGCTTGTGCTATAAGCATGCTTTCTTTTTTTTTGCGCTGTCAAAATAAGTAAGACACATGAAGTAAACCATAATATAGAAACTTTACAGTATATCAATCTTGTGGCAACAATATTCCTTCAAATTGCCTTGGATTTGGCATAGAATAGGGAAATAGAGAGGAATACAGCCAGTAAAATAGAAAATGCAGATAAAATCCACAAAATGCAAGTAAAGCACGTAATAACCAATGCTACATTCTGTGGCCAATCCGTTCCAGTCCTCAGAGAATCTGAAGCCTCCTGTGTGCAAAGTATGTCTTTTATTAGAAGTACTTTTTGCATATACTAGTATATTTAGCGACTGATTGTCTTTGGAGTTAGTCCAAGCTGATTTTAACAAAGCATACACTGTGATGCCAGCAATAATCTGTTTAAGCCCTTGAGCCACAATTGCTCTTTTTCAGCCTATAAATATGTTACATGTTTTTTAAATTCCAAAATGACAATTTGAAAAGGTATATTAATTTTACCTTCTACGGTACCTACATCACTCCATCTTGTTGAGGATTTGATCTTTCTTCAAAGACCAAAATAAGTGTAACTTTTGATAGAGTATGTTTGTGAAGCTAAAGGATTAGTTACCACCAACAAAATATCTCGTGTTGCCATGGCATTTCTAGTTTTACGGATTTCCCATGCCAACAAGAGAAACGATAATGTAGTGCACTCAACCTAAATCCGCTTGCTAATGTAAAATGGAATATTTGGCTGTAGTGAAATGTACCATTTCTGTAGCCATTAAGAGTAAAGCTTATTTGAATGAGTGTACCCGTAATTCAAGTGTTTTACAAGCATTGACATCGTGTATTGGTAAAATTGCTGCTGACCACAGATCAATTTGGTAGACCATGACAGATAAAATTATTGAGCATAGAAATATAATGTATCCAATCGTCAATGTGCATGTTTGTCGTCGAAAGCCTTCGATATTTATAAAATCAAGTTTGTGATCTAATACTAATTCTAGTTTCCATTTCGGTTTTGCTGCTTTTTGAAGTACTAGACTCGCTCTTTTATACGCTTTGGCCATATTGGATTTAAAAAGAATGATTTGAAAAAAGAATAGTGAGAGGTTCCCAGGAAAAAAGAAATATACTGTAGAAAAAAAGGCTGATAGCTTCAAGAATACAGTACTATATACTAAACATTTGCGCTGCATATAACATATCACATCAATTATAAAGGTGACACTGGTAAAGACAGCACGAAATCTTTGTAAGACATTCGTTGTTTATAAGCTTGCATGAGAAATATTTTCCGTAAGTAGTTTCCTCATTTATGCTTTTCTAGTTATACTACCACCATCTATGCTGCAAGATGCGAATTAGATGATATATCAAGATAAACAATAATGTGCAGTATTACTCATTTCCATATTACATAATGAAGCCGCTTAAAAACATGTCAATATATGTGAGTATTTAATGGGAGAACACATGCACAGTGATTCTCGAATGTATTGCGAACGCATAATATATTATCGTTGTTGTTAAAAACAGAAACTTTAGTATTGACATTCAGAAAAGTCAATCGGATGGATACCAGTATTCTGCTCAGATATCAAGCTAAACAAATATGTTAGCATTCACTAAGTAAAGTCAAGTCTGGAGATACTCGAGTAGAAACCAGCTTTTATAACAACAGAACTTGCCGCAACATCAAAACATGAAAAAGATTCTTCAGGACTCTGAGCTCATCAGGGTATATGATGAGTATGTGACAACCACTGATTCCCCAATTTAAAATGACCAAAAACAACATAAAAAGCATGGGCCGACAGATGTTCAAAGATACAGTATTATCATGAAACTGCTTTATAACCTTTCTTTAGCACTGAATCAATGTCGCATGCTTTACTGACTAGTAGTAACCACATAGTTATAGTGACGGCTGAATAGCTGTCTTACATAACTATTCGAAACGAAGTGAAAACAGTAGTTTCGACTGTATCTTCCATTATGGTAAATACCAAGCGCGAATAAACCTGAATAAGCAACTAATACATCTATATACCCAGCCTACCACGTATATTCCCACCATTGTAAATGATGATGGTAATGTATTGGATATAGTGGATGCGTCAATCGATTGAACTCAAAGGCTGCATTTGTTTTTTTTTTTTTAGCCCATGCAGATGGTATCTGGGACGTTGCTTGGTCAAATCGTAGCAACTTGGTCATCACAGGCTCTGAAGACAATACAGTCAAATGCTGGTAATATATTTTTCATATGTAATGTAATTATAATTATGGCTTCTCATGTACGCGTTCTGATATTAGGGATGGTACTTCAGGAGAACTAAAATTTACACTTGAAGGACACGCTATGGGTGTCATTTCTGTAGATGCTTCAGTGGATGGTACTCGTAAGTAATCATTTGCATAAGAATGACGAGTTTGATTGTTAAGCGACGAAATAAATACAGGCCTTGTCTCGACTTCTATCGATTCCAATATTCGTATTTGGGATCTTGAAAATGATGGAAAGCTCATCAAATCAATTACAGCAACACCTGTAGAAGCTTGGAAGGCTAAATTCAGTCCTGACGGTAAAAATGTTGCCACTGGATCACATAATGGCGATATCAACTTTTTCAGTGTTGAATCTGGAGAGAAAGTGAATAGTTTACCAACCAAGGACAGATTCATCATGTCAACAGCTTACGTAAGTGCGTCTTAAAAGGAAGGCGAAGGTTTGTAAACTGACAGGTTTACCAGAGCCCTGACGGCAAGTACGTTGCAGGAGGAGCTGAAGATGGCGCTATTTATGTATTCAATATCGAAACAAATCAATTAGCACACACGTTGTCGGGCCATGCAATGGCTGTTCGTACGCTTTCGTTTGCAAGGGACAGTAAAACATTAATCAGTGGAAGCGATGATAAATGCATTCATGTATACGATGTTGAGCACGGTCAATTGGCGTCTACTTTGACAGGACATTCGGATTGGATTTTGTCTGTTGCTGCCAATCCAGATGTCAGTAAGCAGCAACTGGCTAGTTGTGGATCTGATAAACGCATCAAGATTTGGGATCTAGCTCTCAGATCAGTATTAGAGACCCACGAAGTGCACACAGATCAGGTAAGCAGCATGGTTTAAAACGCTAATTCTCCTCGTCTAATTTCTTCGACGTAGGTTTGGGGAATCGCATGGAATTCAGAGGGTACAAAGTTGGCCTCTGGTTCTGATGACAAGTCTTTGAAATGGTTTGCTAGCAGTGGTTCGTCTTGAAAGTCAAATAAATTGAGAGGTGTAACATTAGATGACATAAATGGTGTCAATATTTGTCTGAATTCACATTAGTTTTATTGAATGTATGATTAGTTTGGCGTCAATTAAAGGAGGATAGACTCTATTTCTTGTTTGCCGAGTGGGAAGGATACAAATTGTCACAGAATGTCAACCGACTCGAGATAGAGTTACATGCCATCAAAGCTATTGCAATCCAGGCGATGGTCTTTGGTGCTAGTTAACTCCGAGCAAGGTTTCAAAAAACCAAGATTTTTTTAATGTAATCCAAATTCTCTTCTTTTTTCTCTTCTTCATTAGATATCATCATTGATCATGGATACTGGCACTGTGCCTCCATTGACTGAAGAACATGCCGAATTTATCAATTCAACCGTAAATTCGCTGTACACTGTCATTGCAGCCATTCCTGGCTCTCATCATGCTCTCAATTACATCAAAAATGCTTACCAACATGACCCTTTCCGTATTGCTCTAGAGCTCTTTCTAGTCTTCTTTGCCATTAGATACATGATGTCTGCGAAATACAAGCCCCATGACAATGCGGTCAAGTTGACAGATCAGGTAATTTATAGATTGCTCTCATGTTTGATTATTATTGAGCTTTTGCATCAAAAGGAAATCGATAGCCTCGTAGAAGAATGGCATCCCGAACCGCTGGTTCCTTCCCTGTCAAAATATGATAGATTCAACCTAGACAAGACACCGACAATCATGGGCGCACAGTCAGTCAAGCCAAAAATTGCTGGTTTCGCTAAACCGTTGATGAATTTAGCCACTACCAATTTCCTCAATTTAATTGCCTCTGAGCAAATTCGTGAAAAAGCTATTACGACTCTCAAAGAATACGGTGTTGGTTCCTGCGGACCACCTGGTTTCTACGGTACCATCGATGTTCATATGAATCTCGAGCGAGATATTGCTCAATTTCTAGGAACAGAACAAGCCATCATATACGCACAAGGCTTCTCCACCATCTCGTCTGTTATCCCCGCTTTCTGTAAAAGAGGCGATATCCTGGTTTGTGATGACAGCGTGAGTTTTGCTATCCAAAAGGGTATTCAAATCTCTCGCTCGATTGTTCGATTTTACAAGCACAACGACATGGCTGATCTTGAGAGAATCTTGGAAGAGATTCGCATGGATGACATCATTCACAAGAAGCGTCTTACTCGTCGATTCATCGTTTCTGAAGGCCTCTCTACCAACTATGGCGACATTGCTCCTCTAGACAAGCTGGTAGAACTGAAGAAAAAATTCAAATATAGATTGGTTCTAGATGAGTCGCAATCAATCGGTGTTGTAGGTAGCCGCGGTGCTGGTTTGACAGATTTGTTTGGTATCCCTGCAGTGGATGTTGACATGATTGTTGGGTCAATGGCCAATGCCCTCTGTTCTTCAGGTGGTTTCTGTGCTGGCTCTGAAGAAATCATTGATCACCAACGTTTATCAGGTTTAGCGTATTGCTTCTCTGCCTCAATTCCTGCAATGCTTGCTGTTTCTGCTAGTGAAGCTATCAAGATTATCAGAGAACATCCTGCGACACTAACGGAGCTTGCTGAACGTGGCAAGACATTCCGCCAAATCCTTTTACAAAAGACGCTGGAGCCTTATATCGAACTTTTCTCTGCGGATCCAGAGAATCCTGCTCCTTTCTTCCATATTAGAGTCAATCCTTTATTTTTGCAATCTCACTTACTAGACAACGAAACCGAAGTTTCCCGTGATGAAGAAGAATATCTATTGCAGGATGTAGTTGATGAGTGTGCTTACCAAGGAGTCTTGGTCACTCGTGCAAAGTAT
The DNA here is from genome assembly GCA_025201805.1 of Parasitella parasitica. Classification (NCBI taxonomy): domain Eukaryota; kingdom Fungi; phylum Mucoromycota; class Mucoromycetes; order Mucorales; family Mucoraceae; genus Parasitella; species Parasitella parasitica. Next base: position 158,326 of record MU619253.1, read on the forward strand.
GTTATTAATCAAGAGCTTGTCTGTCCAAGACCTAGTATCAAGATAAGTGTCACTGTCGGATTAACCAAGAAGGAAAATGAGAAGGCTGCTGGTATCATCAAGTCGGCTATTATCAAAATCTTTAGTAAATGGAGAAAATAAGTTCTTTTTTTTTATTTTTTTTTTCTCATTTCATCTTGTTTTTCCTCTCTCTTTTTGGGCTAATGTAATGCACATACGCTCGGATACTATAGAAATATAATAAATTAACAACTAGACATAGATATGTGTTTTTTTGGTTCTATTGTGTTACTCGAGGTCTATTTTGTATTAACGGCGAATATCGTAAAGTAGGAGAAAAGTCAGAGCTTACCCTGATTATATTGGCTCTACATTGTTGAATCTCTCAACAAAAACTTTTGGTTTTGATAGACTTAATTAGTATAAATTTGAAGAGTTATTTGCAAAAGTATAACATTTCCTTATTTTTAAAATGTTATTAGAAAGCAGCTAATATCTACATTTGAAAGCAAATGCCATTTATCATATGCGTTCAGTGATTGACCAAGCGAGTAGTGAAGGAATGGCCACATATCCAAAATAAAATTTTGATATTTGGATACATCAAGGCAATATTATAATACAGTTGATATAGCAAAAGTACAATTATTTCAGTAGCATTGCGACAAAAAAATGTTTCTTAATCATTTTATATGGTCTAAAGGTAATATTTGATTTATAGAGGACAGATTACGGTTCCAGCTATGCCCTAATTAGCTTCCTACAGTTAATTGACAAATATGCGGCCGCCTTGATATGCGCAGATGTCACAGTTTGTAATGTTGTTGCTTGAATGTTTTCAGTGCGTCACTTGGTATTCATTTTAGCATATATCTGTGTATGTAGCATATCTATAGCATTGCACATATTGTACAAGTATGTAGTGCATAACGTATCTGTAGCTAGTATTATGGATATAAGTATATGTCTTGTAGTACGTATCTGGAAACTGAGAATACACGTCTGAAGTATAGATTTTATCCGGCATAAGCTCGTAGCATATACTAAATCTAGTAAATGTCTAAGGCTCGTGTAGAGATATAAGTACAAGTCTATAGCGTCATCTGTCCTAATGGTGCCATCACTAGCCTATATCTTATATAGTATAAATCTGTTTTGTATATCTTATTAGCTGTGCACATATGCAGTGTATATCAATTTAAGGTAACTGGATGAATCTAGAAATGGAATGCAGATCATTATAGTAAATGTATTTCACAGCCTTATTCCTCCTCCATTCAATGACTATGTTGTTGGAAACAAAAAACAAAGATAAAAACCATAGGTTAACGAGATACGAAAATATATGATACTTTATTTCAGATCGAAATTGCATCTGCTATTTATATTTTTTACAACTACATAAAATTATGGTGACTCATTTAGATTACTAATTGACAAGTCTAATTCACAGTGACAATCTACTTGACAGGGTACGATGTAAGGTTATACAACAAGGCTACACGCCTTTGATCTGACAGTGCCTTGACCTTTATCCTGGTGCTCAGATCTGTGCTACTTATAGGAATAACCTTCTTGATTTGAAATTGAGACTTTATTGTCGAGTTTACACAAGCGCATCACATCACATCATTGGACAATCTTCAATTGAAGTACATTGCCAACAACTACTAACCCTACGACTAATCTCCTCTATTCTTATCCCTATGTCAATACAATCCTCTTTGCGGATGATGTTGCTTGCACGGGTGCTGAGCTAGAGATCTACAAACTACTCAATATCATGGAATCGCATTCCCTCCTACTGGGCTATCGCTGGTCATCTTCGAAATACCAAGTTATTAAAGCCCCCCCCCAACCCTAGCAAAAAGTAATTGAATGTCATCTCTTATTAAACCGCCATAGAAATTCCAAATCAACAAGCTAACAAACAAATTACCTAAAAATATCTAATCGTGAAACTACAAAGCATTCATGACAATCAATTAAAAACCAACAAAAAGAAATCCACATTTGGAACACATAGACCAATGTAAGGGCTGCCATGCATATCATTTATTCCAAATGTGTCAGAAATATCAATATTGGAAAACCGTAGAATTAAATATGACTGACAGTTACAGCAACTGACAAACTGGCAGCCATGTAGACAAACTACTGTATCTTGACCAAATCAGCTGGTGCCGTTACTATCATATTCTCAGGTCCTAATGAGGTTGCCTCGTTTTCCTCGGACATACTAATGCCTCAATCACAAAAATTTACTTTCTAAGCAGCTCGGTCAGGAGCTCATTTGATTTAATACTAGCATGTCATGGTTTCCTTAAAGCTGATTTTAAAGCTGTTAGAAAATTCGTGCTTGATTGCCAAAAGAAAATGGAACATTGACCATCCGTCTTGATTTTAAAAGAAAGCTCACGATTCTATATTATCAATGAATTTCATCAAGTTAGTTGTTAGCCTGCATGAATCAGAATCTGCAATATTGGTAATATTGAGTGTAACGCTTATCAAGCTCAATTTATTTGCGGGAAAGATTGACCAGAAAATTGCATTGAAAGTTGAAAATCCAGCTAGACGTTCGTTGCAAAAAGTTCACAAAAAAAAATTTTTTTTAGACGTGTTTGATGCAGTATGCAGCGTAAAATGGCTTGAATATACGGTAGAAAAAGCCTTTCCATTTCTGTTGATCAAGCATGTTTAAATGCTCTTTTGCCCACATTGTACAAGCAAATGCCAGTTGCATATGCATTCTCATGCGAAAAGGACAGTTATAATCTGGGATGATATTAATGTATCAATACATATCTTAAGCCCAAGACCTATATAATGTTGAATTATTAACTTCTTTCTTTATAGAAAAAGGAAGGTGCATTACTGTCACATCGATAACTGAAAAAAAAAAAAAAAAAAAGCAAAACGAGTGAGACGAGTTTGGAATGATGAACACGGCTGGGAGTTGTGGAAAAAAATCGATCGAGCCACAGATAAAGAAATGTTACGGTTGCTGATCAGCTCAGATACCAAGCTTTTAATTCTATAGCAATCAAAGAAGGATCTGAACGAATCGAAGATTAATATAACCTGATGATTTCAGAGAGATAACAAAGTGTTGAGCTTTTGTACAACATTACATTTAACTTTTCAATGCGAATAAAAAATATGGGCCATTTTGTATGTGATATCTTGGCCAAGTAATGGACATCAGATGGAAATAGCATGTTTGCAAATTTGTTTATACGCCTTGCAAATGTTTGTGAGCTTTTTTGTGTGTGTATGTGTGTTATTTTCTTTCCCACAGACAATTGGGATGAGTTGGTGGAGGTAGTACATGCTCTCAATATGTCATTGTAATATCATGCATCTACAATATAACATTGCTTTTTTGAAAGTGAACCTGATTGAGTTTGGATTATATCTGGTTTGAAACCCATGGATATTTCACAAAAGAATTGTCGCTCGCAAAAGTAAACTGTCTTGGCAAAACGACCGCTGCGAATAATCACAAAAAAATACCAAGTTGCGATCAGATAGCGATCAGATAGCGATCAGACAGTGTTGATTGTATCCATCCACGGGAAGCGATCTAAAATAAAATCGGCTGATTTTGGCTCCTCTGGCACACGCGTTGGATATTAAGAAACATGGGTTTCACCGAGCTGCTACCAAAAAAAAAAAAAGGCCGCATAAAAAAAAATACATATAAAATGAATCAAATGTTGGCAGTTTTAGACGTTTTTTTTTTTTATCTCTATACTTTAAAAATCTTGAAAAATGTCTGAAGAAACTTTCACTGCCTGGACCTGTAAATCCAAGTCTGCTCCTCTTGAACCTATGGAGATGACCTTCTGTCATTGGGATGACGATATGGTCCAAATGGATATTATCTGTTGTGGTGTCTGCGGTACTGATTTGGTAAGTAAATTGATAACAACGGTAATTGATTGATATGGTATACTAAACGCTAAACACCACATAATAGCACACTGTTGATGAAGGTTGGGGACCCACTGAATTCCCTTGTGTTGTCGGTATGTATTGTGTGCTGATTTGCATTAAATGTCTTGACTGACACCTTTTTTGGTTGTACAGGTCACGAAATCATTGGTAACGTTACCAAGGTTGGTAAGAATGTTACCCGCATCAAGGTTGGTGACCGTTGTGGTGTTGGCTGTCAATCTGCTTCTTGCGGCAAGTGTGATTACTGTAAGAAGGGTATGGAGAACTTGTGTTCCACTCACGCTGTTTGGACCTTCAACGATCGTTATGATAACCCTACCAAGGACAAGACCTACGGTGGTTTTGCCAAAAAGTGGAGAGGTAACCAAAACTTTGTCGTCCACGTCCCCATGGATTTCTCTCCTGAAGTTGCTGCCTCTTTCCTCTGTGGTGGTGTAACTACCTATGCCCCTCTTAAGCGCTACAACGTCGGTAAGGGTTCCAAAGTTGCCGTTCTCGGTCTCGGTGGTCTCGGTCATTTTGGTGTCCAATGGGCCAAGGCTATGGGCGCTGAGGTTGTTGCTTTTGACGTTATCCCTGACAAGGTCAATGACGCCAAGAAGCTCGGTTGCGATGACTACGTTCTCATGCAAAAGGAAGAGCAAATGGAGCCCCACTATAACACTTTCACCCACATTCTTGCCACCAAAATTGTCAACAAATGCTGGGACCAGTATTTCAAGATGTTGAAGAACAACGGTATTTTCATCCTCTGTGATATCCCCGAAGTTCCTCTCTCTGGTATGTCTGCGTTTGTCATGGCCGGTAAGCAACTCACCATTGCTGGTTCTTTCATCGGTTCTCCTTCTGTCATCCAAGAATGTCTCGATTTCGCTGCCCAGAAGAACATCCGTACTTGGGTCAACACTTTCCCTATGGAGAAGATCAACGAAGCTTTCCAATTTGTTCGCGAAGCCAAACCTCGTTACAGAGCTGTTGTCATGAACTAAGTTCCTTGCTCAAATCATATGCATTTTCAAAAATTCTCATTAAACAATCCTATTCATTTTCCTTGACAATAAAGATTTTATTACATTTACATAAAAAAAAAAAAAAAAGTAAAAAAAAAAAGTCCTGATTTATCATTATAAAGTTACGGAAGTGCGAAGCTAAACACAACACAATTATGAGAGTAATCTTCTTGTAGCTTCATTCAAATCATCGTTTTCGTGACTTGATAGCCATTGGTCCCAGTGCTGTTTATCACGGATGGCAGCATCTGTGTCGTGGACAACGACCCCTGATTTATGCAAGATGTCCTCAGACCCGATAATATAATACATGTGGTATGTTTTTGGTTGGATTTTATAGCGCAATTGAGACTTGACATGGATTCTATCCAGCTGCTTGTCGTGCAATGACGATGATCTCAGGTTTCTAATTTTCGGTATGTTTAGTTTTTTTTTATGCAACTTTTTTTTCTTTTCGAGGTTTTACCTTGATAGAAATGAGGGCTTCAATAGCAACTTGTTGATGCCTTCAGTGTCGTTCATCCAGTCCACATAGCTTGCTAAATAGTCTTCATAGATTTCTTGTTCAGTTGAAGGTAACGACGTGCCATTTTCCTTGTCAAGCAATTGGATGTGAGCCATGTGAGTGTCCGTATCCTGTGAGATTATGAGTTAGCATACTGCGCAAAACTTTTGGTACCACACGCCTACAAAGCTAATCTTGTACAAGTTTTCGTCCAATTCTAGAATGTCCTCCACCAAGGATCGATAAGCAGAAAGCGTCCTTACCGACGACTGGTCAGCCGTTTGCTGGTCTTGACTGAATAGCTTGAATAGTTCGTTTGATTTCTTGTCGATGGAAATATTCTGTATCTGTTTACAAGGGGAGAGGTAAGTACTGCATGTTGCGTGTGTGCGCCAATCAGATTAGGGTATACCTGTTTGATCAAAGATTGAATCGTTTTGTCAATGGTGAATATGACATAGGCATCAATACCATACACGTAGCGAACATTTTCCTCAAACGTGGCTTGATCAATTTCACCTTCGAAATAGCTATCAACCATGTCCATCAATGCACGGTAGAATCCATTTGACAAGTCAATATCTTCGAAACGACTAGACACAAGATCCAGGTCCACTGCTGTCTGGTTGAGCTTTTTTCCTGGTCCAGCGTCGTTCTCGCTGCTGATTGACTTCATCTTGTGTAAGCGCTCATAGATGACAAGATACAACCGAAACAGACAATAGTACTGAGAATTACAAAAGAAGCTGTAGATACGTTTTTGGTTGATGATCTCGGGTGCTGTTGCTGCTGCTGCTACTGCAAACAGATCCAAGTGGTTGTCTGTTTGGTCCATAATTACATCATCTGGTACAACGATTTCATCGTCTATCGACATTGTGTCTAGCTCTGCTGCTGCTGCTGCTGCTGCTGATGATGATGATGACGATGACGATGTTGTTGTTGTTGTTGCTGCTGCTGCTGGTGGTTGTGGCGGTGCATTTCGTTTAAAGACACCTCTTAATAATCTACCATGATCGTCTTCAGATGTAGCTCGTTTCCGGGGAGAAACACTGCCATTCTGAGTAGAATCTGACTCGTCCTTGTTGTTGTCATCTTCTTCCAGCTCGTTTGCGTCGTCTTGCTCGATGCATGTTTCTGCAGGAAGAGTATCTTGGACGTGAAAGAACATGGCGACAAAGGTTCGTAAAAAATTCCTCACTTTTTGCTTGTCGAGCTTGGAAAACCCAGTTTGCTTGTCCATAAAAGAGCAGATCAGTCGAGCAATGTCCTTGAACAGCGTATCATCCTGGAATTCATGCTGGAACTGCACAGGCTCATTAGGCTTCTCCTTTTGTAGTGACTCGATTTCTGCTATCAGACCCTTGTTTGCCATGGCTTTACGATCATTCATCTTGAACGTGGTGCCTTGATAGTCCAGAGAACGGTAGAAATTCTTTGAATCAATATCTCTCCACACCCTGTTCCACTCCCGTTGTGCTCTCCTCCATTCTTTGTCCTTGAGTTCAAGACGCTTAAGCACAATGGGCACAACGCTGGCAGGTCTGCGGTAAAGCATGTCGATAATTTCAGATCCTCTCTCATTATCGTAGATCTTTCTAATAATGCGCTCGTAGATTGACACGGTAGGACCACCTAGGCCAGGCTCTAATCGCATGAACTTTAGCTCTTCTGGTGACATTTGCTCGATGCGATTCGCAATAGGCTTCAAAAGCGAAATCGTATTCAAGTTTGCTTCGATATTGAGATCGTATTCATATCTTTCCTCTTCGCACCGATGCAAGGCCTCCTCATATTGGTTCTTTTTGGATGCTACAAAGCCACTGTCTTCACTTGCCCAAATTGGATGCGATACAAATTCATCATTTAGTACTTCCCAGCACATCTGATCCCTGCCAGAACAAGGCTGATGCTGCCATTCTTTGGAGACTATGCGATAACTGGGACTATCTTTGACAGCATCGCACTTGTTCAGATCAGGCTTGGGAGCAGATACAGCTGGCTTCTCGATAGCTGGCTCCTTGGACTCGTAGCCAATAGTGTACTTGAAAGCGTCCATCAATTCCTTGCGATTACCCAGAAAGCCTTTTACTTGTGTCACTAGCGTATCCATATCCACAATTTCTTGGGTGTAAAGATTGAGCAGCTTGAGGAATTCTTCATAGGAGGGCTTGTTGCCAATGTGTTTTTTGATTCTATCAAATAGATCTACTTCTTCTGCAGAGACACTGGGTCTTTGGGGATCGAACAGGCTGTAGGACATGGTATCCTCTTCCTCTTGCATGTATTGCTCTTGGTATAATTTTGCTTTCTTAGTTGCGTGGCCCTTTTTCTGTTTTACAGGAGACAGCACCCTTTTGAACCCTATATTGCTAGTTGAGCTTGTGTCATATGAAGGCGGCGAAAGTTGCTGGTACTGCGATGACGAAGATGGCGTAGAAGCAGAGGTGATCTCGGGCAAAAACTGTCTGAATTCTTCCAGCAGGTCGTCCGCACCGTTGAATAAATACCGCACCTGCTCAAACACCTGCTCAATTGGCTTTTGCTCCTTTTGGTATGTCTGTAATACCTCAAGAAATTGCTTGTAAATATTGGGGTTGTGAGCAAATCGGTTCTAGACATGAGTTTGCTTTAGTATGCGGTTTCTCTGTTTTCACACGTATTTCGACGGAATTACCTTGATTCTGTTTACATAGTTGATGGCGTGATTGAATTCAACGGGGGGTTTCTTTTCAGTAATCAGCCGTGGGGGTGAAGCAGGCAAAGAGGAAGCGTATTGTGCTGCTGAATGGGTCGGTATGTGTGGAGGAGGGAGAGAGGGGGGCAGGTGGTGATGCATGGGCGGAGCAGCAGCAGCAGCAGCAGCGGTAGTGGTGTTATTAAAATGTCTGTTTGTCGTGTTGAAAGGGGGTGGTAGGACTGAAGTGTTATTGGTATGCATTGGCGGTGGTTGTGCTATTACAGCTTGTGGTGGTTGCGGTGCCAAATACGACGATGACGATGTGGAAGAGTTGGAGGGAGGATAATATTGATCCTGATGTAATAAATGCTGCTGCGATTGCGGCTCCATTTTCATCATGTCTTCGGTGGTAGATGTAGTGGATGTAGTCGTGTTGCCATTAGGAGTTGTAACAATGATTCGATTGGGATCTCTTGGATCCACAGAGCACTCGATGCGGTATCCAGTGGGTAAGAAGGTATTAAAGCCAGAAATTAACTGAGGATGTCCTTTGAATAAAGTAGACACTTGCTGAATCACACCCGGCGTGTCGATGGCCTGGCTTTTGAAATCTTTCATTATATCTAAAAACTTGTTGTATACTTTTGGATTGTCTGCAAACCGCCCTTTGACTTGATCCAGGTAGGCCAAAGCATCAATCACATTCAATGGCCGATAACCATCGCTTTTAGGTGAAGCTGGGTTCCCTTTCTTGGTGCCTGATGCCGTAGTTTCCGCTGCAACGTGTTGCGATGTCTCGCTGTAATTTAGCCTGCTTCTTGATCCCAATGCAGACGAAGATAGAGGAGGCATCTGTGTATTACCCATATTACCACCATCCCCATTGTTATTTTTGGCGGTGACTAAACCAGCAGCAGGCGCAGTGGTGGTTGGAGTGCTGTAGCTGTGATGTGAGGTTATTTGAGCGGGCGCAGGTAGAGATGAGTAGGAAGAGGGGTATTGGTGTCTCGCTGTCTGTATCTGCTGTTGCGGATTTAGATGATTATGATGACTATAAGGTATGGTACCCACGAGTGAAGAAGTAGGCACCACTGGTCTCCTAGAGCTTGGGCATTATTAACGCTGCCACCATCGTGGACCAAGGGTCAGGCTTACCTCGGATCTGTCTGAGATGATTGATTAGGCACTGTCATGTTTTCTCTCAAGTACGATTCAAGAGAAAAAGAAAGAAAAAGAAAAAGCGTTCTTTTGGAACAAAAGTATTGTTATTTCTGGATCTTAAAAGCCTTATGATATACTCTCCCCCACCCCACCCCCCTTTATTCCCTGAGTGGAGAAAAACTTCCTTTGAGTCACGTACATCCACATACCGTCTAGAGGCACCATGTCCTATAAACCCGTTCAAGTTACACACATAAATTAACTACAGAGGATAAATCTTTTCGTAATCTCTCTCTCTCCAGCAAAACATGTATTCTCGCCCTGCTTCTCCAACAATTCAAAAGTCCAATGTACCTATACCATGGAAGATGAAATTAGAAAGCAGTTTTGAACGTAATTACAGCAGCGCCGACATGGACAGCGGTATGAAACACACATAAATATATCTTTACTGCCTCGTACCGGTATATTAATCGTATACATGTAAAGCCTATGTCTCAATGTGCAATATTAAAAGATCAGGGGATGTATCAATGCATTGCCTGCAGTTTCGAGGTTTTTTAAAAGATGATGCCCGGTTCCTTAAATTCTCTTTAGCCATGAATGACAACATATTGATGGGGGATATCAAATCTGACCCAAATGCCAAAATTAGCTGGTATGCACATGTAGTAAATGGCAATTCGTTTTCTAATGAAAAGTAGGACCATGCCAAAAACTCGAGAGTACTACCATTTTAAAGGCAAATTTTACATTGCATCTGCACCTATTCAAGTAACCCGATTCCCGCCTCCAAAGATTATCGACGACGACACAAGCTCATCCGATTACTGGGAGAATCAACGCATACAACAATGGAAGAAACTCGATGCTAGATCTCGCGCAACATTCACATGGCCGTCCAGAGCGGAAATGCCAAAAGCTGATGATGTTTCGTTCTCCTGTCAATCGCTGAGTAGCTCAGACGACACACTTGTGCATGATATAGCTATGGATAACTTTTGCTTGTTGGTGTTTAAAGTTACGGATGTCGAACATTTTGATTACTCGGATTTTCCTCCCAAGAGACGGGTAAATGCAGCAAACACTTTTATATATCTAGTCTTCAAAATATTAATGCAAAGATTCTTTTTATATATTAGATCTACAAGCTTTCAGTAAAAACTAGCCTGTGGGATATCCAAACAGCAAACCCCTAACCTGAGGTATAGTATGATTGTGGAATAAAGTCGTATTTTCTCTTTTTTTTTTTTTTCCCGGGTTTGACCAAGGATAAAATACACAAATATCAACTGTAAGCAGCAAGTTGTCATTTCTGCAATGCAGTAGTCCAACTGTCAAAGTTAAAGCAGTGAAAATAAAATTTGTTTTCAGCATTCTTCCAAGATACGTTATCAGTTCTATACGTCTATAGCTTAACAGATATATATTTATAAGCATCAAGACAGTAGATATTATCTATATAAATATGCCTCATTGTCTAAAACAATGCAAATTTTTGAGATTACCTCTGTCATTAAAGTTTTGAACAAGGTATTTTCATTGATAAGTGGGATTCACGCCCGGCATGGAGCAAAACGTTCATTTTCAAAAGTTTCGAATGACATTTAATTGACCCCACATGCTGGCTACATGATATTACGGTACTACCAGCATAGTGTGAGACATACATCAATGGTAAGCAATCGTTGAAAGTAGAATTAAACGTTGAAATGTCAAACATTTTGTTTAGTTGCATGAGAATTGAGCAAATCAGAGTTTACACTATCATTTTTGAACAATCGTAGCTCCTACATCCCGTCCTAATCAATTCCTCTCCAACTGACATTCTAACCATATCCTTCGTACATGAACCATCCGGAAAAATAGTATAATCATTTGTGGGTTTATTCTTGATTTTATTATACAATTTACACTAATTTAATCGACCCATCTATATCCACAACCTCTGTTGCCGCAAACATAAAATAGCGTCATTTTTGTGTCGGCACGTCTCGAAGATGACTGGAAAAATACGGCCTCTGGATGTCCACACTTGCCACATTGGACATTAGCTCTAGGCTATGTAAATAAGAATTTAGTTGTTGTATCTACTTTATGCGATCTCACAACTTACAAGAGTAGGATCTGTACTTAGATCAGCCAGCATCATAGTTTGTTCACTTTATAGGAATACATTAGATCAGAAGGTCAAGATGGCATTTTGCAAAAATACAAACGAGGGGGCGTGCACAATTTCATGACGATAGACACACAAATTTTCAGCCTGCTCTTGATATTCACAATTACGACAAGCAAACATTAGTTTTCTTTCGCTTTTATCTTCTCTGGGGTATAGTAAATTGTTGCTATGAGGGCGATGGACGAGAATCAGTGTCACAGATAACTTGATAATGGTTGTTAGCTAGTTACCATTCTAAACAATATTTGAATGTGGCCATATCGACAATATGAATGAAATGTGAAAAGAGTTGTAGAAGCAACTCAAGATATTTTTTTTTTTATTCAGAAAAGGAGGATGGAGGGAGTCACGGAAGCTGTGGGGCGATGCCTTTTATTGCTGTTGTTTGACACCCTTCACAATGATAGGAACCAGCCAAGGTTTAGCTCTTAACAATCCAAACAAGAAACTGGAAACTTTCAAAAAAATTCTGTTTGAAAGACTTATGCCAATTCCATATTTCGCTGCTGCATTGTACTGCGTGTCAAATGAATGAGATAGCCCACCAAATACAAGATTTCGATCCAGTTGGTCAATCTCTACCCCCTCATAGCCAATATTCTCGAGATGGTCCGCATATTCCTCTACTGTGACTAAATTTTGGATTGGTACATGTACTGATTCACAAACAAACTGGAAGATCCTTCGCTGGAGTGAAGTTGCCTTGTGTAGAAAATCGGGTTCGATCGCTAGATCGTATAGCCCAATGGACCCATTCTGATTGAGCTTCTTGAAAACAGTTTCTAGGAAATTCCAGCGAGTATTGTAATGGTACGCCGAATCAATGCATATAATATGGTCAAATGTATCGTTCGCTGATAAGACTTCTTCAAGATTATCTGCTGATCCATGTACAAGAGAGATGTTTTCTTTCAAAGGCGAGGATTTTAATCTATTATTTGCAATCCTCCATTGTGATGACTCATTTGTAACCCCCTTTCAAGTAGGAAAACTTAGTGTGTCGCTGGAAAGATTGCTTTAGTCTTTTGCTTACCATTACTTTTGCCCTGTATTGATCTAAGGAAGAGTTGCTCTTTTTAATCCATCATGAGTTTTCGTAGCCGAAAAATTGTTGCTTACCTGCCAACATGATACAGGAATCTCCACACCCAAAACCAACATCTATGCGAAAACAAGCTTATCAGTATGTGAAGGGTACTTTACATTATTTTTATTACCCAATACAGTTGAATTTGGCCTGATATTCATTTTGCTTGCAACTGCATGAACCAAATTTTCACAAGCTTCTGGAAAACTCATATCCTTTTCATCCCATAAACCCATGTTAAACCAAAGAGTCTGTGGAGGAAGATGCAAATTGAATAATAGATGCCTTAGTCCATAAATCTCGTTTTTATCCGTTAGCGTCGCTATATGTTCTTCGTTTGTTGAATTGATTAATATATACAGGATACACGTTATACCCAAGGCATGTAAATAGGTCAAAGCGCTTTTTATAGGGCCATCAGTGTATGTTAGAATTAAAGGAAGAAGACTAAAGTATCCAGCAACAACACTAATGTTAAATAGCATGGTGATAAACAAAAGAGGCGGCTATCATATCGTTTGAAGCCGAGCTTTAGTCTTGGTGCGTCACGCTGAGTTCCTTGATAAATGATGAAACACCACTCAATATTGCAATACCAGAGCCATCAAGTTGTTATCCACAATCTTTTGCTATTGGAAATGCTCAAACATTCACTCAATAATAAAGCAAGTTTTTCAATTTCACTACGAATCATAATATTAGTAAAATAACCCTAAAGTATGTGGGAAATACAGCTAATAGAAATGTATAGAACAGCAAGCTATTATTTCTTGCCAAGATGCCTAGATATTCATTTGGTAGAACCTGGATAGTTACGTTTCACAGAGGGCAAATTTGCTTTTGCAGGTAGTGAATAATTTAAAAGGTTCAGGGTCTTGATAGTACGAAAAGTCTTCAAAGTCTATTTCATCAAATGATGGGGGAACTTCAATGAAAGTCAACAGGCATTGGATTAATGTGATGTGTATTATTTTGAATAATTTTTATGATGTTGAAAGAAATCAAGGGAGCAGACGTTAATGAATTCCTCACGATAATCATACGATTGACACCCAAAGATTCATTGAAAAAAAGGCTCTTATAGCTACAATAAAGATAAATTTACTTTTTAATATCTGTTTGTGTTTCGTCGCTTTTGTTTTTGTGCTTCGGCTTGTTGAATATGCTTGAAACCATTGATGAGGTCGTCAACTTGAGCATAAGAAACATCACGTAATCGATAACCGTCAGGCAAAACTCTCACAACCTATCTAACGTTAATATAGTGTGCTATAGTCATATAAGTAAAAATAGAAATACATACCCAACGCATTGGAGGGCCACGAATGCTCAACTTGAACCCTAAATCAAAGTAGCCCGGCTTTTCGCTTTGACAGAAACCATACGCAGACATTTTGGGGTTGGCCTGCGTCAATGCCGTCAAATGTTCATTCAATACACGAGTACCACCTGGTTGGTATTTAGGATGAGACATTAACTCCTCTACTTTACGAGCCACTGCTTCAACATAGGTAACAATCAATTCATCCAAATCTTCATATGTTTGGTTGCCGATTTTCAGTCTAGCAGGTGCATGTGGATCATCCTTATTTTTGACCTCAACAACATCAAGATGCTGATACATATCTTCATCAACTTTCCAAGTGATAGCAATATGATCAAAGCCATGAGAAGAAGGACGGATGACTAAATCACCACGTTGGCGGCTAGCCAAAAACTCTTCTGCCTCCATGTGATTGAAAGGTCTGAACAAGGGATGTTTGATAACACGAGTTGAGCGAGCTTGCTTGCGTCTACTGCTGCGGTGTTGTTCACGCTCTTTTGTTTCTTCTAGATGATCATAATAAGGATCCAGAGGCAACTTACGAAGTATATAATCAGAGCCAGGCTTGGTATCAGACGCTTTGCAAGACAGGTCCACCATGAATTTGTCGCGGTCAATACGAAGCACTTTACAATTGATGGTTTGTCCAACTTGCAGTACATCACCCACATTCATAATACGATCATCCGATGCATTTTCAACGTAAATCATACCTTCCAGACCAGAGTCCAGAACGCAGTTGGCAATCTTACCACGAATAGCGACAACCATGGCAGGAATGATGAAGCCTTCGCTCAATGTTTGGCGAGTCTCGCCGGTAACCATGATGAATGTCTCTTCGGTTGTAGGGCGACCGTAGCGTTGACGGCGGTCATGATAGGGACCTTGGAGTTCTAATTTGATGTGTTCCAAAATTTGACGCTTGGGAGCATTGTATTGCTTGCGTAAGACGACAGCATAGTCATCCAAAATCAAATCATTGAGCTTATCTGGGTATTCTTTAATGACACGAGTAACGACGGCCACCTTAGAGTCATAGTCGTCCATTTCATCTTCGTCAATTTCAAGGGCGTCAGCAGCCATCTTGCGAGCCAACTCATAATCTTGGGGATGAATACGAGTATCGTCGAGTATATCAGCACCATCGATGTCTCGAATGCGCAAGTAGCTAGCGCAATTCATGAATGTATTGGCAGGTGTCAATTTGCGTAAAACAAGGGCAGTACGGCTCTCTAGTTCACCAGTTGCTTCAATTTTTTTAAGAATACTCTGAGACTTACGTGGACCAAAGCCGCAGACGTACTGAAGCGCATTTGCATGATACGCACTTGTGATGGCAGCATTGATATCGAAACCAAGATCGTTTACAACACTTATGAGAGCGCGTTCCAGATAAAAGAAGAGAGTGTCCTCAGGGACCAGATATTGAAGATCGTGGTGGTGGATAGCAAGCAAATCACGACCCAGGCCAACATATTCCAAGACGGGGCTCTGCAAACGGCGAGCAAGCGAGATGCAGTAACGCATGGTTTCTGAATGTTCGCTGAACTCTTCCTGAGCACGACGTGAATTCTTGTACAGACGCGAGGCTTCATCGTCGACGACCACCATATCCATACGCGGAATGCCATTGTGTTCGTGCGATTGGTTAATCTCGCTTAACATTGTTTGCATATGCTTGATAACTCTGCGCGTTTCTGCATTATAGCCTGCGACACCGAGAACATTTGCCTTTTTGGACTTTATGAAATCAGACATTTCTTTCCAGTAACGCTCGTCCTTGAGGTTGGGCACCTGGATTTGATCGAGGATCTTACCCCTTTGATTCACGAATAAGGCAACGACAGGATCCTTGGGTGATCCATTGCCAGAAGAAACTGTGATAACACGAGGTAAGGGGCTCTTGAACTGCGATTCAGGGCCGCGGAAGGGGCCAACGTTGATCTTGTTGTACAGATTTTCAAATGAGGCTTGACAAATGGCCTCCTGAGCTTCGATCCTCAATTTCTCTCGCACATACTTGCTCATTAACGGCATCAGGTGCTCTTTCAGGGCCTGCTCGATGATCTCTTTACGCTGATCGTTCCATTGCTGAGCTGTATCACTGTACGCGTCAGATACGTAGAATGTTGCAATGCGATTAAACCACGCAGGGTAGTCAGCGATGCTGATGGTAATTGTCAATAAATTATCGACCTCACCTTTGAGGATGTGTAGGAATTGGCCGTCGTTGAAATCGGTAATGGGCTTTTCAGTCAAGAATTTGAAAGGGTGCATAGCGTGCAGTTCGTCGATGACATTGTAGCCCTTCTCTGTGGGTCTCACAGTTACAGTGGCAAACGACTCCCAATCCCTACGCATAGCTTTTCTGACTTGCGGATCAAAGGCCATTTCCTGGGCAAGGACCGAACGCACACCCTTGAGGACTCTGGTGGGGTCAGGAAAGTTGGTATCGATGTATAGTTCAGCTTCAATGATAGGGTCAACAGATAAATCATCGGGTGTATGGCGAAGATTGCCTTCCATGTAGTTTGCTCCAAATTCTCTGGCCGAGATACCGAAACGAGACAAACATTCACCAATCTTTGACGACTGACTCAAATTATACAGAGATTTGTTCATGGGGCGCTTAGGACCGTGTGTTTGCTGTTGCATAATGTTGATTTTCTCGCTGAATCTCAAGTTGATATAGTCTGTCAAATCTGTCACTTCTTCTACCTTTTCTACACGTTCCAACATGGTGTTGACATAATCATCGAAAATTTGGCACTTGGCAATGAATTCTTTCAACGCATTGCGACGATCAATAAAGCTGTGGTATTTGAAATCCAAATCGTAAATATCCCAAAGGTCTTTCTCGGTCAAAATCTCTTTGCTGTGGCCAGTGATCTTGTCTACTTTTGTAAAATAATCGCGACGGTGGTCCTTGATGTGAGGGACTTCAAGAAACTCTCTAGTAAAGAAGCTGACTACATGGGCTACTGCAGACGTGAATTGATCGGTGGGCTGTTCCTCTCCACGACGACGAGCCATGATGCGAGAAATCCAGCCACCTTCTTCTTGCACTTGGTCGTTAGTGGCCTGTTCAAACGTCTTGTTGAGTCCCTCAAAACGCATTTGCAGACGCTCAGGAACATCACGCAAACGAATTTCATCATCTTCCTCGGTCATCATACGTTCAGCAAGTTCACTCGGCTCGAAAATATCTGTTAATTGAGGCTCACGTTCCTTTGCTGCTTCGGCCTCGTCGTCGTCGTATTGTGCCCATTCATATTCAGCACCATCACCAAAAATATCATACATATCCATAAGAACGCTATGTTTCATTTGAGTAAAAAAAAAAAAGATCATATGTCAAATAAACATCACACCCACATACTCTTCGCTAATGCCCTCTGGTAAGATATTCATCATATCCTTGCTAGCTTTTCCACGTCTTTTGCCATCATCATCATAGCCGCGAGGTTTACTCCTTTCGCCCAAAGTCTCGTTCAAGTCATCGTCATCGTCATCTTCATCAGCAATAAAATCGCCCATGTCGTCGTACGCATCGCGGTGTCTGTATCTGGCTCTATCATCGTATTCTTCAGCGTATTCATCACGACGACGATTGTCGCGGGAGGGCTCCTTTTCTGGCTGTTCTACAACGTCTTCGTCGTCAGAGAAAATATTGTCGACGTTTGTATTTTCGTAAGTTTGTTCTTCGCGGCCACGTTTAAGACGCTTTAGTTTAGGCTAAAGTATACAGATTTTGTTACGAAGCAGATTAGTAAAGCAGCAAAGGTGAAATACTTACGCCTGTTGAGCGGCTAAGCTTGATACCAGTATTTTCTTCTAGCAGATCCAAGTCCTCTTCATCTAAATCTTCGTCATCTATTTTAAAGAAGGGTTAAAGACAAGGTTGAAATCGTGACATGTTGGACAGTATTTACAGTCTTCGACCTTCTTTCTCTTTTTACGACGCACAGCGACAGTTTCTGAGGCATCCGACTCTTCATCGTCAACAATAAAGCCTTCTGCAATCTAATGATATGTAAATACTTTTGGCGTCGCTTTTGCGCTATTGATATTACTTTTCGAGCTTCCTCTTCATCTTCTTCCTCCTCTTCTTCATCTTCATCGTCGTCGTCGTCGTCATCATCATGTACAAGATTGTTTCTTTTACGGGAGGAATAACCAATATCTTCGCCTTCGTCATCCGAATGCTGGGTGATACTAGTTTCCTCGTCCTGATCATACAAATTGGAATCTTCGTCGTCACTTCTTGACATATTCAACTAGATAAAAAAAACTAAGGAAAACACGACATGTATAATGCAGAATATTATAGAAACTTACACTAATCTTGTTTCAAACAGTTAAGTAATGAAGAAGAAATAAAAAAGGGAAATCTCATCAAGATGTGTTTGTTTTTTTTTTTTTTTTTTCTGAATGAAATTTACCTCGAGTCACTGCTGTTCTCTTAACGACTTACCGCCACTGCCCTTATAAAATACACTGCAGCTTCAGCTTTAATCAACTAAAAGCCAAATAAAACCGCTGATGAATGAGCAGCCTTTGAAAGTTGTTATATCAGAGGAAATAGACTTCTTAAGCAAAAATTCTGAGCAGTGATCTTTCAAATTTGCATTCCATGTTTGCAACCATTAACAAGAAGCCAATGAAATTATTGCTTTTAGCATATTAGGGCACACCATATAAAAATGTTATTTATTACATGCAGAATATAAAACAAATTAAAGGGAGGTTACGAACGAAGGTGGTAGCATAGAGCGGGTAAAAAAAACTTTTTTGTAACTTGGGTAAGGAGTAAAGAAGTGATGGCGAATTCTGTTTCATACATATGATACTATTTTTTGGGAAAGAAGAAGGGGAGGGGGGGGGGGGAAATCAACAGTAAAATATAAAGGAGATTAAGCATGTGTAAAAGTAAATATATATATACATTATCATCATAAAAAAAGATTAAACAGCACAGCCAGGTGTCAGGCTTAACCTCACTGTTCTTTGAGGTTGCTCGAAGATTAAGGATTCCAACTCTTTAGCTTTTGGGGATTTTGGAGATGTTTCTTGGTTGCAATAGTCGGCTTCTACCAGCTGAGATGTCATATTTTGACTCTGATCTACTATTGAACCAGCAGTAGTTGATGAGCATGTGGAAGTCGAAGAATCTCGACGCTTCCATAATAGTGACAGTGAAGATGCAGATACAACTTGATTTCGTCGTTGGCGGTAAGAGTTTTCTTCCATACACGGTCTGAAACTAGCAGCAGAAGAACCAGTACTAGTGTGTTGCTCAACACTATTATGTGACATCCTTCGCACTTGACTATAGGTTGCTGTAGTATTCAAAAAGACCTTTTCATCTTCACTCAAGAAAGGAATATGAGTGGAAGTGGCGGAATGAGACATTGATGGTATATAGAGGGTATGTTTAAAGAAAAAGAACAAAACAAAAAAAAATTGAGGTGAAGATCTAATTGCTTTATATACTTTTTTTTTTTTTTTTGCATTGAATAAAGCTCACAGGTTAAAAAGCTTCGTCATGAAAAAAAGTACAATGCACTAAACCTTAAAATGCTTGAGAAAGGTTAAATTACACCAATATAAAAAAGCTCCTAAATCCTAAACCTTGAATTCAGCCCCTCCTATAATGTATACAGCATATTCTCCCTCTTTTTTCTTATTAACCAACCTGGTTTCGATGAATTGACAAAACATAATAAAGGTCTTAGATTAAAGAATTCAGCATAATGTATTTGCATTATGCTTTGTTTTAAGATAACTTATAAAAATCATAGTTCAATAGAGAATTTTGGCTAGCAAAAATTGGTAAAGTTCAATAGTTCCGACAATTGGCAAAAAGGTTCATAGTTTAGTATTAATGATGCAAGAACTATATCATTTGTTTAATGATCTTTTTGGCGTTATACTTATATATCATTTTGCGCAAAAAATACACCAACTAGCGTCATTTTTAATCCTCATGATGCTTTTTTTCTCTCTTTAATATAAAGGATTCTTAAAAGAACTTGCTTTCTCGAGTATGAAAGGGGTATAGTTAAGTTGCTATTAAAACCATCTGGTGTGAAAGCGTATGACAACGCCAAAGCATGTATATAAAATTGATATAATAGAGAAACTGTGGCGCAACTGGTTATGATGATCTAATAATGCTCAGAAATCCTTTTTGTTTTGAAAGTACATCCCAAGATGTTTTATCAATAATGATCTATTATTTGTCCCAAATATGAGTTGCAGATCAATTTCGTTTGATTTGCATTGAAAGAAAACCCTTTTGCCTTTTCATGTTATACAATATATAGTTTTCTTCAAAATCAGGTCTACTATGATGCCCCCGTCAAGATCCTGCATTCTCGAGACTCAATGTGCTACCATTAGACCAAAAAGAGTATGGAATAATGTTCAATGCTGGTTATATTACCCTATTTTTGTTTGTTATATCGATTACAGATTTCCGAGAACTATTTTTTACACAATCTGTTTCATCAACGCTCTGGATTTGTATATTGATTAGAATCTCTGATGCCTCCTCATGCATATAAACTACCAACATTGTTATGTGTCTCTACTTAAACTGCCGCATGCTAGCAGCAAGAAATCATCGAGCATTTTTGAACTGAGATGATCATGGTATCATCATGAATAGAAAATATGGCATGTTAATAATGTGGACATTCAGTTTTTGTAAACTTTAGCTCAAATGGTTTCAACCAAATCCTTGCTTGATTTGTCTTGAACTCAAATAAAACTAGTAAAGACTTGGTTCCTTTTTTTTTAAAAAAAAAAAAAAAAAAAAAAAGTCTGCAGTACTATAGTAGTAATGCAATTGAGGCAGTAAGGCTTTACGCCAGTTGATAAATAATAAACAATAGATACATAAAATATGATATATTTTGTTGAAATTCAATCAAAGCCAAGCTACTTTTTACAATGGTCATGCCGACCAGATGCCATTCAATGCTTATATGTGGCGGCATGCAATGAATGTCAGCATGATCTGGCTCTTTTCACAGTACAATGCCTTGGTGCTCAAGGCATTTTATTAATTCAATGTATTATGGAGACACTTGCTGATATCCCGCATGCATTATTTATAAACGTTTGAGATGTGAATGATTTTTTTTTATTTACATGCAATGATACTTAAAAACTAGGGGTTATCATTAAAAGAAGGAAAAAAAGGAGGGAGCGCTTATGTACAGTTTAATGGAATGGATATCGTCGTATATATAATATAGCCTAGACAGCACAACGTGGAGTCAAGCTTAAGCGAACTGTTCGTTGGGGTTGCTCAAATATCAGTGATTCTAACTCTCTAGCTTTGGGCGATTGGTCAACCGAATACTCGTAATCAGATTGACATGGTACAAAATCCATAGTAGTGGATGAAGAAGATGAAACCAATGAGGATGTAGAGGAACTCCTTCTTTTGAATAAAAACGAAGACAATGAGGACACAGATACCACTTGATGCCTTTTAATGCTATTGTGATGGCTGCTCTCCATACTTGGTCTTTCCAAGGATAAATTTGACATTCTTCTGTATTGGCTGAATGTCGCTGTTGTATTCAAAAATATTTGCTCTTCTTGACTTAGATAAGGAATATGGATTTCTTTTTGATTTGCCATTTTTTTGTGTAGAAATTATAAATGTGAAAAAGCGATTCGGAAACAGGGAATCGGCTCTCTTTTTATACCTTTTTATTTGCATTGTCCGCGCAAACTATAATAAAATTAAGGTTCATACATAGCAAGTGCACACTCAAAAAAAAAAGATGAAGCGGTAAATTATCTATGAGAATCTACATGTAGCATAACACATCCTCCTTTTTATCGAAATGAACATGAGTACATAATACTAGTTTTCTTCAAGTATCTTCATAAAATCGTTTTCAAAAATCTGGTCTTGTTGCACCAACATGTCATTATCGCAACAATAACTTGATAATGTGCTACCGTAATTGTAAGTTTGTATATATTTTACATTAAGTTTGATAGCCATGTGCACGGTTATTCCACATATAAATATCTTAGAATTATTGAAATTGATCAGTTCGCTTTTATCGCATATGCAAGTTATAGCTAGACTAAAAAAAAAACTGCTCCAGAAAAAGTTGGTCATGTAACGGCGCTTGTAGAGGTTATCTTGGCCAATAATCAAAGAATTGATCGTATGATTTGATCGACTTTCGATTCGTGTGATTGCCTTGTTATCGAAATGTACTACCACGCACATTTTCGATATGATGGCATCCTTGCATGTGTGTAATTTCCCAGAAGTTGAGATAGCCTATCAATGACGAAAAGGCTGCGCATGCCTAAATGGCGAATTTATCATCTGACTCGATTATTAGAACTATTCAAAACCAAATAGAATTTGGGTAATCCGTCTTCTATTTATACATTTGCAATGCATGTAGGTGATTTCAATATCGACGTTAGTATACGTGCAAGATCTATGACCTTTGAGAACCAAATCTAATTTCATACGCCAAGTTAATTTCTGGCGACTGCAAGGGATATTTTACGATCAGGTCTTAAACTGGCTATTTTCAACCAATAACACAAAAGATTGCATGATATGTGCTCATCAATATATACGGGTTAACTATTTATCAAATTATCTATTAAATACAACTATTTTATCTTCTAGCACATTGGCAACCAGCATAACAGTAGGTGCTTGGACCTATTATAAAATATAAAAAATAAGAATTTCAAATCAACGTGCGGCTCAACATAGATCACTAACCATAAACGGAGGTGCAGTCTGAATTGATTCGACTATTCATTTAATGCCAATATGTTCAATCCTCTGTCCAATGAATCATGATTACTTTACTTACCAATTGCAATTATTATTCGAATAGCCGTAGTAATAGCTTCCTCTGGTTAAACCAGCAGCTAGGCCAATTATCAATCCGATAATAATACAGCAGCAAATGAATGAACAAAACCTTCTCTTCATTCCTAGCTTTCTATTCTGCGGTGGTGCGTAGAATTGAGTGAACCTTTGCCCAATAGTGTTGGGATGATTCGTTGGTGGTGGTGGTGCATAATCTGTAGGTGGCGGTGGTGGTTGGTAGTAAGTCTGGCCACTTGTGCCACCTTGATAAGCAGGCGGTGGTGGTTGGGTGTTGTCGTTGTAATTGTAGTTGGCATTGTTATTTTCTGTCATTTTCATCTCGGTTCATATATTGAACTACAAGTTGAAGAGGCAAGGAATCAATATACGCTATAAATTATCCTAGTTCTACGGTTTTCGTCCTTCCGAAACCCATACATCATTTATTCCAAGACATTTAAGAGAAACATACACTTCTTTTATATATTCGAAACAGAGAAACACAACCAAGTCCAAAATATCCTCCATTGGCTTATACCAAAAATACTAAATACGCTAATACGACGATGGCAGCCAGTTGAGATGACTTCATAGTGAATGTTCTATATTTATTTTTGCGATTTAGTACAACATGCGGATGCTAATTTATCTTGCTAAATTACCTGTATGCATCATTACTTGTACTAGGCGTAATTGTGTTCGAAGCAATGTTTGTGTTTTGAGGAAGGATGGTTGTAGATTTTTCTGTAATTGTTATTGTTACAGGTGGATAGACAGAATTGCTATCCATTATACCTGTTGTAGTGGGTGTTAAAATGCTGATGGTATTGTCAAATTGTGCAGCGACCAAAAAAATGAGAGCTGTGCTGATAAGAATAAAGATAATAGTGCTTTTCATTCCGTTTGTGTGATTTAGTTGCTTGAAATAAAAATGACATAAACTGCTTGCTTTATATACCACACAGACTAAATGCGGCATGACTTTTCGGCTTTCAGTTATATGCGCGCATTGTAACATTGCATATACAACCGTTCCTATTTGCAAACTTTGCCGTTTTTGCCCATGATTCAATTATTCTGTACAAGCTGACAGGATCATTGCAAAAAGAAAACTATGATTTTAATAATCACAAAGCACTTTGTAAATAACACTATTATTGTGTAAACAAAATTTTTGCCTTGTCAATACCTCATATTTTTACACCTTGTGTTAGCCAATACAACAGCATCAGCGGGGCCACCTTCTCCTTAACTCTACTCAACGAAATGTTTCAAGACAGTTTTATTTAGATTGCTTATGTAATGGTCCACAGTGTCTTTCTAAATGGATCCTGATTCAAATCGAATGAAAACAGGCACTGATGGAGGCAGTTTTTGCAGAGAAGATTTCCTGCAAACAAACAACAAATATCACAACTACAGAACGGACGATGATAATATGGTATTATAATAATCAAGATGCCCAAATTGCGTTTGCCAGCGGTACTGATACCATGTATGTTAGTGGGACTTTATGTAGAGTGCCACGCTTTTGGTTGTCTAAACATGTAAATTGATCCACAATCGACGAGTATATACAGTAAACGTGTGTCTAATAATTGATTTGCTCCACACCGATAACTGTATGCTGTTTTATCAATGGCCGTATAGTGTCATATATCTTATGGATATATCTAACTTTCTTCCTTTCCTGCTGCTGGTCGTTGTTGGTCCTGCTGTAAAGAGCCTGACTATATCGGAGGCTTGATGCCATCCTTTACCTTGTGGAATATTCAATGCTTTCAGTAGCAAAGAAATGTCATTTAGCTCCTAGCTTTTTTCTTCGAAGAACTCGTATGTTTGTTGACAATGCCAACTTTTTGATAACAAATTTTGTCGGTCGCCTGTTGTCGAGATTGTTTACTATCAGTATATAGGGATGATAAAGTACTGGTAGAAGCAGCAGTAGCAGTAGTGTTAATCGAGGAAGACATGAAAATTCTTCATACAATATCCTTGTTCCACTTCTCGTGCTTCTTGGCTTGTTATTTTTCTCTATTGAATACGATTTTATGCGTCTTTTTCCAGACACTATGATGCTTTAGTTTATGTTGCTTTTGGCTTAATAAATTTATCAAGCTACTATTAAAAGTTAAGCTTTTTTTTTTTTTTTTTTGAATTGACTGAGCCTTTTTATTTATTTTTCGTCGAAAGAGTTGCATCGTAGGCTAAAGTTTCTTCTTAAAGCTTTGATTAAAGGCCCTAATGTTTTAAATGCTTGTACCATTCTTTTCCGAATAGGATTCCAGATTGCTTTTTTTACCCAACTTTGTAGATTTCAAATGCTCGTACGTGCGATCGCATCTAACGGTTGCTTTTTAGCTTTGATATTGAATATGTGCTAGATGTAAAAAAGAAGTTTTGAAACGGCATAGTCAACTGTTGTTCCCACATCACATTAAGCTGTAACCATACTGCTTTGTTGTCTTCTAAATGCACGTTGAGAATGAGAGTAATGCTTAACTTGATTCGATTATTTATAATAGATAGAAGTAACCACACGGAATGGCTTTTGTACAAGAAACCATCTATTCAGGTTCTACTTATTTATATTTTTAAATCACAAACCCAAACTTATCAATATATGATTCATCTTTGTAATAAATAGCTTCAGCACTATTCATAGATATTGCTAAATAATACTATATTATTACGATCCTTGGTACTTAATGACTAAACATGGTCTGATCGTATTTATAATAGATAATCATTCTTATTAGAAAGTAAAGTTATTGGATAGGGAGAAAAGCACGTGATTTAATAATTCAGCCTTCAAAAGCACATAACTTTGACATCCAATCACCCAGTGGACACCAAGTTACGATCAGTTGGCGACGACCATGCCTGATTTTATGATACTTAAGACAGGCTTTATTCTGCTCTTTAGCAAAGCTTATCAACGACAAGAAATGAAGCATATCAAAGTTTTTGTATTTTATATCAGAATACGCTGCTCTATTTGTGTACTGCTACATTTGGAATCACACAAAAGACAAGATTATTGCTGTTTCAGTACTAACTTCTGACGCATATTGATAGATCGACTATCAATTAAGGGAGAATAGGTAGTTCTATCTGTAAAAGGTGTACTTGTGCTTGAAAATTCAAAGTTAACAGTGGATGAGTAATGCTGTGGTATAATTCTTATAATGAAAGGGCATTTGTTGTCGATAATGTTGACATTTTCGTAACACCAAATACGATGATAAAAAGTTTGGCCGTCTTGAGAAATACTTTGAGTGTACAATTCTTTAAAAAGGATATAATGAGCTTTGGCGTTGAGATTATATCAATAATAGGTGCTTACCAACCATTAGTGGTATAACGTCTTTGAAAATAAACGATGTATGTACACCCTTATGATCCAAATGTTCAGCCTGCCTTAATACAATACTTTCAGAACCTCCTCGCATCATTTTAATTTTCCTAAATGAATAACCATTGTATTCATACACTTTGTTTTCTTCAGTATCCTGCGTAGTATAAAATCTAACTACATAGTTTGTGTCAGAAAGCTGCATATAGCTTCCTTCGCCTAGGATTTGTTCCTTCTCAACCGCCCATGCTCCTAAACTTTTGCATGACATCAATTCTTGTTCCCCAAGGAAAAGTACAGTCTTTTTTTGATGTATTTGTAAGCGTTTTTGCAATACTTGTTTTAAAATGCTGCTACTTTTATCGTCATATCCGTTGATCACAATTAACACGGACACATTATACCGACCGAAAAAACTGTTTGATGCGAGAGTTGACGCTATGATTGTAGCGAGGTTACCAATGGCAGGTTTAATTCCTACTTCTATAAGCAGACGAGTCGATATATTTAGTCTACATTCACAGTCATTACTGATTGATATTTGCTGATGATTGTCCAGATTTTGGTTGGTAAATATATCGCTACATCGCAACTTGGAGAAAAAATGTTGATATATTGTGTATCAAGACTGGTTATCTAATAAAACCTACCCATTTGGATGACAATTTCCTAACATTGTCCTGAAAGCATTGATAGTTTTTTATCGACAACTCACCAGAACAGCACTCTCGCAAACAACCGTGTCTACAGTCTTCAAAATCCATCATTTCCAAATGACTCCACACGTTTTTGCATACAGAATCAGCAATAGTTTCAGTGCATACTTTCTTTTTTTGGGCGGTAAATATAGACTTTTGAGCAACACCATTTACAAGAGACACTGCTACGGCCTTGTTCAGAATAAACTCAATGCAAGTTTCATAAATATAAGCTTGTAGATAAAATGAATTAGAGGGCATCAAATCCATCTCGCTGTCTTGAATAAGCAAATCGTTCTTCTCCATGATATTCTCGTCCCAGATCAATGGCGGTAATTGAGCATTTGCTATTTGAATTATTTTGTACGGCTTCTGCATAGCGCCTTCGAATATATAATTTTCACATCTGTCATAAACATGCAAAGCTGGACAATTGGCAGATATACCACAAGATAAAGCATCTTTGAAAGGTTTCATAAACCTTTTCTGAAGGACATTGCGGTGCATAGTATACAAAAATATACTTTGGATACCTTCAGGGGAGCCTCTTGATGAGTTGTATTTATTATGTATTCTTTTGCATGCATCCGTGAACTGCTGCAAAAGTTGTTTGAGGTCTGCGCTTTTGAATATTTCGTTTGTCAAATCATTCCAAGTCCATCCCTTAAATAGTTTTTTCACGGCCACTACGTCCCAATCAACAGGTTTCCACTTTACAGTTTTCAGTAAAAGGTCATTTAGGTTCTATGTGCATCAAAAAAAAAAAAAAAAAAAAAAAAATTCATTTTGTTGACAAACTATGTAGCTGTTATTGTGGTCGTAATAAACTTACAAGATAATCAGCATCAGACAATTGAGAGGCAAATGTATTAATTATATTTTGCACTCCTAATTTCTTAAAGTGTTTTGTATTTCTCCTTGGTCGAGAGCAACAAGTGCGTTTTCTGTAGTATATTCTGCTTTTCAGTCCATCGATAATACGTTTAATGACAATGCGTTTTGATGCTGTGCGCAGAATACTATCGAAGGTCAATTGGCACATCAATTCCTCGTCCAACGTGGTGGGCACAAGGAGAAAATCACTTGCTGCAAGGCTCTGAGACGCTGTAATCAATTCGTTGGCGCTTTGCATCTGAAAGCATGTCACTTTGAGGACATTATCTCCTATGTAGCCAAGTACGTATCGCCTTTCTCTCTCCAAGTTGACAAGCTCTTGCTGCCGAAGTTGTAGATAGCCTACAAAACTTTCGGTATAAGTTGAGAATAGCAAACGACTTTCGGCATCATCTTCAGTTATCCATCCAGCGTCTAGGTAAAGTGCTCGTATCGCAGTTTCACAATCTTTCCCAGTCCATTCGGGTGGTAAACAGAACATAAATTGTGATCCATCAAAATCAACTCCTCTGTCCTGTATCAGTTCTTGTTTGATCTTAGTTGCATATTTGATTGCTGTGAGCAGCGCCTGATTTTCGTATTTTGTACGTCGATTTGCCTCTTTTATATACATCTCGACACATTTGGTAAAAGGACTTTTTGTAAAAAAGTCTGCATGCGTGCCCTTGGGTATCTGCAAGTACATACCACCATCACTCAATATGTGTGGCTCTTTGTATTACAGAATAACTACACAAACCATTAAGTGTACGTTTTCCATTGCGATCAACCTGTTGGAGGTTCGATACATACGAAGCTGCCCATAATCATCAAAATCTAGTGCCTCAACAATTAGACAATTCATTTTTACGTGATATCTTCATCTTACACATGCACAGCACTTGGTTATATTTATTGCAATCAAGTAATTCTTTCATAAAAAAAAAAAAAAAAAAAAAAAATCAAAAAAAAAAAAAAAAAAAAAAAAAAAAAAAAAAAAAGTTTCTATATATCAAACGTTGCAGAAGTTGGGCTTAGTAAATTACCCCTTGCATGAGCTGCAACGAATGGGGCACCATGATGGAATGTTTGGTCCGCGTTATAGAAGCTGTGGACGTATAATAAAACAAAAGTAGCAGGCACCATAAATGAGATAGACATACTAAGGCCCATTTTGAAAAGCAAACGTCTATTGTATGCTATTTTTTTTTTGGCTCAAAATGTAAAAAAACAAGAGCATTACTTTTACAATAACTGTACGGACAATTGGCTAGAACATAACATTTTAGGTATGAAAATTAAAACAGATAAGAAATAGGGTTTGAATTTAGAATTTTTAATCAAAATAATAGTGAAAAGTAGCTATAGTTCTGTGAAGCCTACAACATTATAAGCTTTGATGCACATAAACGGCGTGGTAATGCAGGGTGTAGTATATGCGGGGATTAAAATAGAATCGCTGCTGCTACCTGGGCTTAGTTTTTTGTTCTAATTTGCCATTTTTAAACACTAAATGTTCTTTAAAGAGTTTTTACTACTTAAAATAGACTATCAATACCCAAAGGTGTATTAACAAAAAATACGGAATCTGGTATGCTTTTTTCATTGGTAATATTTATTTTTTCTAATGATATTTTAAAATATACAGATAATCTTGATAATGCGTGTTTTCGGTTTATCGCTTAAAAGTCAAAAAAATTAGCTTGAATGCTCCAACTATACATTATCATCATGTAAAAAGACGATGTATGGGAACAAATGTCTCTAATATATATCATACTAAAAAGTTTCGTTTTACGATCCAGAATATGATTTTTGTCAAAATCAAGTTTTCAGATGAGGCAGCATAAGGCAAAAATCGAATCGATTTTTTCTTTTTTTTTT
>MU619253.1:198430-263087 GCA_025201805.1 Parasitella parasitica
AAAAAAAAAAAAAAAAAAAAAAAGATTTTATATGATCCGGGTGAAATTGGCGAAGCGTATTAAAGTAATCAGATGCAACATATATATTGACTCAAATCTAACGGGTAAATGTGTAGCTGCGCATTAAAAAAATGTCTCAAACCAAGTGAACATGGCAACAAGTGTGCATTATCTGATTGGCTTTTAGTCGATAATCAAATGTCGTTTTTGTTGGATGCTCTATTACTCATAATTGACTGGGATAGAATGCTGGTATGACTAATTTTGAGTATCGGACAGCCATGAATCATATAAATAGACAGATTTACCATTAATCACTCGTTCCTTTTCCAACATACCTTTACATACTAAAGAAAAAACAAAACAAAAATGGACCTTTCCTGGTGTATTATCTGTGATTGTCACTGTATTGACAATGATGTAAGTTTATCTTTGCTATATGAATAGTAGTATCGGTATGCTGACAACCATCATAAATCAGCTTTACTGCTCTGAATCCTGTCGCTTTCAAGACAACACAGATCAACCTCAACTTTGCAAAGCCAAGAAGCCAAATGATAAAACCGACATGTTCAAATCTTCACCTTCTCTTGTCTCACCGCCTATTTCTCCTGTTCTTGGCCCGTTTTTGTATTCATTCCAATCTTACGACCGTCGTCGCTCTGCTGGAACTATAATGCATGCTACTGCAACCATCTCGACTCATACAAATTACCAGTATTATCCCTATCAGTTCACTCCTAGCTCTCCCTCTGAATCTTCGCTTTTTGCTGATGACACATAGTTTTCTACCTTTTGTTTCCACAGATAATCGAAATTGCATTGTTTTCCTTAATTAATTTCCACGGGTCCAGGCTGTATTTTATCCCTAGACCAAATAGGACGAAGAAGATCCAGCACAACCCGCCCACTCCGGATGTTTCCCGAATGCACAAATTGGTCGGAACGCCCGTCTCTGAAAAGGGCGCACTTGCTACCACATTCCTACCGTTTTACATCCACCTTGATAATATAGAACTTGCATTGTATATATACATATAAAAAGTAGTAAAAAATTAACATTAATAAAAATTGAGATTAGTAGCTATATTATTGTTTGTTTGTCAAAAAAGAAAAAAAAAAAAAAGACCTAATGGGCGAGTGCGGATGCAGGTGGTGGATCCAGGTTCCAGAATGCAATCTCAAGGGTGTCCTTACTTTAATGCACACACGAAATCGGCCCACATTCTGCCGCATGCTCGTGCCAAACAATTTAATAAAGTTTAACCCTGTTATAAATAATATCTGCTCGATACCACAGTACACAGCAGCAGCAGCAGCAGTGCGATTAGTTGATTATCAAAGCTCTGCAAGATAAAAAGAGGAGCTAAAGCAACATCAACCCTCCTCCAAAAACGAGACCCTTCTTTATGGTTCAGCAATAAAATGATCGGATTATCTTTTTTTTTCCATTCTTCTCTTTTTCCTTTTTCTTCTTTTTTTTTTAATTAAATCATGCAAGAAGAGGATAACTTGGTATTGCATTATCATGATGTCGTTATTCGCCAGTCCGTAAGGTTTGTTGTCAATTAAAGATGAGGCGCTTAATTGACTGCCAGATAAATAGGATCTAGACACCTTGGCGCCAGGACACTGGCTAAACGACACAATGATTGCATTTCATATGGAGTTTCTGGAAAGGACATTTGTTCCCAAAGATGCCAAATACCTGTTTTTACGGCCTGGTATAGTGCATCTGATAAAATTTGCACAAGGTGAGTCATTTGCTTCAATGCATGTCGTGCAAGTCAAATCGTATTCATTGCGAAAAAAAAAAAAAAAAAAAAAAGATGTCATGCAGCTAGAGCCAGCATTGCCGCCTCAAATGGACCAGTACGAGGCCATCTTTATTCCTGTCAATGATGGTGACCCATACCAAGCTTATAGCGGGACACATTGGTCCGTCATGGTATACGTTCGACCTACCAATTCGTTTTACTACTACGACACGCTCAAGTTCAACAATCTACGGGATGGCGAAGTAACGAGCAAACGCATCCAGCCACTTTTGAAACAGAACAAGCCTGCTCAGTTTATACCCAGTAGCACTCCTCAGCAAATTAATGGATCCGACTGTGGAGGTATGTGTATGTATATCGGATGTGGTTGCTAGGCAGTCTAAACAAGCATGTGCCGTAGTGTCTGTAATCAGTATCATCGACTACACGCTGCATCAGCTCCTCAAAAGTCGAGACAAAAAGGACGCTGTCGAGTACAGCAAGATCATGATCCTCAAAAGCAAACATCTTTCCACGCCGAAACAAGTGCGAGACAACATCAATGGCATGATTAAACGGCTCCAGCAGCGCTCCAAAGCTGACAGTAGCACTCCATCTTGCGCATCATCTTGCGCATCATCTTGCGCATCATCTTGCACACCACCTTGCTCATCATCCTCGGCATCAAACAAGTAGTAGTCATAAATAATAAAAACTCCTCCTTGCCCTGCTACTTTAGCCAATGATGACCATGTATTCGACATAAATTTTTTCAAAAGAGAAAATTTTTTTTCGTGCACAACAAAAGTTTGATCACGACAATTCGTTGCTCTTTCTTTTCTCCCTCTTTTTGTTGGAATAGGTGCGTACAGCTACGTTGCAGAGCTTTCTTTTTCTCTCTTGTTCGTCGCCAGATGCTCCCGTTGTCGCCCTGTATATTAGATCGGCAAAAATTCATGGACATTCAACCAACATTTTTCACACCAGCGTCTCGATGGACGATCATTTTTTCAAGGGCAATGGAACATCGTACAAGCCACCCAATAATGGAATTGCAATGTTGGACATCCATGTGGACCGAGTGCATATACAAAGAAAAAAAAAAGAAAAAAAGCAAAAAACAAAGGCATGCAGACTGTGACAAAGGACAAGAGAGATTGAGAGAAACTGTCGCGTACATGATTAGATTTGCAATCCACTGACTTTTTTTTTTTTTTTTCTTGCAAATATTAGCTCTGTATAAAAGTAAAATGAACGCTGACAAACTCCAAAAGCTCCAAGCTCAAGTCCGTATCGGTGGTAAGGGCTCTCCCCGCCGTAAGGTCAAGAAGACCCCCAACAAGTCTGGTTCTGGTGATGACCGTAAGCTCTCTGCTGCCCTCCAAAAGTTGAACGTCCAACCCATCCCCAATGTTGACGAGGTCAACATGTTCAAGGATGACGGTAAGGTTATCCATTTTGCCAACCCTCGTGGTAAGTCTTCCGTTTATGCAAAGCTGTACGCTCCTGTGTATTAAAGCCTATCGTGTAGTCCAAGCTGCTGCCAACGCCAACACCTACGCCATCCACGGTCGTTCTACCGAGAAGGAATTAGCTGAGCTCATCCCCGGTATCTTGAACCAATTGGGCCCTGATTCCATGGCTGCCCTCAAGAAGCTTGCTGAATCTTTCCAACAAGCTCAAGGTGAATCCGCCGGTGCTGACGATGACGAGATCCCCGATTTGGTAGAGAGCTTCGATAAGGCTGAGGTTGAGGATAAGGCTGAGGCCGCTGAGACCACTGAGGCCAAGACTGAGGAGAAGAAGGAAGAGTCTGCTTAAGTTTTCTGAAATACACCCCAAAAAACTCGTGCTCATCTTTTTTTTGTTTTCATATAACAATCATAACGACAAAAATAATACACAACTATCGAAAAAAGCTGCAATAAACTTCTTTTTTTGATTTTTTGAATCTCTTTACTATTGACGCATTAAATGGATGCTTTGACAGTTTTGATTGCTGGGAACATGGAAGAATTGCCAACGTTTATTTGGGGGGGGGGACGCGGTTTCCAATAGGGTACCACGCTGATGG
Source organism: Parasitella parasitica (assembly GCA_025201805.1). Classification (NCBI taxonomy): domain Eukaryota; kingdom Fungi; phylum Mucoromycota; class Mucoromycetes; order Mucorales; family Mucoraceae; genus Parasitella; species Parasitella parasitica. The sequence goes on from MU619253.1 coordinate 202,262, forward strand.
CAACCCCTTGAATAGAGCTGATTAAACTTCATTTTATTACAGTAAATGTTGGCTTAATATAGATACTGGCTACATTTACTATACTCTTGCACGCACTTTCAAAGCAAAACATTCCAAGCAAAGACGTGGCTGCACACTTTCTTTAAGCATCATTCGTAATCAACAAACCAGCCAAGTTTGTATAATGCAATTGCTAAGTACAGTTACGGTTGAACAAGTTGTTTACCTCTTCATCAACTTTAACACCGAGAGTTTAGATTCTACATGGTGTCTTTCCTAAACCATGAATCAACATTGGATAAAAACAAGTAAATTGTAATAAAAAATTTATTTTAAAAAGCAATCATGAAACTATTTTAATGAAACCCAAAAGAAAAGTCTGTAAAAAGAAAAAAGAATTAATAAAAGAGTTCAAAAATATAATAGAGAACAGTTTTTGTTCAAATTGCCATGCAAATTTCTTTTTTTTTTTTTCAGAAGTTATTATAAGGTAGCTAGGGTTTTATCGTCATAGTCATAACGACTAAAGTCAAATGCCTGTATCATCCTTTGAAAAGAAATTTGCACCGCAAAGAGACAAGAAAACTCTACAGCGATTGTACTTACCAAAACGTTTACTGATTACCTAAATGAATAAAAGAACAACAACTAAATCCGTTGAAAATTCACGCCTTTATATAGCTTTACAGATGTTTAATAAATTTTTTTTTCTTTTTTTTTTTTTTGTGTCTGCTCTTTTCAACAAGAAGATAAACAGTCTATCGCTGAGATGTGGCCCTGTTGTCCATGTTTCGAGATGGGGTAATCATGTCAAAAATTTCCATTTGCAGTCATAGAATGTGTAGTGTTAACTTGAGAGAATACTCGCAAAAGCGACTCCTAAATCAAGCCATTAGTAATACATCGAAAATAGATTGGAAGACAAGTTTTCTTTGGTGCTTATTTTATCAATTTGACCATCATGACATTGTGCAAAAATTTTGTTCGTAATTTATATTTGCCCCTGAATTAGAGTTGAAATGTCATCAAGCTTTCTTTCCCGCTACAGTAGCTTGGACGAAATGATGATGACAAATTACTCGATATATCCTACAATTAAGGCTTACACGCATTGATTGCATGTGTATGTGCATGTAAAATTTTCTTGTAAAAGATACCTCCGAATCAGATTTTCGACATTCTTGTATTGGATGGTCGATTTAAGTTGGTTTTGACTAGAAGTAGCATTCATGAACCACACTAACCTTCTAAACTCTATCGCACATGATTCAGACAATGCTATTTTATTAGTGTAAACTCTTAGTCAGCCCATCAATAACCATGGGATGTTAATATATTTGAATCAAGTACTATGCATATATATATATATATATACATATATAATAGGGCACAGTGATAAACAAAATTTTACATACAAATCTTGAATGTAAATGCAATGATATTCATTCACGAAAACAAACACGAGGAATACACTGTATATAGGAGCTAGGATATACAAAAACACTCTATTTTGGTACTCTGGATGCCTTATTTCACAGGTTTACGACCAAAAAAATCATTCAAAAGGGTATCAAGCAATTGCTATCAGATAATAGATTAATTCTGATGTAAATCAGCAGTTTTTTGAGAAACTTCTTTTTATCTCGTTTTTTGCCTTATGGTACCTCGTCTCAAAACTCGATTTTGACAGAAATCAAATTTTCGGTCGTAAAATGAGACATTTTACTAACGTATATATTAGAGACATTTGTTGCCAGAAGCCGTCTTCACACGATGATGATGTTTAGTAGAAGCATTCAAGCAACTTTTTTTGACTTTTTTACGACAAACTGAAAACCCACTTTTTCAAAAATATTGTTACATTTCAAAGTACAATTTGAAAAGTAATTATTATCAACGCATAGAGCACAGCAGGTTCCAAATTTTTTGTTAATATGTCTTTGGGTATTGATAGTCCATTTCAAGCAGTAAAAATTCTTTAAAGAACATTTAGTTTTTTTTTTTTTTTTTAGGGAAATAAGGGTTTTATTTCATTGTTTAAAGTCCTTCAAACGTACCAAGGAGGAAGAGGAGAGAAAGACTGAGATCAGAGGTAGGGGGAGCGTAGAAGAGAGAACGACAGAAGAGAGAACGACAGAAGAGAGAACGACTGAGATCGAAGGTTGGGGGAGCGTAGGTGAGAATATCAGGTGTAAAATGTGTTTGGGGAAGAAGGAATGAAACTATTGAATATATTTATGATTGATAAGAAACCTATCTCTTAATGTCTCGAAAGACACAAGAGTTCCCATTGTCTCGAAAGACGTAGGAGGTTCGCAAAAAGAACATTTAGTGTCGGGAAATGGTAGATTGGAACAAAAAAATCAAGCCAAGTAGGCGATTGATTTCAGAACCCGCCAAGTTTAGTTTATTCACCAAAATTCCAATCTAATTTGCATTATCATGCTGTATGCACATCGAAAACTAGTGTTGCGTAGTTCATGGAACTAAAATTACCTCGCGTTATGATTTTTTTCTTGCAAAATCCACGTCCTATAATCCCTTTCTGCCTGATTTGATTATTTTGGCGACTGGGGCAACAGTTTCAATTTTTCGAGCCAGAGAACAGGTGCCTAGTTTTTACAAGTTATACCATGCATCCGCAGTTTCCAGTGACATTAAACGGAAGAGTAACGGGAAGTGAGTGTTTTATTGAATATGACGGATATTTTATTTATATGGTAACATCACCACCTATCATTCGTTTCAGCTCATGCAAGAAGCAAATTTACTCAGCCCAAAGTTGGCAAGTTTATCTTGCCCCATGTCAAAAGACATGAAATGTTTGGCCCCCTTCTCAATTTTAAACCGTAATGAAAGAATTACTTGATTATGTCAAGTACAATCAAGTCCTATGCTTCGGTGAGATAAATACTCACAGTTTATTGCTGAAATGAAGTATATTCCCTAATATAATCAATAGATTTTCATGAAAGCGGATGGCTTGATATTTATCTAAGCTCCAACAAATTGGTCTTAATGGAATCTGTAAAAAGGGCAAATGTTTATACTCGCAACTTCAAAAAATACTGGATACTTATATTGCACACATACAGGTTGTCAGCAACATCTTTTCAGGTTTTTCTATAAAAGAATCTTTAGAGAAATATGTCGAGATATACTCAAAGGACGCAAAACTTCGTACAAAAAAGGAAACACATCTACTATCATCAACAATCGAACGCGCAATCAAACTAAAACAAGAGATAATACAAGATGATACAGTACAATTTGACAAATCACAGTTCCTCTTCTGCTTGCCTCCCGAATGGACTAGAGAAGATTACGAAGCTGCACTGCGAGCATTATATCTGAGAGCGGGATGGATGACTAAAGATGACGACAAAAATCGTTTGATGCTTTCAACTCACACCGAAAATGCTGTGAACTATTTACAGTATACACAGCCTAATAGCTTCAGACTTCAAAGAGAAAGAAAATATGTTCTTGCCTACATGAGTAAATCTATCTTGAAGGTGACCTGCTTTCAAATGCAAACCGCAAAAGAATTGGTTACAGTATCCAGAAAACTAGCAGCAAGTGATTTTCTTCTTGTGCCTACTACATTGAATGAAAAAATTATATCTCTCCCAAAACTCAATGGCATCGTTTACACGGAAGTGAAACGCATTATCATCAAACGCATAATTAATGGACTGAAAAGCAAAATATACCTTAGAAAAAGGGCCAGAAGCTCCGGTTTATGGAGAAATTCAAGATACCAGAAATTAGGTGTACAAGAAATAGTTCAAACAATCGCCTACAACATTGATAAGTTTGACTATTTTGTAAGTATATAGATGATAGATGCTTATACTGTATTGCCGGTTTAAAAATCATTGACAAGATAAATTATGTTCCTGTCATAGGATGAATATAAACCTATAAGCAAGTACATTGTTTGGGACAACAAGGCAGCGAAAAGACTTTTGAAAGAATGGACTTGGAGTGATATAATAACAAAAATCCTAAAAAACGCAGACATCCAGGAATTTTCGTTACTTGCGGATGCGTGCAGAAATATACATGTCGATTACAACTTAACGAAAGACTCTCCTGAAGGTATTCAAAGTGTAATCATGCTTGGTTGGAGCAGCAGTGTATTCCAAAAATACATCTTCCAGCATTTCGACAATACTGTATCTTGTAGTATCCCTACCACAAACCCAAATTTATATATTCGTGACGAACTTGAGTCGTGTTTATGTGTAGGCGCCATGCAGAAACCATACAAGATGATCCAAATTGCAAACGCTCTGTTACCACCATCGATCTGGAACGGGAATAGTGTAGTGAATATCGACTTGCCTGTAAAAGACAAAGAACTAGATCTAATCCCACCCAATTCATTTTATCTCCAAGCCTATATTCATGAAGATTGTATCGATTTCATATTAAACAAAGCTGTAGCAGTGTCTCTTGTAGGTGAAGTCGCTCAAAAGTCATCATTCACTGTTCAAGAAAAGGCAGTAAGCATAGACAGTCTTGGTGATTCTGTTTGTAATAAACTATGGGATTACTTGGAAACGATGGATTTTAAAGAATGCAAAGAGAAATACTGTTCTGGTAGGCTCTCAATGGAAAATTATCAATGCTTTCGAGCAAATGTAAAAAAATTGTCTTGTAATTGGGTAAGTCCCAATCTTATCGAATACTAAACCATATCAACACGCCTCTATTGTAGCTACGAAACAGCGACATCTTCACAGGCAAAGATTCCTCCAAATGGCAACAAATTTCAATCAGCAATAACTGTAAATGCGCACTGAATATACCGAACCGTGTGCTTCTGGATGTAGGATTAAAACCTTCGATTGGTAGTGTTGGTACAATCATAGCGTCAACGCTCGCATCAAATAGTTTTTTCGGCCTCTACAATGTTTCGGCCTTGATTGTAATCAGTGATTATGAATATGCAGGCAATAGCATCATGAAAGAGATAATACAGAGACGTTTACAAATTCATCGAAAGAAGCCCGTAGTTTTCTTTGGCGAACAAGAATTAGCTGCATGCATGATGTTGGGAGAATGGGCGATTGAAAAGAAACAAATCTTGGGCAAAGGGAGTTATTCGCAACTCTCTAATTCAAATTATTTAGTCAAATTCCATTACTTTCCAGGTCGACAAAAAAAAATGTACGAATGCGATAGATACTCGTACAAAATGGCAGAAAGAAACCTTGAGAGTGTTGTTTTAAAGCAACATGATTGCTTGGGTCATGAAGGAGTAAGTACTTTTTTTTTTTTCAAAGACACTTTTATTACTAAAGCAGGTGAGAAATCCGACGAGAATTACAATACAGAGGCAATACTCATTCCTTCTTTTAACAGAATTGCATGTCGAGTATTTATCTCACGAAGTTGGCCCGCCTTCGTACCATCGTGTTTGGGTTTGTCCTATCATCAGTAAATCAGATAGATGCCCTTTTGCTGTTAGGGTCTCACCACAACATCATTCATCAACTTTAAAAGTCGAATTTTCATATACGAAGATTTTTGATTTCAAAGAAACTCGTTTTTTGCCAATATACACAAATGAATCCATCAATATACACGAGAAATTAGTGTTGAAGCAGCAATGAAACCCATTTTTGTATGTCTAGTCTCAACTGAATAGTAATAAACTTTATCATCGATTATTCCAAATCATATAATGTAATGCCTTTATTTATAATACATGTACAAGGAACATAATACTGCCAACATGAGATTAATTACCCATTAGTCATCTTAAGTGGTACCTCGTCTGAAATGTACACTAGAAGTATGTGTGTGTGTGTGTGTGTTTTTTTTTGACTTTTCTGTAGAAGCTTGTCAAGAACAATTTAACAACTCCAGTAAACTGAAAACCTATGTTGTCAAAGATATCAATACATGTCTAATAGATAGGGCATATTTGATTTCATGTCTTTTGTTATTATACCAATAGTTTTTGATTATTCATTTAAGGTGTGTAAATTTTTTTTGAAAAGAACATTTTGATTGTCGAGTTCTGACCCACTCACAGGAAAAATTAAATAAACTTGTACAGTCTAAATTTACAATTACAATGTTCCTTTATCTTGTTATCTATTCACTCCAACAGGCCTTAAACGGTCCAACAATGATGAAGCATCAACCAACTAACAACATTTGATGCCCAAGCCATAAATTTTCTATCTCTGACCGCTTTGTTTGCAAGTGTGATGGTGGCTTGCTTTTTTTTTTTTTTTTTTTTTTTTTTTTATTAAAATTTATTCTTACCAAATTCCAGAGATTTTTTTTTTTTTTTTTAAATGTATGTGATTTTCTCCTTTAAATATTCTATCCATTTGAAACAAAAATACGCAAGTTCATTCGCATTAAACACTTTACTGCTTTTTCCATAGCTTTAAAGTGTGCCGCTTATGTAGCGCTTGCAATATTAATGGCCTTCACGGGCATGGCAATCGTTTGAGGACTAGTGTTTCTGTCTGTAATGCTAGACTATAGGTTGATTGTCAAAATTATCTGTTACCATAAAATATAAATGAAAGAAAAATCTTGCTGTTATTGATGCCCCTGCTCGCACGTAAAAACAAAGGCTTTCCTTGCCAAAAGATTTGGCAAATGACAGATTTGGCTTGTCGTTATGGGAATGAACAACCCCATGGCAACGAGATGGAAATATGCTTTTGCCAAATAAGCGAATAAAAACTAATGATGTGGCGTACACAATATTTTCGTGTAGATTTATCGCTCGGAAAATCAGTCCGTGCACTCTGTATATTGAATCCAGATCTAAAAAAAAAATTGAGTGATCATCTCGATTCTATAGCAACAAGGGTGACAGATATTGTCTTGTTCATGTTACACGATTGTATCTTGAGTCATTGGCTTCTCCCTTGTAATGATCTGTGTCTTGAAATGCTAGCCCTTGAAAAAAATGCTCATCATACGTGGATTGGGGCTGTTCCTGTGATCTATTAACTCATTGCAAAGCAAAGCCGCAACAGCAGCGAAAGTCTACTTGATGCAATAAGATGGCTGCATTCCAATTCTTGGAAATCCTTTGACGGATTGTGTGAAGCAATCCCTTTGCTAGTGTCTAGCTGAGTTGCTTTTGAGTGATGCTCTTTCGATTTATCGCGTTAATCTTTGCTGATTTCGTGCTCACAGCACCTAATTATTGGATGGATTAATCAAACCAACCAAGTGGCGTCATCAATATTATGATGGTTAAATACCAAGAGAGCGACAGGAAAGCCCTTGCTTTTCTTTTCCTTTCTTCATTGACTTATTTTGAAAATGGCTGACATTACTACACGCCAAGTTGGCGCCCTCAACTCCCTTGAATACGAGCTCTACTTTGGTAAGAATTATATAGAATGAATCAGCAGCCAAAATGTACTCATGTCTATGACAGAGAAGAACGGTGTCCCCGTATCTCCTTTCCACGACATCCCCCTCTTTGCCAATGCCGAAAAGACTGTCTTCAACATGGTTGTTGAAATTCCTCGTTGGACCAACGCCAAGCTTGAGGTGAATATCTGCAAGATGGGAGGAAGAAAAACGACGCGTTGTGATATTAACCTGACAAATACATGTAGATTTGTAAGGAAAAGTCCATGAACCCTATTGTTCAAGATACCAAGAAGGGTAAGCTCAGATTTGTCCGCAACTGCTTCCCCCACAAGGGTTATATTTGGAATTATGGTGCCTTCCCTCAAGTAAGTTTTGTTTGTGTGTGTTTATACGAGTTTTGGGCTATACATACTCATAAAAACTAAATTAGACTTGGGAAGATCCCAACTATTCTCACCCTGAGACCAAGGCTCGCGGCGACGACGACCCCATTGATGTCATTGAAATCGGTGAGCAAGTCGCTACTCCCGGTCAAATCAAGCAAGTCAAGGTCCTCGGTGTCATGGCTCTTTTGGATGAAGGTGAAACTGACTGGAAGGTCATTGCTATTGATATCAATGATCCTTTGGCCTCCAAGTTGAATGGTAAAGAAAATTTTCACAGTTTTAGGAGTTGGAGTAGGAGAACGGGATATATATATATATATTTATATATATATTTATATATATATTTATATAAAGCTAATATAACTGCATGCTGGGATTTGCTTATTGATACACCTTGTTACTTTATAGATATCGAGGATGTTGAAAAACATCTTCCTGGCCTTGTTCGTGCTACTAACGAATGGTTCCGTATTTACAAAATCCCTGATGGTAAGCCTGAAAACGTTTTTGCTTTCAGTGGCGAGGCCAAGAACAAAAAGTATGCTACTGATATTGTCCTTGAGACCCACGAAGCCTGGAAAAAACTCATTAATGGTTCTGCTGAGAAGAAGGATATCAAAGTGTAAGTGTTTTTTATTATGGTGCTTTGCCCAAAAGCTAACATCTTTCAATATAGTAAAAACACCTCTGTTGAGGACTCTCCTTACTACGATAATGCTGCTGAAATCCCTGCTGTAAGTCTCTTATGTGTTAAATATTGTGTAACTCATGTTTATCATTCTAATGTTTTAGGCTTCTCCTCAACCCGCTGCTCCTATTGATGGCTCCTTTGACAAGTGGTTCTTCATCTCTGGTCACAACTTGTAAAATTCATCCTAATTTTCAGTTTTAGTTATTTGTTAGTCTCGAAATAAAGCATTTATAAAAAGCATGGCTTGCAGTCTTGGAATAAGGGTAAAACTTTATTGACATATTTAGTAAACCAGCAGCAGGGCCTGATGATTTGTTGCAATGCTTGATACAAGCTTTTTTATTTTTACTCCTTTTTACAACTAATATATATAAATACGCATAACTCCTCCATTCTTTCTTTTGCTCTTTCTTTGTTCAAGAAAGTAAGATTGCATTGATTGAATTCCTTTACTCAGTTCCTGAATTGACAGCATTAAAAAATGGGAGTATGTTTGTCAGCAGAAGAGAGAGCAGAACGAGAAAAAAGCCAGCGCATTGATCGTGAATTGGAAGAAGATAGCAAACGCCTGCAAAGAGAGTGCAAAATCCTGCTGTTGGGTAGCGGTGAATCAGGCAAATCAACCATCGTCAAACAGATGAAAATTATTCACCAAAATGGATATTCGCAAGACGAACTGAAAAGCTGGAAATTGACCATATTCAAAAATATAGTTGAATCGATTCAAGCAATTATAGCTGCAGCGGAAAAGTTTGAATACAAATTCGAGACATTAGATGACCAAGTAATGCATACATCCTTAAGTATACTACCCATCTCCTTATCAAACTAACATCGTGCAATAGGCTGCGTTGAGTAAGCTTGCAAAATACAATGTGAGCAATGATGGCTTGAAAGCGTTCGATCCTGAAATTGCGCACAGCGTGATTCAAGTGTGGAGCGACCCTGTCGTTAAAGAGCTGATCGAAAAAGAATCCGGCAAATTCTACTTGATGGACTCAGCACCACAGTAAGTTGCCAGTGATCTGCTCGTCATCATGCACGTATTCATGACGTTTTAGCTTTTTCGACAATGTCGAAAGAATTACCATGGATCAAGCCTATATACCGACTGTCCAAGATGTCTTGTTTGCTCGGTCCAAAACCACTGGAATAACAGAAACACGGTTCGATGCTGGAAATCAACTTACGATACAGTGAGTTATTAACACTATTTGATTTATTTTCTCCTTAACTCATAAGCATATGTAGCATGTTTGATGTCGGTGGACAGAGATCAGAAAGGAAGAAATGGATTCATTGTTTTGAAGCAGTGACGAGCATCATATTTTGCGTTGCCCTAAGCGAATACGATCAAGTGCTATTGGAAGAAGGCCGCCAAAACCGAATGCTTGAGAGCTTAGTGGTTTTTGAATCAGTGATCAATAGTCGCTGGTTTTTACGAACCTCCATCGTGCTATTCTTGAACAAGATTGATTTATTCAAAGCAAAACTTCCAAAGGTCCCTTTTGGTCAGTTTTTTCCTGATTACATGGGTGGAAATGACCTTGCAAACGCAATCAAGTACATTTTATGGCGATTTAATCAAATGAATAGAGCAAAATTAAACATATACCCACAGTGAGTGTTTTTTTTTTTTTTCAATGTGCTTTTTCATGTAGACTAACATTTGCATGTCTTTAGCCTCACTCAAGCTACTGATACAGATAAGGCAAGTTCGTTTTATGCATACAATTAACCCAAATTTACCAACAGCTCATCCCTTTATTTACAGATTCGCGTAGTGTTTGCAGCCATAAAGGAGACAATCCTGCAAAACGCATTAAAAGATTCTGGTATTTTATAATTTATTTCTCATTGTATCAAATAAAAAAGAAATCAAGTGGTATAATACATGTTGCAGACCTATGCAAAAATTTCAGCCAATGTTTTCCAAGCCTGCAGTAAAATCCAGCTTTACAAGTGCCATCAGTATATTCTGAAGCACATGAATCATGACAAGTATAAATCCAATAATCATCTCGGGGTATTTCTCAAATTCTCGCACTGCTTGTTGTGTGATTGAATGATTAAAAGCCTTTTTAAATGTATGTCGAGTGATGAAGGCGCTTGTTAATTCACTTGTCCATATGATTATGGCCGCAATCACTGTAAGCTGATGGTTGTACGGATTTCCGTCTTTATCATCCATGTGAAAATAGGGATATGCTGCTCGATTTGGTCCATAATGTAGAATATTCACCCAGCATAGGAACCCAATCATTGTGGTATTCTCTGCTAGATTTCGAAGATAGAACGACCTGCCTAGCTTTTCTTTGTATTCGTCATATGTCAAAGTAACTCCAATATATCGAACCAGGCTTTTGTGAACTTGTCGTGTCATTGCAATCGGATAGTATATGCAAACCCATAGAAAGGATCCAAGTTGTACGATGGCGAATTGATCCACAGATCGAAGTCTTGCAAACAAATTTCTGTAGAATATAAAGTATATCATGAAAAAATAGAGCTTGAATATGCTTGCTAGTGGATGCGATCTTATTTTGCGATAAAGGATATAGTCTGTTATTGCATCCATGATATAGATAGCACCAACCCAGCTGTATACATAGATAAAAGCATCCAGCGATGTGTGGGGCATTGTTGATAAAAACAAGTATGCGTACATCTCTCCTCCAATCAGTGCAAATAACGCAACAGTTAAAGCTGTACAAAACCATAAAAACCGTCTATACGAAGCAGGCGCTCTTAGTCGTGGTAGGTCAGTAGGAATCCATCGCATAATCGAGCTTTTTCGCCTTGCTGTAACTTGTCCGTCCGTTGACAGTAATACACCTACCACTCCCCTATGGCGACGATCCATTCTTTTTCTGTGAATGATCACAAGTGCTATTATAACAGGCATTGACATGGTGAAGAAAGTAAGGCCAACCCAAAATACAGATTCGTTGTTCATGATGGGGACAAAGTAAAAGAGAATGCCTATAGATTGGCTGGTCATCCAAAACAACCCAAACGTCGTTTTAGCACCGAGAGATGTTGGATACCACTAGCATTAATCAAGTTAATAGGTGCATTGGTTGTTTGACAAACTTATTAACAAACATTTAAAGCATATATACTGAATAGCTTTGTCATAAGAAATAGCGCTACAGCATTGTAGATCCCATAATACCAAAAGAGAAAAAACCAAAAGTTTATTCGACTGGGTGGTGATAGCAATGCGTTGCTGGTAAAATCAGAGTATTCGCAAAGGATAGTTTCACAATCATCAAATGGGATAGGTACGGAGCACCATATCAGAACCTATAAAGCCATATTAGTTGCCACCTTGTGAGATGTATTCTTTCTAGTTTACCACTAATACTGGTAATATGTTTAATACACAAGCGCGCTTATAAAACGATTCGGTCCATTTACTCACTCTTGCAGCCGTTGGAAGGATAAATTTACTTAGCAAAGGAGTTCTTTCGTCCGTGTTGTTATTGTTGTTTGAAAACGCAGCTACAGAGCTTGACCTCCATAAATCATCTGAACTATACTATGTCAATTTAAATTGTTTCAGATCATATCTTTTCATACACCCAACGAAATACACATACGCTCCAAAGGTCTTCACTATTTCCCTGCTCAAATTGTACAAGCATAAAATAAAAGAAGAAGCAAAGAGACGCACAAGAGTGTTACAAGAGAAAAGAAAAAAAAAAAAAATTATCGTGCCACTACCATAATGTATATATTCAAAGGAGGAAATATTTTTTTCTTTGAATCAAGCATACGATTCCCCTGTTTTTAATTTTTTAGATTGGCAAATGTCGTATCACTCAAGCATAAGAAATACTACTACGCTATTCTCAATAAAAAGACAAGAAATTGGTACATCTCTGCGCGTCTATTTTCAAGAATATCAACAGCTATTTATCTGCACTGTATTGGATCATTGCCAAGGGCATACTCGGTTGAAGAAGTTTGCTCGATCAAGTATGATATAATTTTTGAAAACCAGTGTATATTCAAATTCTTTTTTATATGAGAGTGCAGCAATACTATGCTATGTCCAGGAAAACAATCATCTCTGTGGTGCATTTGAGATGCAGTTTACCGAATTGTGAATACTGTAAAGTTGCAAGAGGTTACTGATGGCATGAGAAACTTGCCAGCTATCAGGCTGCAATAGAAGAGCAGAGAGCGCTGAATAAATTAATCTAGACATTTGGTGAAATCTGGGAAGGCACCGACACAAGGTAAATTTGCTATTTAAATACAACTAGGCAAGCTTATCGCCTTCTTTTTTCTTCCACGCTATTCAGTCCACGATGTCTCGCTTTAGTATAACCGCACTTCTTGTCACGGTGTTTCTAGCACTCACTACATTCAACTATGTCTCTGCTGCTGTCGGTCCTCTCATCACAGATAAGGGTAAGTTTATTCTACATCAATAAACATGAAATAATCCAACGCGTGGCATTTTATAGTTTATTTTGATATCGAGCAGGGTGGTGAAAAGCTTGGCCGTATTGTAATCGGTTTATATGGCAAGACCGTCCCCAAGACTACGGATAACTTTAAGGCTTTAGCTACTGGAGAGAAAGGCTTTGGTTATAAGGGTTCTACCTTCCACCGTGTCATCAAGGATTTCATGATTCAAGGCGGTGATTTCACTAACGGTGATGGTACTGGCGGAAAATCCATCTATGGCGCCAAGTTTGCTGATGAAAACTTCAAGTTGAGACACACTGGTCCCGTAAGTTGGGTGTCTGTCTGAAGGAGCGTTTCAAAACTAAACATATCAAACTTAGGGTGTTCTTTCAATGGCTAATGCTGGTCCCAATTCTAATGGTTCTCAGTTCTTCATTACAACTGCCAAGACTTCTTGGTTAGATGGTAAGCACGTTGTTTTTGGCAAGGTACTCGAGGGTATGGATATCGTTTCCAAGATTGAGAACTGTGAGAAGGGGTAAGTATTGTATTTTTTTTATTTTTTATTTATTACTATTCATCTATATCATGGTTATTCATACTGTCAAATTACTTTAGCCCCAGAGACAAGCCCAAGAAAGATATTACCATTGCTGACTCAGGAGCTTTGCTTGTTGATGTTATTGAACACGCCGAGTTATAGTCTATTTTATACGGTAATAAATTTCAGAATAGTTTAACGTTACATTCCTTTATTGGACAACGCTGATTACTCTATAAACACCTTTAATTGACACACCATTGTTGAGTAATTTATAATACATGACGTACATTCTGCTGCGAACGGCATTGTTAAAAATCTCTGGCACATTCTACTAGTTTTTTTTTTTTTCTCTTTCCTTTTCTCCTGCAACAACTTATAAATAAAAAATGACTAGCATGAATATCGATTCTGAGCAAACAATCGATGAGGGATTATACTCTCGTCAGCTGTAAGCTACCTTATGTAAAACCCTCACGCAATGCGTATTGACATCACGCGTCTTTCTTTGTAATAGTTATGTCCTGGGCCACGAAGCTATGAAAAAGATGAGCGTTGCTCACGTTCTGATTGTCGGGTTGAAGGGCCTTGGTGTTGAAATTGCCAAGAATGTTGTCCTAGCTGGTGTTAAGAGTGTCACACTCTGGGACCCTACACCTACTGAAATTTCGGATTTATCTGCTCAGGTATTGTTCAAATAATGAAATCCTTCAATGGGAACTAACACAATAAATCTAGTTTTATCTAACAGAGCAAGATATCGGCCAACCTCGTGCCAAGGTCACTCAACCTAAATTGGCTGAATTAAATCAATATGTCCCTGTCCACCTTTTGGAAGGAGAATTGACTGAACAAGTGCTAAAGAAATACAAGGTTGTTGTGATCACTGAGATGCCCTTATCCAAGCAATTGGCTATCTCCGAAATTTGCCATGCCAACAACATTCATTTTATCTCTACTGAAGTTCGCGGTCTGTTTGGGTAAGTGAAAGAGGGGGGGGGGTGTTGATACATATACAACAGAGAAGCTGTTTTGCTCATTCAACTACAATTTAGTCGTATTTTCAATGACTTTGGGACCGAATTTGAAATTATTGACGCCACTGGTGAGGAGCCTCTGCATGGCATGATTGCTGCTATCTCCAAGGTAAAAGGAAATCGCTTTTTTTTTTTCGTGAGTGTAGCATCTGGTATTCAATGCATAATTTAGGAAAAGGAAGGAATTGTTACTTGTTTAGATGAAGTCCGTCATGGCTTGGAAGATGGCGATTTTGTTTCCTTCAAGGAAATTCAAGGAATGACCGAATTGAATGACATCCCACCTCGTAAAGTCAAGGTATTTGGTCCCTACAGTTTTAGTATTGGTGATACGTCTTCATTTGGCGATTATAAAAACGGTGGCCTCTTTACTCAAGTCAAGATGCCTAAATATGTTGATTTCGTAAGTAAACTGTTGTGTGCAACAAGTAGATTGCCGTACTCATCGATATTTTAGAAATCGTTCAATGAATCTCTGACCAAACCCGAATTTTTGATATCTGATTACGCCAAATTCGACCGTCCTATGCAATTACATCTTGCTTTCCAAGCCTTGTCTGCATTCGTTGAAAAAAATGGCCGCTATCCTAAGCCTAGAAATGAACAAGACGCCAATCAAGTTTATGAACAGACCAAAGCTCTTGTTGCAACTGTTGATGAGAAGCCTGAATTGGACGAGAAGTTGATCAAGGAACTAGCTTACCAATCATTTGGTGAGCTTGCTCCCATGGCTGCTGTCTTTGGCGGTCTGGCAGCTCAAGAAGTGCTGAAATCAGTCAGTGGAAAGTTCTGCCCTATTCACCAATACATGTACTTTGACGCGCTTGAAGCACTCCCCACCAAAAGCCCTTTGACGGAAGAGCTTTGCGCTCCAACTGGCTCTCGCTATGATGGCCAGATTGCTGTCTTTGGTAAGGAGTTCCAAGAAAAGATTGCAAAGACTAGGGAGTTTCTTGTCGGTGCTGGTGCTATCGGTTGTGAAATGCTCAAAAATTGGGCCATGATGGGTTTGGGCACAGGTCGCGAAGGTCACTTGACCATCACTGATATGGACACTATTGAAAAGAGTAATCTGAACAGACAGTTTTTGTTCAGGGCTGGTGATGTTGGTGTAAGTACATGAATTTTTGCTGAATACATGCATTTTATTTGGTGTTAACATGGTTATTTGCAAACAGAAATTGAAATCCGAGTGTGCATCAGCAGCTGTTAGCAAGATGAACCCTGATCTGAATGGCAAAATCACTATCCATCAGGAACGCGTTGGTCCCGAGACCGAGAATGTGTACAACGATGATTTCTTTGAGGCTTTGGACGGTGTCACGAATGCTCTTGATAATGTCGAAGCTCGCAAATACATGGATAGACAATGTGTTTACTATCGTAAGCCTCTTTTGGAATCCGGCACCTTAGGTACAAAGGGCAACACGCAGGTCATTCTTCCCTTCATGACCGAGTCCTACTCGTCGTCTCAAGATCCTCCAGAGAAATCCATTCCTATTTGTACTCTCAAAAACTTCCCCAATGCCATTGAGCACACCATTCAATGGGCCCGTGATTTGTTTGAAGGTTACTTTAAACAGCCTGCCGATAATGTCAATTTGTATCTGACTCAACCTACCTTTGTCGAAACTACTCTCAAGCAAGGCGGCACTAGCAAGGACACAATCGAAACAGTTTACAATTGCTTGACCTCTGATAAGCCGGAATCTTTTGCCGATTGTGTCGCATGGGCTCGCTTGAAGTTTGAAGATCTTTTCAGTAACAATATTCGTCAACTGCTATTCAATTTCGCTCCTGATGCTGTTACAAGTACTGGACAGCCCTTTTGGTCTGGTCCTAAACGTGCTCCCTGTCCTCTTGTTTTCAATAGCAACAACCGTACTCATCTGGATTTCATCATTGACGCTGCCAACTTGCATGCTTTCAACTATGGTATACAAGGAGAGACCAATGATGACTTTTTCCTCAAGGAGCTTGACAATATCATTGTTCCCGAATTCAAGCCCAAGGAGGGTGTCAAGATTCAAGTACAAGAAAACGAAACTGTGGAGAATAGTACTGGTAATGATAGCCTGGATGATGTGATTGCTAAGCTTCCTGCTCCAGCCAGCGTAGGTAGTTTCCGTTTACAGCCTGCAGAGTTTGAAAAGGACGATGATTCCAACCATCACATTGATTTTATCACTGCCGCATCCAACTTGCGTGCCATGAATTATGGCATTACGATCGCTGACCGCCTCAAGACCAAATTTATCGCCGGTAAAATTATCCCTGCCATCGCCACCACTACTGCAATGGTTACCGGCTTGGTGTGTCTTGAACTCTACAAGATTATCGACTGCCAGAATGATTTCACTAAATATGAGAATGATTTCGCTGAAAAAAAGGACGATTTCGAGAAAGACATGGCTCGATTCAAGAATGGCTTTGTTAATTTGGCCTTACCTTTCGTTGGTTTCTCTGAACCCATTGGAGCGCAACGCATGAAATACAATGGCAAAGATTTCACTTTGTGGTCTCGTTTTGATATTGATCGTGATATGACATTGAAAGAATTTATTGATTATTTCAAAAACAAGGAGAATTTGGAAGTGACAATGGTTTCTTCTGGTGTCTCCATGCTTTACTCCTTCTTTATGAACAAGAAAAAGGCCGAGGAAAGATTGGCTATGCCATTGTCCAAAATTGTCGAGACCGTTTCCAAGAAACCTATTCCTCCTCACGTCAAATACGTGATCTTTGAAGTTTGTGTCAATGATGCAGATGACGAAGATGTCGACGTTCCTTATGTCAGAGTCAAAATTAGAGAGTAGAATAGCATGTTACATATATTTGCATTACCCTAAAATAGCATGAATAAATAGTGTGTTATGTATGTTTATTTTAACCAACAACTCACCATTAAATGGATGTGGCTATTAATTTCAAGCATGGCTGCATATCGATAGCTCTCCCAAGTTGAAGATGACCCATTCGACGATACATAAGTATCTACAGCAGCTCACTGAAATCCTGAAACTATCAACCTACCAATTTTTATAACAATAGTCGTGGTTGTTATGGTTCTTTGCATAAATTACATAATAGCGGCATTGGCTTAACATTTTCAGCACTCTACACTCACTTTGACTAGAGATTGGAGGATTGAATCATCTCTATAGGCAAAATCAGTTGTATGATCATCATGGGCATCTCCCAAAATCATGGAAGCTACGGTCCTTGATCAAACACATCTTGAATAAACATTGTTTAGTTATCATTTAAAAGGTTAAAATATGGTAAAGTTTGTTAGCAGGGACGTCAATGTGAAAATTACGCCATTATCCTGTAGTTGACAGTAAAATTGTAATAGCTATGTCAAACACGGTTTCTTCTCATCTTAAGGGAGACTATTCAACTAGGTAAAGAAACCGTTTGTTGTATCAAGTTGTGATACTTTGTACTGCTATTCGAATTGAGATAGTAATGTGAGAATGATGGTGAGATCTAGGAGAAATAATAATTGTATCGTGTCATGATATTGATTTGTTGATGATTCATCTTGATTGTCAAACGTTTTTTATTTTTATTTTGTTGTGATCTTTTCAAATTCAAACTATAATGCTACATTTACAATGGATATTTGCAATAATTTATTTCTTCAACTGAGTTCCGGGTTTAGTGGTATCCTTGTCATCACTGGATTGAGTGGTAAATCCTCTTGCGGTAGCCTGCTTAGCGGCATCGAGGTTCTGGTCACCGAAACTTTGGGCCTTGGCAGTAACAGAATCCTTACCGCTATCAAAGCCTTGTTTAGAAGCCATGGATTGGACATTTTGAGCGTCGGCTTTAGTAATAGGTGTGTTAGACATTTTGAATTAGTTCTCTTTTGTAGGTTGAAAGATAAATGATTTCATTCCAGCGTCAAATTCAATCTTTATATATGACAGCTTTAGAAATAGAGGGTAGTGAATCATCTTGACGTAGGTGCAGACTGCATAAATGTAGACGAAATTCCTTAGCACACCAACGTTGTTAGATCGAGTCGCTATGACGTTATTCGAACATAATATGATGAAGTGGTGTCAAATCAAAACGATGTTTTCTACAAACAAGAAAAAAGTAATAATGCCAGTATAGGTCAGAGTAGCTTGATTAACGAGCACATATTATATGTAATCATGCATCGAGACACACTCATGACATTCTTTTTACCGCATTAACTTACAAACATACCAAGATGGTGTTTGACATTGATTTTACATTAGTTTGACCTAAAATTTCTAATAAATAAGGCTTAATGATGTAAGCTTTCTGAAACAAGCGAAGAGAGTGGATATTCTGGAGTATTACTTCATCAAATTGAGTCTTAAAGAGTTGCTCTAAAACCACATCTGTGCTAAACAAGGTTATGAGTCTCTCTCACATGTTGCTCTGGGTGCTAAAACGCTATGATTGGCAGGACCAGCCAGCCCAGAGGATGGGTATTCGAGATTGTATTTATTGTCTTGACCTTCTTGCCAATGAAGCAACAATATACACTGAAATTACTGCAAGGACTAAGCTTTATACAAAGGATCTATGCCACATAAATGACCACAAAAACATGTTTCAAGACAACTAGTTTTACAAAAGAGGCAGCTTCAAAAGTTTAGCATGACTTAGGAAATATAAGAATTAGAATAACCATAAAAGCATACATTTAATGATGGCTAAAATTAAATGACGAGCAAGAATGAAAAATTTGAATTTGTAAATATCTCATCCAGCTATTGTAATGGTCATTTGCTATGTGTACCATCAGTTACTTGCCAATTGTAGCACTAAACTTTAGATTGGCCATGAGTTGCTCACGTCTGTTACCAAAAAAAAATTGTGATGTGATTTTACACTTTGAAAGCAAATATTTTTATCAAGTGTCTATAAGCCCACAATTGTGGTAAAAGTTTTTGGCTACACATTGATCGTTGAAACTTTTTCAAATCTATAAAAGAAAATAAAAATAACAGTTGTAAATAAACCAACCAAAGTAAAAATGATTGTAGTATTTATTGAGCTTATTCTTAATATTGTACAGTAATTAACGCTTGAAGAACGATTTTGTTCTCCAAAATTCGTAAAGCGGTGCTGCACAACGAAAAAATCATCCTGCTTGATGGCTTGGGCACAGATGTACTGGTTATAATGCCCAAAAACATATGTATACGTCCAAACTTTTGACCATGGGTAAATATTATTAAAAGTATACAGTATACCAACGATACTGAAAGACTTTACAAGGTGAGAGTAGTCGTTTTTCTTTAAATAACAAGTGTGATAATGCTGGTAGGATTCGAGATGTCAAAAAATGCTGGTTTCAGAGTAGAAGCAGACAAAGCTCCGAAATGCTACAATATCTTTAGCCATGAAGTTTGTTTTCTTGTTCCTTTTCTCTTTCCTCTCTTTTATTAAATATCTTGATTATGCCTTCAAACGAAGTAGGATTTTCGCTATTTCCATATCAATATGTAAGCTCACGAGTGATTGCAGCGGCAGCAGCGGCAGCATCAACATCTACCACACCAAACGCTTTATTACAATCACCATCGTATTTTGGAAACATTGTTGTTCAATTTACAAGACAAGTGATGCGACCCAAGGTAGTTTTGCCCATGCTATTCATAATCGTCTTGTTGTTTGACTTGGAAGATGCCTTTGACTTGGACGACGATTTCTTTTTATCTGATGATGAACAGCCATCGACAGAACAAGACGAGCAAATATTTCGCTAAAACAATGGCATCCTTTATTTAACCTGTAATTATTATCACATCCACACATATCTCTCTCGTAAGCACGTTAATACTATCCCTCTTATTCGAATAAAAACATTTACCATATACTAAACATCATAGCCTAATCGAATGTGAAAAACTACACCAAGAACCAGTTACACAGACGACAGCCGAAATCCCCACACAGTCATGTATTGCTTTGAAACATCTTTTCTTTTTTTTTATCTCTCTCACATCTTGCAAACAATAAACATGAGCAACAGCCAGCCTACTGTCATTGCAATTTTGAATAAACCTCCATCTGCCCAGCAGAGTAATTGTCAATCTCAAATCCATCCTGCCTTTCAAGGAACCAACGTTTTTCGATACCCAACACATATGATATCTCAGCAGCAACGGCAACAGCCGCAACAACAATTCAATGCATCCACCACAAGTCCTATATTCTATGGCTATTCGCTTAATCCATACCAACATAGCCGATTATAATGTTTGATATTAATAATAAACACTGGGGGGGGTTTTTTTTTATTATTTTATGTTATACACTATATATGTTATTGTTGGGATTTCTTCTTCCACCATGTCTTGCTTGCAGTCAGTTTGGGTGTAGTTGGAGATCCTGCCTGTGTCTGTCCAGTGGTCGGCTGCGACGATTTTCTTGCGTTGATCACTCTCATGTATTTCGAATCGTTGTCAAAAGTGTTTTGCTTCTTGCTTTCCTTTTTTCTAAAAATGCTTGTAAGCTGGGTGGAGATAGAACCTGTTGGCTTGGGTGCTATGGGAGAAGGAGCAGGAGCTGGTGCATATGCAGTAGCACCAAGTGAATGAGGACATTTGTCCATCAATGCAGGGTTTTTGGAGGTCCTAGAAGCAATAAGGCACTCTGGACATTTTCCTTGGGCCTTGAGCTACATATGCAGTGCTGTTAACAGGTGTTTATACAGAGGATACATGTACATACCACGTTCTGCTCAAAGCATTTAAGATGGCAAACAAGTCCACAACCAGAAGTACACATGGAGGCAGTATCATCAGTACCCTGCTTGCAGATGGGACACATTGGGCCAGATCCTAGCATAACCTATCAATATCACCTTTCATCAACCTCTGTAAAGATGTTGTTTATACCTTCTTCGAATGTAATTTTGACCATAGCGTGGCTATGGCCGATAGGAAATGAGATTGTGCTTTTGGGAGACGACAGGCTGATAGAAGAAGTTTTGCGTTTTGGGACTCGATGACTAGTAGTATCCAACATGGTAAAATTTTCATCCTTTTTCACACTCTTCTTAAGATAGCTCTGCAGTATGGTGCTGTTATTATTGACGACGGCTGTCGGTGAGGATGGCGTGTTTGGTGGTGGCACACTTCTTTCTTTGTGCAATACCCAAGGATGATGCATAAGGTGTATTGCTTTTGGTCTTTCTACTGGATTTTTTTTGAAGCACAATTTCAAAAAGTCCTTCAAATCCTGCGATGATGCATTCAGTGTTATATGCAAGTATACAGCAGTAATTGAGTGGACTTACATCTGATATGTTCTCAGGTAGAGGAGGACAGTCGTCTTCGACAATCTTGAACATGGCTGTCATTGTTAATAGATCTGCATAGGGCGGTTTTCCTGTGCATAGTTCGATGACAGTACAGCCCAAAGACCTGCAGCACATGATTGAGTATCTGTATCATAGATGCCTATGCATTACAACTTACCATATATCAGACTGAACTGATGCCCCTTTAAGTTCGATGACCTCAGGTGACACTAGCAAAAGATTGTGTTATATTAGCAGCTATATACGCTCGCAATCAAAGGAACTCACTCCAAAATGGTGTTCCAGAAACTAGGTTCTCCTCATGGTTCTTCAGTTTCAAATTCAACGAAACACCAAAATCAGACAATTTGACATCACCGGCTTTTGTAGTAAGGATATTAGCAGCCTTCAAATCGCAATGAACAACGTCTTGCTGGTGCAGATAAGCCAGGCCTTGCAAGATGTCATGGCAGTACGAAGCGACGAGGTGCTCTGGCAAAGCGTTTCCAAAATGTTTAAGCGTGTGTAACAAAGAACCATTCTCAACGTACTCCAACACAATATTCATGTGCTCATGTGTCTGAATGAACCCTTCGTATTTAACAATGTTGCCATGTGTCAGTGAGCTGAGTAAAGAGGCTTCTTGCATCATGTCTTCGATATCAGCTTGTCTTGAATCTTTCAGGTTGATCTGCTTTACTGCAACGGTTTTACCAGATATTAAATCAAGGGCCCTACACATATCATGTCAGCATGGAGAGATGGTGATTACACGCATTCATACACACCTGAACACTGTGCCAAAATGGCCTTTTCCAATCACATTTCCTAGTTTCTAGCAGAATAAACGGGTCAATGACTGTTGCAATGCTGGCGTTACAAATCATACTTACATAACGGGCAATGATATTACCGTCTTGATCGCAATGATCTAGTATATTGCGGTTTTCGATAGTAGGCGAAATTAGCGAGGGCGGTATGTTGGGAGATAGCAAGTCCAGCGAGCCGATTGATTTGCAACGACCATGGTGTGTGGATTTCGGTAATTCGGATGTTGGTGTGGTGACAATAGAAGGTGGTGTCATTATCTCTGACTTGACTCGCATTAATGCAGCATCTGTTCGTCTTCTAGCTCTTGGCTGCAGTGAGGTCCTCTTTGAAGAAGGTTCCTGCACCTTGATGGTAGGCGGTAGTGTCTCCTCTTCAATTATGTCGTTGAATTTAAACAAGTTTTCTTCGTGAGGTCTGCGCATACTTGAGCTTATTGATGGCGAAGGCTTCTGGCTGTCGTTGCTGTTGTTGATGGACCAAGTCTGGTATTTAACAAAGTGCGGCTCATTACCCTGCTGCTGATGGCTAGCACGAGATTTGGAGAATAATAAAGAGAGCTTCTTTGTAGGGCTTTTGTTGCTGTGTCTGCTGCTTGTAGTGCCGGTTGAAGAAACGGTACTTTTTGAGCTTGTTGGATGTATTTTTAATGATGGGGGTGATGAGGCTGTTGTTACAGGAGCAAACAGGGCTTCAAACAGATTCTGAACCTTGTTTCCATTGGGCGTAGTTGCTTTTGATTGCGGTTGAATAGTCGAAGATCTTTTTCTATTCTTGCGTCTTGTACCGTAACCACTGTCGCCAGAAGATGAGTGCGTATGGCTTGGCTTACTATCGTAAAAGTCGTTCTCTTCATCAAGATCGACGGTGGAAAAAGTGTTGTTCAAGAAGCTCTGCACAGACATTTGGTCTTCTTCGTCGTCGCTTTTGAAAGTTGTAATATCAAAAGGGCCAAAACCAGGTACGCAATTAGGTCTTTGAATATCAAACGGTGGTTCACCCCACGTAGGTTCTGAAAGAGAGGAAGATGTAGAAAAAGATCTGTAATGTCCTGATTTTCTAGTAGAAGGAGGAGTGGGACAGCTAGGCAGCGCTTTATTGCTGTAATGTTTGCATAACGAGTCTGGCGAGAGTATCGGGTCGTGTTGCTTGATGGCAGTGTCAGACGTTTGTATAGCTATGTTTTCCTCCTCTTGATCTTCCCTGATTTGATGGTGCTGCTGCTGCTTATGCTCCTGATAATGCCCCTGTTTATCATCCTTATTGATATCACCTGTCTTTCTAGCAGGAATTGTCAAGTTAGCATGTAGATTATGATTAGCAAGACTCTTCATTCTTGTGAGTTTTTCTGGTTTTGGCATTAATGCAGTTTCACTATTAGATCTTTGTTTTCGAGTGTTTGGTAAAAGTAGATCAATTGTGTATGATTGTGATCTTGTGGGTTTTGTTTGTTCTATAGTCGATTCGCCAGCAAATCTCTTGCAAGAATAAGTGTGTGCAAATATCAAAATGGTTGAAATAACCTTGGAAAGAGAAAGTGGAAAGAAGAATGAATGTAAGGCGATATCCCTTTTTTTTTTCTTTTGCTATATACAAAAAGATTGAAATAATTACTGTATTCATATTTTCACCATTCATTAAATCACTAGCAGTAAATAAGTCGTGCGATTGTAGACCAAACTGATTATCATTAGAAACTTTTTTTTTTTTTTTTTTTTTTTTTTTTTTTTTTTTTTTTTTTTTTTTTTTTTTTTTTTTTTTTTTTTTTTCGTAATTATGCAATTTAACAACTTACATCTTTTGCAGCTCTCAAGAACAAATTAATTCGATCTTCCTAATAGTCAAGTTGAATTTTGGCTTAATTTCCTTTATTGTCTGGCAACTCCCTTTTTGAATTACTCCTTCTATTTCATCCCATCTCCCTGCTCTATCTCTCTCTATTTTCGGTACTCCTAATATCCCAATTCACACCCACCCCCTCTATTGTATTATATTTATATTTACCGGGTGCTTGTCATCATCTTGCACTATATTATATTTATCTGTTAAGTATTCAGTATCGACCAGAAACTGAACGATTCTATTACATTTAAATTAGTCCATTTGACCATAAATATTGCTATAAACAACAGACTTGTAGAGAATAAATCCATCTTTAAGACAGAAATGAAGGTCATTGGAAGCAAGCCGAAGATCCAGTATTGACTCTATCCAATATTTTGCTAATAGTGTTTGTTTTTGAACGGTATAAAGGTGCTGGTGTGATAGCTGTGGTAGGTATACTGAACGCGAGATCGAGGTCATGTAGTGGTTGATGTATGGAATTTGAATGGGAATAAGGAAGAAGGGGGAAAATAAAAAAGAACAAGTTGCCTGAAAGAGTAGAAAATCTTTGATGCCTCTCTTTCCTCTTGTGTGTGGGTGTGGCATGGCTTTCTCAATATTTCTCGACGAGTTTGAAATTGCAATGCATAGTTTCATTGGTCAAAGATGGACAGGGTCAA
This sequence comes from Parasitella parasitica, assembly GCA_025201805.1. Taxonomy (NCBI): domain Eukaryota; kingdom Fungi; phylum Mucoromycota; class Mucoromycetes; order Mucorales; family Mucoraceae; genus Parasitella; species Parasitella parasitica. The sequence continues at coordinate 227,321 of MU619253.1, forward strand.
TCAGGTAATAACTATAAACATTCTCATCAAATAATATCTGTTGTTGATGTCCAGTAGCAGTACTGCGTACCGGCAGAAATATTCTGTGGAAAAATAAGGCAGGGTTTAGCTTTACCATTGAAAATGAAACCTTCCCCAATATAATCTATTCAAATATTAATTGCGTTGAAGGATATTGATGAGGATAATTACAAAAACAAAACTAAAATGAGATGCTGCTAAAATTTTTAAGACGTTGGTCAAATGCTTATTTACAAAAGCTCTGAAAGTACCTCGACTTTTAGTGTGGCATATTGATGTATCTTGCGTTTTCGAGAAAACCGAATAGTATTTTGGAGTTGACCACTCTAAAAGTGTTGTCTGATGAAGAAACGGCCGATAAATTGTTCTGGGTAATAGTAAGCAAGCGACGATCATTGTGCCCGTCTTCTCGATTTAGATTTTTTATCAAAATAGAAAATCTTTAAATATTCGTGTATCGTGTGGCTCATGGATAACATGTCTTCTACACATATTATTATATGGTATTTACTTGTGGGAAAGATACAGTTTTCGGTCTAGACAAATACGACATCTCACTCAGCCTTGTTTTACTACGCTAATTTTGTTTCGATTAAAAAGATCTCATATCCAGGCACGGATGGTTTTGAAAATATGATTCTGGATTATTTAATTAAATCGCTGAATTCTCATAACAAAAAGATGGTTACTTCTGACAGCTGCGAGTAATCTAGAAACCAAAATGCTATGTTGGATAAACAACTGATTAAAGCTTAGACAACAGTATTGTATAGTGTAGATAGGATGCTATACGCTGTTTCGATAGTAGGTGCGTCAAAAATTGGATAATATATAGATGATATACAGTTATAGCCTTATTTAAGCTTTTTGCCAAGGAAACGAATTTCATCATAAATTAGTTTATTTTGTATCAAATTATCTGAAGATGATTGTCGTTCCGCTTTAATCTATATATATGAAATCGAATGATCCATAAATAAACTTCTTATTTGGAATTAGCTTCCTTTCTCTTTCTCTTTCTCTTTCACATTTTTACTTTTCCTCTTTGTTCATCTCATGTATATTTCATCTCTATCTATATTAGCTATTACTACAGCCTTCGCCTCGTTGGCTGTAAATGCTCAACAACTCTGTAATGGATATGCTGAATTGTGTGATAAACCTTATAACACATTGACTTATGTCTTGACCCACAACTCATATGGTTATGAGGCTAATCCAGCCGCCAATCAAGCTTGCCCTGTAAATACACAACTCACAGATGGTGTTAGAAGTCTCAAATTATCAGCTATTAAAACTTCAAATGCGACAACTGCGACCATTTCGGCTGATAGTATTCAGCTCTGCCATACATCCTGCTCTATATTAGACGCAGGTGCTGCAGTCCATACCCTCAAAGTGATTGCAGACTGGGTAAAGAACAATCCAAATGAAGTTGTCACCATTATGTGGAATAATCTCGGTGAATTCACAACGGATGCATTTGCTGCCGCTTATAATGCCAGTGGCCTTACTGATTATGCTTATATTCAAGAATCTGGTAACTATACTTGGCCAACACTATCTCAGATGATTACTAGCGGAAAGCGAGTAGTTAACTTCATGGACGAGGGAACCAATACCACAGCATTGCCATGGTAAGAGTGGCTCTTTGTAACGCATATATCATTGTCTAATTAATTTCTACTCCTTTATTAGGCTTCTCCCAGAATGGAATTTTGTTTTCGAAACACCTTACAACAATCACAATGAAACAGCATTTAATTGTGTCATTGACCGACCTTATGAGCCTCACAATCCAACTGAAGTAATGTATGTAATGAACCACTTTTTGTATGGCACATTGACTTTGGGCGCAACTGTAATTGAAATCCCACAAAAGGGCACTGCCAATATCACCAACGGCGATTCCTCGCTTTTGAAACAAGCTGAAACCTGCTCGCAGACTTTTGGTCGCCAACCCAATTTTTTGGAGATCGATTTTTACAACAAAGGCGATGCCCTGAAGATTGCGGCACAACTGAACAATGTTACCTACACGGCTCCATCTCAATTACAATGCGATGTTTATGAGGCAACTGCTTCTAGCACACAGAGGGGAAGTAGCTCATCAGAAGCAAATAATCAACACATTGTCATGTATGGCACCACGCTGCTATTATGTTTGGTGGCAACTGCTTTTTGTACTTTTTTTTAGATGGTTACAATTTACTTTATATTTTTCTTGTATTTCTATTTTTATATACACACCTGTTACATATGTATACAGTAAAACAAGATCATGTTTCAGGCACACGGATAATTGTATTATGAATACATTATATAGTTGTCATTAACTTGAATGCGATAGATGCATGTCCTATAATAAATACCTGTATGAAAATTTGGCCGAAACCCCTCGTCTTACTTGGCTTGGATTAACAAATAGCAGCAGCTCTGAAAGTTAAGATGGCCTTTAATAAAGCGCATATTATATATTTGTAAAGGGCAAATGTGATAGTATAGCCTTTGGTATCAAAGGAAAATGACCAAACCGGAAGAGAATATTGATGTTACAATAGAATCCACAGAACGATATTGGTAAGATACATAGTAAAATATTGGTAATTTATGAGAACGTGTTCTGTAGCATAATTAAGGAAACAAAACCGATTGTCTTGAATAACAATTAATAATATATGTAAAGAGAAGGCATTTGTCTTTTGTACGAGGACAAAGTAGTTTCCGCGATTATAACTAGAACAATCGGTTAGAGATTAAACAATAACCTGAAGAATACTTGGCACCTAACAATTTATATATATACTTCTACTATTGTCATGTCGAACATGTATTGTTACAAAAACATTCAGTAATCAATGATGGTAGCACCGTACCTAGAAATATTATTTCAGGCATTTACAGACAATCAAATGAAGAGCCTAAGCGTGCATACTATTGCTAAAATTGTATTTTTTATTATACAAAATAACCAAATGCACGTGTTTTAAAGTAAGCAGATGTACAAAATATTTTGTACCATAAAGAACAAAAGCTGTTGCGAATTGTTTTGTATTATTGATGTGCATTATCATCAACTTGGGAAAAAATCGACTTAAAACTTAAAACTAAGCCAAGAAGTGTACATTTGGAAGCAAGTAAAAAATATCCGAAAATATGACAATATGATACATAATTGTGGTTACGGGCTATTAAGTTTTGTCAGACGGTTCACTTCAAAAAGCTAATATATGATGATCACTTGACGTTTTCAACATTATAAAGAAGATCTGTGCGAAGGAGTTATTAGCCACACTGGTCAGGCATATTTTCTATTTTCTACTAATAAAAACAACGCTCAAAATTCAATGCGAAGTGTTAAGACATATGTTTTTGCTGCAAATGGTTAAAGAGAATCTCGAGTTGCTATTTTGATTAGTTAGATCAAAAGGGTATTAATGAGAATAATTCTATTATTAAACCAGGTGTTCCAAAATGAAAACATAACTTTTGATAAACACATCGCCCAGTGGAAATCAAGCTATGCGCAGATAGCGATGATCATACGTGCTTTAATGAAGCATAAAACAGGCTTTATGTTGCTCTTTATCATAGCTTATCAGCTTTTACATGCTAATTTTCATATGGCTTCTGCAGACAATTTTAGATTACAATGCAAACACATAAGAATGTTATCGCATTGCCTCCATGCAAAATTTGTTTATCCTAATATGGATGTTGCTTGGCTAGACTTTTGGAATCTCGAATGGAAACCTCGCAATTGGACTAGTGTTGATATTACGAAATATCCTGTTCATAATTACAGGTTCTTTCCCATGACGATCTTTATACGTTTTTTTTGGCCAAGTTATTTTTTATTGTCTTTTTTTTTTTTTTTTTGGAAAAAAGATTAATGTGCATTATAACGATTGAGTAATCAAGTATTCAAGGGAATTAAGCTACGCCATCCCAATAATCTCTGATCATATCAATAGGTCTCATGATAAGGCTACTAATAGCTAAGGGATAGCCTTGAGTAGGAGCACTTGGATGGGGTCTTGTAACAGTTACAGGTTTATGAGCCTTGAAAGAAGCACCCACACGTTTCAATTCATCTTCGGTGCAATGTTGAGTCAATAAAGGTAAAACCTCTTTCTCTTCTTGTTCCACATGCTTCAAGACACCGTCCATAGCAATTTCAAGCTTGAAGTCAAATTGCTTGGGATTGGCCTTGATATCTGCATATCTGACACGATACATCAACTCACGCAACTCTTGATGTTCTGATAAACTACGGCGATATTCTTCTTCGCCGATTCCACCGCCAACTTTTTCTCTCAGTAAAGGATACATCAACAATTGCTCACACTCGTCATGTTGAACCAGGACCTTGACCAAGCTGTTTCTCACCCTGACCTTTTCATCCAGATTAGTACAAGCTTTGTATCTTTCGAATAGAGCCTTGGCATGATTATGATCGGCAATAACCAAATCAACAATGTTTTCTGATTTTGTAAAAATGGGAGCTCCGGTTAAACCGACAGCGGCTCCAAATTTGCTTGCGGCGTTGCTAGGGTTTGCCATTTTATTTGCTTTCCAGGATGCGTTATGAAGATAAGAAGAAAAGCTGTACAAGCAGCTCACTTTATATATTTCTAAAAATTAAAATGATTATGGTATGATAATATCATTACGAGACTCATTACAAGACAAATACGTAATGTTGATGAATCATTTACAATTACTTTTGATGGCATTTGATCTATTTCCACAAACCTTATTGGCCATTGTTTTGAACAAAAGCATCAAAAATCCTGCAGCATACGAAAAAAAAAAAAAAAAATAACAACTGTACCTTTTTCTTTTTAGGAACCAAAACTATGCCGTTTGCTTCACCATCTTTTGAAGACTTCTGCAACTTCCTCGACAAACTATCGTCTATTAAGAGTAATGAAAAAAGAAAGACATTGCAAAGCTTTATCAACAAATGGGTGCGAGGATATGGACCTGATGTTTACGACGCGATACGCCTATTGTTTCCAAAAGTAAGGTTGAGTGCTATAAACTATATGGATGACTACTAACTTGTAGAGCACAGGGAGATGACGAGAGAAAATACAATTTGAAAGAAGATAAGCTTGCAGCAGTCTTGATAAAAGCATTGGTTATAGACCCAACTTCTGCTGATGGTATTCGTTTGAAGAAATACAAGCAGCCAGTTGCTCATAATGAGGTAGCATTATACACAGATTTACATTGATTTATCAACTAAAACTATTCCGTAGAAAACTGCTGGTAATTTCCCTCTCATCGCATTTGAGGAAATTCAAAAGAGATCAATTGTACAGAGATCAACACAAACAGTAAGAGACACCAATAATTATTTAGACAAATTAGCAGACAGAGAAAGCAAAGAAGATCAAACAAATATATTCAAAGAAATGCTCAACAAGTACACAGCACAGCAGGTTCAATGGATCATTCGCATCATTTTAAAAGGTACGGGTATTAATGTTGTGTGAAAACGACGTACTGATAACAAGTTAATGCAAGATATGAAGATTCAATGCGGCGAGAAGCAGATATTGAACGCAATTTACGATGGAGCATATGACGAATGGACAGCCAACAAGTCACTGCATGCAATTTGTAAATTGGGGTCATACACTGTGGAAGGGGAAGGCGGTACAACGCTTCAAGTAAATAGACACAACGCAGACAATGCGCACTCTGAACTAAACGCTTGTACATTTACATAGAAGCAAAGACGCCAACGACTTCAATTATTCAACATGTTTATACCTCAAACATGCGATCCATTCAGCGAGAAATTATACGATCAACTAGAGAAACCTTTTTATGTAGAGAAAAAGCTAGATGGAGAACGAGTTCTTATGCACTTTGACAGGGAAAAGGATGAATTTTTATGGCATTCAAGACGAAGAATCGAAGAAAACTACTTGTACGGATCATCTTCAAAAGACATGACTAAATTGTCGGGTCATATTCACAGAGGAATCAATGCAAAAAGGTAACACGAACTACAGCTGTGTTAAAAGAAGAGATGGCTAAAAACTTTAAACAGGATTATCCTAGACGGTGAAATGATAGCATATCACCCTGTTGAAAACATCTTTTTGGAATTTGGCACACTAAAAGATGCTGCGAAACGAGACATCAATGATCCGGTACTTCCCCACCCTTGCTGTAATGTCATTAATTAATTAGTTTGCTTTTTCTCTTTCTCTGATCACACGACTAATATCACCCGTTGTAGTCGTTGTATTTGACATACTCATGGTGGACGACACTCCTTTGATTGAAAATAAGCTCGAAGACCGCTTGAAAGTACTTAACGCCGTTGTCAAAGAACAGAATATGCATCTAAGATTCATGAGCAGATTAGAAATGGAGACTCGAGAGGAAATCAATAGTGAATTGGAAAAAGTCTTACTGAATCGAGAAGAAGGGCTTGTTATCAAAGACAAAAGCTCCACATATCAGATTGATAAACGATCGTCGAGATGGCTGAAATATAAACCGATTTACATGGATTCTATGGTGGATACGTGCGACCTGCTACTGGTAGGAGCAAGATACGGTAGTGGTCGTCTGGGTGGTAAATTGGGCAGCATATTATGCGCTGTTCGAGATGATAGAATTCCAGACACAGAGCCTCCAAAGTTTGCGACTTTAACATTAGCGGGCAGTATGAAAGGGGAAATCGTAAGAGAGTTGATGTGAGTAGTTTGATATCCTCCGCGTTCAGCATGCTGATACAGTATATATCACAGGCATTTGATGAAGACAGTATCAGATCATGATCCTAAAAAAATTCCAGATTGGATGGTTCACCCTAGACCAGGCGAATCGTTTGACAAAGTGGTTGATTATCAAGAGCAAGTGCTATGTATAGTTTATATTCAAGTGTGTATACACTAACAAAAAGGTGTTTTAATTAGTGGTATTGTGGTAGAGGTCAAGGGCACGGAAATTGTGGACTCCAGTAAGTGAATGACACGGGTGCACTATTCGAAATACTCATTTTTTGTATGTAAAAGCAAAGTTTGGCACACAATGCACTTTACGATTTCCAAAATATGTTGGACTGAGATCAGATAAAGGGTGGCAAGATGTGATGACTTTTTCGGACGTGCTCAGGGCCCGCTCAGAAGGCGCTGTAGGCAAGAAAAGGGATGCTGATGACAGAATGTAAGTGTTAATGGTTCCTTTTACAGGGTGTGCATTCTGTTCTTACTATATATATAAGTGTCAGAGACAGTGGTAAAAGATCAAAAAGGGTGGGTTATCTTCGATGAAATATACACATGCAAACGTTAAATGGATTGCGTTTTCAGGGAGCATCGTTACTACCCAGTCAGCAAGGCATAGACTCGAGCAATGTCGTCCAAAAAACGTCGATATTTGAGGGCAAAGTGTTTTGTAAGTAGATTGAAAATGGATTAAAAAGTGCAAGTCTCATATAACCATGCAGATGTCATGAATGGTACCAAACTGACGGATTATGAGCCCAGTGGCATACTAAAGAACGATTTGGACTTGCTGATTAAAGAAAATGGCGGCGAATACCGACAAAATAAAACGGCCGATGTAATTGTAGCAGGAGTTCACAGTAGGTAACGGCATAGGTGTACGGAAAAACTACTTAATTCTGATGAAATAGACTCGCGAGTGGATAGCAGCATACAGGCAGACAAGGACCGAGATATACTACATCCTAGCTACATCTTGGATTCCATCGACGCGCAAAGATTACAGCCTATTGGCCCCAAGTACATGTTTTACACATCACCAAAAACTCAACAGGATTTTTTAAAAACCATGGATGAGTATGGCGATTACTACAACAAGAAGATAAAAGCTAAAGACCTGGTTGAGATTATGGACAGGATGCAAACAGAGGCGGATTTGGATAATACCCACTACCGAAATTTGGCTCTAGAAGCAACGGAACGCTATTTTCCAGAGAGTATCAACGATATGCTCTTTTTAAAATGTGTTGCCTACTTTGATTTAGATTCATCGATGCTAAATGACCAGCCTATCCCAATCACGCCTGAATGGGTCACTTGGAAGCGGTATCATGAAGAGATAGAGTTGGGTCGATCTCTCTTTGAGTTTCAAGCAGGAAGGGTCACTACAGATACCATGGATCCAAGCATTACACATGTTGTATTCAATCCACATGATTTATCTCGTTTGCCAAAGTTGTCAAAAGTGTTTAAACGGGAGCCATTGCCAAGATTTGTCACCTTGGACTGGGTTCATCAATGCTACAAAGAGGATGTTCATTTGGACGAGAAAGGTGAATACAGTTGTGGGATCGGTTGGAATGTGTGGACCATTCTAATTTGTAACTTTAGAGTTTGATCCAAAGTTCTGCACTCGTGTAGGCCAAGCAGCTCGTATCAATGCTATTTAAATTCTGTACATTATCTTTTCCTCTATAGAAGATATGCTTTTTTTTTTTTTTTCGCAAACATGAATGAAAGGAAATTATATATATAAGATATCAAGTTGCTTTTTATTACGCTTTATATTCGATATATATATATATATATATACGCTTAAAGTTATGTTTTATATATAGACTAAACGGGTTTTGGAAATTGGAAGCACAAGTGCTTGGGACGAGCATAGTCTTTGCTGCTGTTATCTTTACGATTATGTACGCGTACCGATTGTCCTGTGATAGTTACTTGTAGATGAGAGACATTCTCTTTGATACATGACCAAAAGCCCAACAATGAAAATTGCTATAGTTAGAGGCTGTTCGTCGTCAGATTCTGCTATCGCCGTTGTGTTTGTTGTTGAGAATGACGCTGATGGTGTTTCTTGGAGACTTGCTGAACGAGGCCGCTGCTTATGCGCGGCTTTATGGAGAGATTGGGAAGATGAAAAAGACGGTGATAATGAATTTCTTGAGGATTGTTTGCTACATACTACTGTAGCAGAACCTCTCGCTCGGGTTTGAATGTTGTGTCTCTTTTCAACTAGCTGCTGCTGCTGCGTTGGTATCGATTGCTCATATTCACGTAGCTGGTATAAGAGCTCCATATTAGGGCGAATATTGGGAGCTTTGTCTTTAACAAATTCGAGAGCGCGATCCAAAGACCAGTTTTGTCCCGCAAAGATGCCACTGTCCATCATTATGGTAGTGTCAATTCTTTTCATGCAGCGAGTTGATTTTAAAAGGAAAGCCAATATCAATGCTGCAGAACGCTCGATACCTTGTTGACAATGAATCAAAACGATACGATGGTGTTTGTGAGCACTGCGAATGGTGTCAACAGCTCGGTCAAACTCGGATATAGCTAGGTTGTGCTGGCTATGTGTCCATTTTATGTGATGGTAGTCGATATGCGGCAAGGGCGCGATGATCCTTATTTCACTGGCGACGTTAATGATACATGTGATACCATGGTGAGTCAATTGAGTGACATTGAGAGCATTGTAACATGCACCTAGATATAAATTGGGCAAGATGCAAGCAGGGCCGTGTTGGTAAACATTGCTTGTGCTTTCTTGCATACCCGTATCTTTAGTACTATTGTAACTGTGTGGCATGCTAATGGTAGGATTTGGAGCAACATTGCCATTTCTTGGTAATGACAAATTTAGTGCTAGCTTTTTTAAATTTCTTTTACACATCTTTATCAACGACTAAAAGAAGAAAGAGAAAGAGAAAGAGAGCGTGAGGAGGACAGAGGTAATCAATTATGGGATTTAATCAAACCATTTGCTGCATGAAGATCTTGTTAATTTAGTGTCGGCCAACCAGCGAATATATTGTTTTACAAGAGCGTATTAACTTTGGTTTTCCACTTGCAATTAATCAAACATGTCTCCTATATTTCAAATATGTGATTTACAGCTCCTTTTTTTTAGACTCATTTTCAAGTAAGAAATGTCAAAAGCGAATGTAGACTTCGCTATGGACAAAGCTATTGTGTAAATAACCTAATTTACATACGGTATAACGTCTGCTTGAATAGGACGGAGGATATCAGATCAACGATTTTTGAGACAAGCGTAATTTATTATTATTTCTTTTATAACTTAAAATAATTTAAGCAGTAGCACCGAGAGTGGGGAAAGCAGAGGCATCTTGAAGGTTGACAGCGGGAGTAGCGGCGTTCTTGGTGGAACGGCGGTTGTTGTTGTTGCTCTTACCACCACGACCACCACGGCGATCATTCTTACGGACCTCAGGACGAGGCTTTTCCTCAAAACGTTGCTCGATTTTAACAAAGACCTTTTCCTTGCGGGTCTTCTCGGTAGTCTTTTTGACAGTCTTGGTCTCCTTGGAGACATAAAACTCTTCGAACTGCTCCTTGGAAAAGGCAACGGTGCCATTGAAAGCAGAATCATCGTTGTCGTTAGCCTTGCGGGCTTCGGGAAGAGAAACCTTCAAAGACTTGTTGGCCTTTTCAGCCAAATATTCATCCAAGGTCTTGACTTGCTCCTCCTCTTCAACGGGAGTAGCAACTTCAGCTTCAGGAGCATCAGGATCAGCAGGGCTAAGAGTGTCCTTGGCAGCTTCGGCTTCAGAAGTGCCTGCCTTACCCCAACCCTTGTTGATCTTCTTTTCAGTATCACTTTAAAAAAGATTAATGTCTCCCCTAATTGCCTCCATCCTAAGTATCATTTTTACTTACACAACACCGGTACCGGAGTGACGATCGAATTGACGACCACGTTGAGGGCGATTGTTTTGTTGACGGGGACCCTTAGGCTTACCACCCTTGGCGCCACGAGCAACTAGGATTGATATTAGTATTAGGTTATGTCGTGATAAAATTTTTAAATTCTTTGAAAATTGCTCCAGACATCTTTTAAAAGCCTAATGAAGAAGAAGCACTGCTAAATGATTGCTCAATTCCAAGACTGGATACAAATTCCGAGAAATCAACAGTTAAGTCAGCAATATGTCCAAATAGCGTTTGTCCACACAGCCTATCAAGTAAATGTGCCCTGATTATTGAAAAAATAAAAAGGTTCGATCATTTGCACATTTGACACAGACAGCTATCTGGAATGTTCAAAGTTTCCATTTGTACGCTATGTTGAACTGCTTCTTCTTCATCAGAAACTCAAAAGATTATATAGACTAAAGAATTAGTTGCAAAAAAAAAAGAGAGATATCTTACCATCCTTGTTGGCAGCCTTAATGTCAACGACAGGAGCCTCCTCCTTGGTGGGAGCAGGGCGAGGGGTCTCACCATCACCAAGGATGTCGAAAAGGTTCTTAGAGTAAGTGGACATTTCTATAAAAGAGCTTGTATGCGATGGATGCCTCGATCGAAGGGATGGATGGATATCGCAAAAACACAAAGGGAAGGATTCTTTTAAATGACATGACTGATTCCAAATTTTATACAATTAAAAAATTTCCCTTTTTTTTTTGCCCGGCCCCCCCTTCCTACATATACTCCCCTTTTTGCCTATCCGAATCAGAAGAACTGAAAATGGCTTGCAAAGATGCTCGGACTTGGGGGAGGGGGGTACTTGCATTACATGTCATAGAGGCTTGTTTTTCCACCTCGCTTTGACGGGATCAGTAAAATTAAATTGAACCAGATCCGATAGTTGACTATCCAGTACATTTAGGATACTGCTATTAACATGATCGCTTCTTCAGTCGCACCAGCAACAAGGAGAGGGATGCCAATGCGTATAGATTTTCAAGTGCACCATGTTAAAATGTATTTAGATAGCATTCCCGTAGCATATGCGTTGCTTCTCCTTTAGGCTTTAGAGTTTGCAAATTGCTCAGACACTGTTCACATGTATTTACATTGAAGATTCTTCTTTCAAGCATTTATCTCTGTTTTGATTAGCTATTCGCAGAGGGTATCGCTTTCTAATTTAGAAACTATTTCATGCAGAGCTACTGCCTGCAATATAATGACATAAATATCTTTCTAATATCGTTTTAAAGAGGGAAGTGCCAGATGCAAATAGAATACTGTTTGGAAATGCGCTATAGATGGCTTCACCATCAATTTTTTGATGCTAGCTTTATAGAGACATACAGAGTAATATCGGAGGTTTTGCTCGTGAAAGGGTTTACTTGTAAAGAAAAGAAAGGATAAGAGAGTAATTGTACTAGATTGGTAAAGCTAAATACAGAAAATGGATATAAAAATATAATATAGATATAGGCAGCAATGTAAAATAAGTTATAGGCTTATATCTTTGACATTTGGTTGTTGTCATGGCAACGGGCATGGAATAAACATAGTAATGGATGAAATGGAGACGATTTACTAAGAGTGAAAACCAGCATTTTGTAGCCGATCATGGGTAGTCAATTGAACCAACGTTGTTTTCTTTCTTTTCCTTAAATAAACTCTATTTCTCAATATACTATAGCATAAACCCAGGACTGGGCTACTTGACCCCACTTTTATGATTTTGAATACATCAAACCCAATATAGGTTTCAGTGTTTTGTATTCGCCCTTGACAATCAGCAGCCGTACCCATTTTTTTTATGAAAGCTTTGGCAGCACGAGGTATAAGTATATCTGATTTATCAAATGGGTTCCTCGGTTTTTTTTTTTTTTGGGATAAACATTCCTTATCAAGGAGTATACAGAGCTGTTCGTAGCCGCATTTACTGATGGAAAGTATACACAAGAAAGCGAGGATAAAGAATTATACAACTATCCATGTAGATAAAACTCTCTTGTTGCCAAACTGTTCATTGATGTGATGTGTCAACATTGTCGCACTGGGCAAGTTCTACATCGTGACCTTTAAAAGGTAACAAGCAATGGGGGAAAAGTTTTTGGCGTTTCTTCGATACTTAATAAAACATGGAAAACAGCAACTCAATTAATTACCTTAAGGTAACGGTTCCCGAGTCGGCGCAAGATACAAGAATTAGAAAATATCTATTAAACCATTACAGAAGGGTAGTGCGATCAAAAGAAAATGTACATCGAGCATTTGAAAGACATGAAATCACTATAAATGGATGTCCGGTGGAAGAGACTAGACGTCTCAAGAAGGGAGATGTAGTAGAAGTCAAGTACGATAAATCTATAGAAGAGGCCAACAAAATGAAGATAATTCCTATAAGGATATGCTATGAAGACGATTATTTGGCTGTTGTGTGGAAACCTTCAGGACAGGTATGTTACCAAAAAGCATTGGAACGAAATCTATCAAACCTTAATTTGAGCCGCGTTTTTTTTATTTTATGGATCAATGAACCTGATAGCCTTTTGCCATTTTCGAAAAAGCGATACAATTCAACATTGCATTAAAAGATTTGGAAGGGAATCTGCGAAAAGTATGGTGTGTAAATGAGATTCAGAAGGCCGCTTCAGGGTTGATTATCGTGGCCAAAACTGAAGCCAGCAGGGATATACTGACGGAACAATACAACAGCAACCAAATCCAAACAACCATGCGCATCCTCTGTCATGGATACGTGACTACAACAGCGACAGACGAGTTGTTCAAGCTTGATGTGAACAAAAAAACCGAAAGCATTGTTCCCGGTCAAGTATTGAATAGCATTGCCATTGTTTCACAAACACCCTCCAACAATGCACAATATATATCCAGGCTCGATGTAGAATTATGCACACCCATATTAAGCACGCAGCTGCGTAAACTATTTTACTTTCACTCGGATCATCCCATCATTGGCAATTCTACGTTTACGAGGCCCTTGAAGACAAATAGGGACAAAGGCTTATGTGCAGCTTTGATAGCCGTCGCTTTTACTCATCCTGTAGAGCTAAACACACAAATAGCCGTGGAACAGCACGAGCCTGCCAAATTCGGTGTCATGTGTGAGCGTGAAGCAAGGTCTTTTCAGAGTAAACTAGACCGCGAAGCTGACGAAATCAAGAAATCGAACGTGCCTTGTGCTGATGTGGAGCAAAGAAAACAAGGACAGTTGTTAGCCTACATGCTGGGACAAAAAGAGTTTTGTGGTTTGATGTACAAAATAACGAGCGATTGTTTGATTCCAAGAACCAGCTCTGAAACGCTTGTACAAGCGGCTGTTGTAGCATCAAAATCCATAGATAGCGAGTCTATTCATGTGATTGATGTAGGCACAGGCTGTGGAAATCTTTTGATATCTATTCTTGATCAGATTTCTTGCGCTACAGGCGTTGGGGTGGACATTAGCGAAGCTGCGTTGAACGTAGCCAAAGAAAATGCAAGTCGGTTACTTTCTGATCAACAGCAGCAGCAAAGAGCCACATGGCGCATCCAGGACATGACCAGCTTGAATGACCAGAATGCGTATGATATCTTGGTATGCAACCCTCCCTATCTTGATTTTGATAAGGCCAAAAAGAGCAAAGAGCAAATGATTGCGCTACGACAAGAGCCTGCAGAAGCCTTGTTTGCCAAGGACCTCGGCTATGAATGGTATCATGTGCTGAGCAAAGTAGCGCCTGTTGTTGTAAAGGATCACGGCTATGTGATACTGGAATGCGGCAAGGGAATGATGGAAAAAGTGTTAGCAATATGGTCTGACTGGAAGCAAGTTGCCGTCTACAAGGACGCTCAGGGATGGGATCGTTGTCTCGTTTTGCAAATGAGATGGGTTGCATAAATTAAAAAAGGCCCATCATTACTCCGCCTGCAACAAATATCGTCAAGAATTGCACGTTATTATTAAACCACACTGTTTTTTAGTGAATGAATAGCTGCATTACAGTCTTTTAAAGATGTTTAATACCATGGAAATAAAGAAATTGTATAGGAAATAGCTTCAAAACTTGATTGGTTACATGAAAATCGTCGAATCTATTGGATCGATGAGACACAAGGGTTCATGCCGATGGTATAAAAATGAATGAAAAAACTAGTTTTTTTCTAGTTTCCCTTGTTATTATACAACACACTACAAAATGGCACAAACTACCGCCACCTCGCCAGACATGTCCGATGTAAGTTGGTGGGTTCTCGAGCCACACACACCACATACTTATTATTCTCGATAGATGGTCCATCGACTCAAAGCTCGGCTGGCTTTAGCAAACTTCAAACGTGAACACGGGTATGAAAACGTAGACTTGAGAACTCTAGAGTCAAGCCTATATGAGCATCAATTAAGACCTAGCCAAAGCTCACCCACTGCAGCAACCCGATCTGTGGCATCCCCGTTAATCCACGACAAGAAGAGAAGAAGAGTCCTCTCTCATCACCGATTTTATCCAACCTCGCCCCCTTCACAACACAGCGACTTGGATCGTTTAATAAAGAAAAACGCGTCCAGATCACCTTCCCATATTCCCTTGTCAGAAGCAAGATCGCAGCATTCACCTCTGGTAGCCGATAACCGAAAATTGTCAGCGACGCTTTCTTCAGACGATGAAGATGCTGCACATTTGTTGGTCCTTATGCACCAAAGCCCAACCATGTCTTCTTGATAAACAAGATGCCAAGATGCCAAGATGCCATCTTTTGAACGAGATATTGAATTTTCTGTACATATTTTCTTACTGCCATTTACTATTTTCTTTTTCCAAATCAATTGTTTAACCTGCAAAACGGCTAAAGTTTTCCATGACATCCAATCAAATAAACTAAACATCTCACATTTATAGAATTATTCCAATTTTTTTTTTCCCTCTTTATCCTTTTTCCATATTGCTACGATATGGATTTGTATGCAGCACATGTTACAGAGCCAAATGTCATGGGTTTCTCCAACCCTTCATTGGTTCCTGAAACTGCACTCTTCTCATTCCATCCTCTTGTGTTCCTATACTTTATGCTATCGTTTTTCATTGTCCCGTATCCGATCTATCGCTTCGTTGCTAAAAAGTATAGCTGGGAAGTGAACCAAAAGACCGTTGCAAGGCACTGGAGTGACGCTATGCTTGGATTTAGCTACGGTTTGATTGTGTTTGTATTTGGCAACTACAGCAAAGCGTACGGGTGGATCACGGTTGTTGCTTTCTATCCTTCGCTATTTGGCTATGCCATCATGGCTGAGCAGCCCTACACGAAAACTTCACTGCCCAGTATCAAAAGTTGGCCC
Organism: Parasitella parasitica; assembly: GCA_025201805.1. Classification (NCBI taxonomy): domain Eukaryota; kingdom Fungi; phylum Mucoromycota; class Mucoromycetes; order Mucorales; family Mucoraceae; genus Parasitella; species Parasitella parasitica. Next base: position 243,359 of record MU619253.1, read on the forward strand.
AAAGGCATGTGGATTGTATTTCTGATTGCACTGGGGTATGTATATCGAATTCCCTTTTTTACTTCCTACTAAACCTCCCCCCCCCCCATTTTATTATATTCACAGAATCATTTTAGCTTTTGCTGGCATTCACATCTATTTCGCATCTCAGTTTGATTTGCCGTTTGTCATTTATTATGTCTGCGGGCTGCTGATCCCGGCCTTTTTCTTGGTTACATCCGTCTTGCTGATCAAGGAAGTCAATTCAAATTGGATTAGAACCAAGTACCATACACGGCGACAACGAAAAGAAATGTCACCACCTCCTGCTTCTTTGCCAACTAATGATGTTGTAGATGAGGCTATTATTGCTCATGAAGTTCAAAATAATCATAAGGAAACTGCCGTCATTGAGCATATGCCTGCATCCGCGCCGTTACCTCCACTTGTTAACCCATACACCACAAAAGTCAGCCTACATATTCACCATTGGCAGATATTTTACGTTTTGGCGTTCTTTACAAGGTAAAACCCAAACATGCAATACCAAAGGTGCATTCCTTTTTAATGTCTTTTTCTTGTCAGATTCAAACATCCTGTCTCGCAGGTAGCAGCAGGTATCGTTCTTGCTTGCTACATGCAAGGAATATGTGCATGTAACTATTATCTCTACTTGACAACACACATGTATTTGCGTTTATTGACTAAAGTTTGTTGTATTTCATTCCAGATGGTTACGACTCTTTGGTGAATGATGACAGGTGAATCTTGTGGCACAAATAACAAATATATTATACATATACCACTAGAATTAGCTGCTAAAATTACCGCCACCTACCATACCCAACTTTCATTGTCGTACACATTGTATAAACAAGATCAATCAAAAGCTATCGTGTTGCCAGCTAGGAATAAATTTCTGAGTTTGTCTTATTGTGCACAACTTCTGTTTTTTATCTCCAACTTGCAGACCAAATATCAAGATCAACAAACAAAGACTGTGGTAAGCAATCAAGAAGGAATTGGTTAAAGGGAAGAGCAGCCTAACACAGCCTGTAAAAAAAAAAAAAAAAAAAAAAAAAAAAAAAAAGAGATTCACCTGTTTCTTCAGTGAATATCGAAAAAACCTGCTGTGGCTGATAAACTCATTTCTACGATGTAAAAACAAGTGCAGCCATCATCCAAAGCCTAAGGGTATGGTACTAGGGAGTGGTTTTAATGAGATTTTGAGGACACAATTTCCTCGTTATACTAGCAAAGGCAAAAACCTGGTCGTGCAATGAATTTCAATATGGACGTTCGTCCAAAATAATAAGCTTTTACTATGTTGTCTGCTCCCCCCCCCAATCATTAAATATGTTCTTATCCAATTATAATCAACATATTTTGCGCCTGTCAGAGTTTATGTGCAATCTTAATTCCCATAGATGCCAATACTATTTTATTGAATCATCCTTGTGTTGATGCAACATATTGTCACATTATTTTTATTGTATTTTCGTTTTCTATTTATAATTGATGATAGAATTGAAAAATAAAACTGTTTTTGCACATAACTTTTGATAGACGCAGCGCCCAGTGGAAAGCAAGTTTTGCTCGTATAGCGATGATCATGCCTAGTTTAACGGCACATAAGACAGGCTTTATGTTGCTCCTTATCGTAGCCTATCAGTGTTTATATGCGATTTTCATATGGCTTCTACGGATAACTTTATAGATATTAACAAAACATCGATACAATTGATTTCGCCAGATAGCACCAGATCACCACTTTGTTTTCCAAGTTAGATCGCAATTCTTTGGTTCTTCTACCTGAAGTTATGACCAAATGTTTAATATTTATATGGTTTATGAAAAAAAAAAACTTTGTTTTAATAGATACATCACCGAGTGGAAATCAACATGTGCCTATCAGGTAGCCTTGATTGTGCTTGTATTATTAATCAAGCTTGAAACAGGCCTAATTTTGCTTGCAGTATCAAAGATAGAGACGTTTAATATACTTTTATATGAAAGGTTGTATATTCTATATCTGTCGATATCTTTGAGTGCATCTCTGAGTTGGGACATGTCTAGTAAAAGTGGTATTTTGGGAATTACGATGTTGAGAGTTCCTCCAAGTTCTGTCAGTATAATGGAGGAAGTCATAATTACATGTTGTCCAAATGATCTCAAATAAAGCTCGCTATGACAATGGCTTCCTAAATGTGCCAAGGAAGCAGAAACTTTAAATACGGTGTGAAGGCCATCCTATGAACATTAATAGTGCAGATATTGAAAAAATAATTGCTTTTTGCTATGAACTGAGGTTTAGTAAAAATGGTTTTATCTTTGATTATTGCAATACACAAGCAGTTCGATTTTCTTGACATTTGCATATACTACCTACCATGGCTTCCGTATTTATTAATAGTCTCAAGTATTGCTGTATTTCGTGTCACTAAAACATGTTTATATTTATATAAATCGAGGTAAAATACGGATCGTGCAGCAGCCATCTCCTAATTGTGGTCAATAAAAACACATTTTATCTGATATAAGATGTAAGACGAGATTCAGGATGAGCAATAAAATACAACAAACATATCTCCTTCCATAATGAATAAGTATAAGAGGAAATAAATGTTTTAAATGTTACAATTCAGGAACAACATTCTTCTAATCCAAAGCATAGGCACAAAGCAGCCGCACTATAATTAAAAATCTTTGGTTATTTGATATTATCCTTAGTGTTGTGTCTTTCACTACCATCCCCAGCAACAAGCATCATTTGTCTTTTTTGGCACTGAATGAACTATTACAGTTTCTGGTGCTGGTGTTGGTTGATAAAATTGAGCTAATAAAAAGTAAATAGACTAATTTTTCTGCGAAAACAAGTATAATTTGCATACCTGGCGGATCATTAGCAAAATTGGTTTCTACTAATACACCTTTGGTGAAGGATACACTTTGAATTTGACGCTGTCGTGGTAGTCTAGTAGCTTCTGGTTCGTCAACAGCTCGTTCCCCTTGCTTCATTGCATATTTAATACGAAAATATGATCCGTTATCGACAACTAGACAAAGAGAAGGAAGAGCTAAAAAAGAAGAACAATAAAGCTGTTGTCTTTCTCGGAGTTTTTCTTTGCTGTATTATGACGTTAGTAGATACTGTTCATAATGTTTATCTTGCCAGATCATCCAAAACATGTTTTATCGCCATGACGATGATTGGCATGTTAAAATTGTCGAGTGCGTTTAATTTTAGGGTTCTTTAAGTATGATCAAATAAAGCGCTTACTTGTATAGTAGAATCCATTTATTTGATGGGCACATGCATATGTTGCATTTGATTTAACCTAAATGAGTGACATGTTCAATTTTAAAACTAATTTTAAATGTTCCAAAAAAATTTTCTCTTAAACGCGTCTTTTATATATCTCTTTTTTTTCTGTTTCCTATTTTCTTTTTTATAAACGCTTTCAAATATTAAACATGGCTACTATCGAAGCAATAGCTGCAAATTTTACCAGGTATTATTACCACACTTTTGATACAGCCAGAGCCAACTTGGCATCTACTTACGTAAGTTGTATTTTCCTTAAACTGCTTGGGAAAATTCGATAATAACAAGTTGCAAAACAGAGAGATGATTCCAAGCTCTCCTTTGAAGGCCAATGTTTCGAAGGCGCACAAAATATTACCGAAAAGTTAATGGTAGGTAATAAAGGGTACATGAGAGCAGAAAAACCAAGTGTTTTTATTTTCAATCTGTAGTCTCTTTCATTCCAAAAAGTTCAACATCACTGCGATACTGTGGATGTTCAACCTTTAGACCCAACAAATGCCAAAATTCTTATAGTAGTTGTTGGTAAACTTTTAGTAAGTCATTCTTATGAATTATTAGAGGCTTCGAGGTTACTAACAAAGTATAAAGATTGATGATAACGAAAACCCTTTGAACTTCTCGCAAGTTTTCCAGTTGGTCGCCCAGGATAACACTTTCTACATATCAAACGACGTTTTCCGTTTTATTTATTAAACGGAAAACCACGAGTCCATGGTGTAGAAAATTGTGCTCCGTTGGGCATCATTTGTATGCGCCAATAAACAATAAACATCCAGATTTTCCCTATTGTGAATGAAATGCCATTTACACTTAAATCTTTATGATTTTTATAATATGTACAATTTTAATTCTTTACGGGGGACGCTTTCTTGTCAAAAGCACCCAGAATATTTTGACGAATACTGAAATCATCCAACTTTGCAGAAGAAACATCATCAGAGCCAGCAATCTTGGCAAGACGAGCTCCTTCAACCTCGAGGAACTTCTCACCGTTGGTCAGCATCTTTTCCATAATCTTGGCATAGTAAGTAGCATAACGAGTACCGATTTCCTTTGCGGCTTCAGCAGCTTCAGCGTGAATCTTTTCGCGTTCGTTAGCGTTCTTGATGAAGCGAATAGCAAGCTCGTCTAGTTTAGCAATACGTCCAGCAATAGCCTCCAAACCGCCGCCAACTTTGCGTTGAGTACCACAGTGTTTGTTGAGGAATTCAACAAAGGCTGCTTCAGTACGGCCACCTTCATATGCGATGGGTTCACTTTCACCAGCAGGGAAGAACTTGATGGTAGGGAAACCAGAAATATCAAATTCAGTGCCAATGTCTCGTTCTTGATCAGCGTCAATCTTTGCAACTACACACTATTGACATCAAGTAAGCGCGTGAGATGCTGCACAGGTGGGTTACTTTGATACAAGAACTTACGTTTCCTTCATTTGCAAAAGTGGAGCCAATCTTCTCCCAAATGGGCGCTTTAATGATAGTCCTATTTTAGCGTATCACCATAACATGCGTAAATTAGGCACTTACCAAGATTTTTGCAGTGTCCACACCACGAAGCATAGAACTCAACAAGAACATTTTTGTTGGGATTCAAAGCAATCTCGTGGAAGTTTTTGGTAGTTAAAGTAACAACATCAGACTTTTGAGACTTGATACGAGGAGAAACACCAGACTTTTCCTTGATGAATGCAGCCAAAGAGTTCAAATCACGACCTCCCTTGTAATCCTCCACGCCCTCAGGAGAATGAACACCCTTGGGGAACCATTTGAGTGTAGGGAAACCTTGGACACCAAACAAAGCACCAGTGTCACGGTGTTGATCAGCATCCAACTTGGCAACCAAAACTTTATCTTTACTAGAGGAAAAGGCATCGCCTAATTGAGCATAGACGGGAGCCAAGTTCTTACAATGACCACACCAGGGAGCATAAAATTCGACAAGAGCAGGCTTGGAACCATCAATGACGCTGTTAAAGTTGGCATCCGTCAGAACGACAACATTACCCTCCCATTCGACTGCGGAACCGCCAGCAGGAGCGGTCTTTTCGCGAACCAAAGATAAGATATCACTAGCCGAATTGATGTTTTTCAATTGTGCAAACGCGTTGTTGACATGGCCAGCTAATTTCTCGGGTGTAGTGGATTTGATTTCGGCCAAGAAACCTTGTAGCTTATCGCCATTCAGCTGCTTGGCGTTTTCCACCAAATTGAAGGCAATGTTACCTCCTTGGTAGTAGTCGTAGCCAAGAAATGCAGCATTTACAGCGACAAGTAAGAAAAACAGCTTTTTGAAAAAAGACATTTTTATTACAGAAAGGGAAAAGAATGAAATGGTTGCGAGAAATTGATTCAGAAATAAATAGAAATCCTATTAGCAAATCAACTTGCTCCAAGTGGTGTAGGCCCTTTGCGCTTGGATATCAACTGCTTTGGATGGTATTCCTGTCCGGTGCCTTGATGCTCCATTGTCCGGATAGGACAGATGCGCTTGGGTTTACTACAGTTTGGGATTCTATAGATCAAGCAGTGCATTAAACTTGTCTCTGAAGCAATAAAAAATCACTGATTTCTCCAAGCTTTAAATAAAAAATAAAAAAAAAGTCCTGCCAGACTTCATGTGCTTGATGCGTCTCTAGTTCATTGAATACCTAACACAAACGATAAAGTCTGTTAATTTTTGCATATTTGCGTTTTTGGCCAGTCTTTTGGTCAGCTAATTCATTGTGTAACCAGTGCTTATATATACATTACACATGTTTATTGTATCTCATGTGCATCCAAGGATTTTGAGGGATAGTTATGAAGCGTGTCAATTAAACTGTCGTTTTCACACACCAGTGGTCTTGATCGCACTGTGCTGTCTCCTGAAAGGATAAGTCCAGGGCAGCCATCGCTGAAGCTCCCTTTTTTATCATTTAAACATTGGATCTAACCAAGTAGCAACCAACGTCAAGTATTCCGTGCTTTTCGAAAAAAAAAAAAAAATACGGTAGAGCTAAACAGCCTGTCTGTGCACTTGAGTTGACATGCCGTAACATCTTGAGCTCATACACTTCTTTTTCTAATTGGCCATACAAATCACCTTTCTAAAATTGAAAATTTATAAACCCCATTTGAATCTTGTTAAAGATTTTTTTTCTTCTTCTCTCTCTCCCTCTCTCTCTCTCTGCCTCTCTTTTACTCAGTTTGGCTAATTGAAATGGTAGCTACTAAAGATATAGACGATGCTTTAGAGCTTGACAAGATGCTGAAGCACATGCAAACACTGGTCTTCAATTGTAAGATTGGATATTCTATGGCTGACCTGCTGTAACTGACTTCAAAGACGTTTGACAGATGTTTGTCAAGGTCAAAATAAAACGAAGCCTGTGGTTATGTATCACGATCCACATCAATTGTACAAGGCCATGGACTTTTCACTACCTGTCAAGGGTGCTGGCATGGAAGGCAGGTTTCTATTTTTTTTTGCATTTCAGTATAGAATTTTGACAAGCTTATGCAGGCACCTTTGAGCTTATCAAGTCAACACTGGAATTCAGCGTCAATCCATGGAATCCTCGATTCCTGGACAAGCTATATGCTGGGACCAATCCTATTGGCGTTATTTCTGAACTTTTGCTGGCTGTACTGAACAGCAACGTCCATGTGTATCATGTATCACCTGTGCTTACACTGATGGAGGTTGAAGTTGCAAAGGCTGTTGGGCGATTATTGAATATGGGAGAGGTTAATGCCACTATTTCAATTGAAAGCTGCAATGAAAAGTAACCCCATCAAATATAGAATTCAGGTGGTTTACTATGCCCTGGTGGTTCAGCTTCAAATTTGTTGGCTATGGTCACAGCACGAAACAGGATGTTCCCAATGATAAAGTCAGAGGGCTATTTTCCGAAGCCAATGAATCCAGCAGCTACATACGGCAAATTAACAGTGTTTACCTCGCTCCATAGCCATTACAGTATTGACAAATCAGCTCAGGTCATGGGGCTAGGCACAGATAATATAATCAAGGTGCCAGTTGATGACATTGGAAGAATGCAAGTAGATGAATTGGGTAATTAAAAAAGCGAGCAAAAAGGATCTTTCTTTGCTAATGATTTGAAAAAGAAAAAATGATTCTATCAAGTATAGAAAAGGGTGAAACGCCATTTTTCATTAATGCAACAGCAGGCACTACAGTTTTGGGTGCATTTGACCCTATTCGACAGATATCAGCATTAGCAAAAAAATACAACTGCTGGTTACATGTGGATGGCTCATGGGGTGGCAGTGCTGTATTTTCGGATAAAGCTAGAAAAGAAAGAGACTGGTTTGATGGCTCCGAGTTGGCAGATACGTTCACATTGAATCCTCATAAACTGCTGGGCGTGCCATTGCAATGTTCCATGCTAATTACACCTCATCAAGGGCATCTGTTGTTTGCCAAGGCCAATTCTTTACGAGCAGACTATCTCTTCCATGGCAACCCATATGATCTGGGAGCAGGCACTATTGGCTGCGGTCGTCGTCCAGACGCTGCCAAAGTATTTTTGGCATGGAAATTCTATGGACAGCAAGGGCTCGGTGCTCGCGTAGATAGAGCGCTAGCTACTGCAGATGAATTCACACAGCTCGTTAGGCAAAGAGCCTCGTTTGTGCTAGTTAAAGACCCTAGTCCTTTCTTGCAAATCTGTTTTTGGTTTATGCCGCCAGGCTTGGAAGAAAAACACATTGATTTGTCTAAAGTTACAAGAGAAATCCACCGCAGAGTGAATCAATCCGGTGAGTTCATGGTAGATCATTCGCCTTTGGCTGGAACGTCAGATTTCTTTCGCATCGTAGTCAATGCGCCCGCCGTCGGCCTGCATCGTGACCTTGAAAGACTCCTTGATACCATTGAGGAGGTCAATGCAACTATAGATTGGAAGAATGTTTTATAATTATAAACTTTTTTTTTTCTTTTTCTGATAACGTGTTGGAGTCAAATGACTTGTTGAGGCATTGTCGAAACAAAATGTTGGACATTTCATTCAAGGCGGGGACTTAGTTCCCTTCTGTGTCCCCTCCCCCCCCCTTTTCTCCCTTTTTGAGTGGGGTGTTTATTTTGTTTTTGTTGTTGTTGTTGTTGTTGTTGTTGCTGCTCTTTCTGCTTTTTTCTTTTCTTTTCTTTTTTTTTTTTCCTTCTCATTGTCTTTTTTATTATCCTCGAGAAAAAAAAAGCGTCATTGTGTTTACATCAACAAATTGATAATATCTTTCCATGGCATCACCTTCTCTGTTATGTAGAGTACAGGCGCTCTATTCCTTTGAATCAAACGACCCTTCCTCCTTGAAATTTGATGAAGGCGATTTCATAGATGTCTTGACTAAATTACCCTCTGGTTGGTGGGATGGATGGTAGATGGCAAAATAATATGGTTTTTTCTAAACGCTAAAACTAACATGTCGTTAGGTGTAATGGAAGTCGCGGCTGGTTTCCTAGCAACTATGTTACAATAATCGATGAGTATGGTGGTACAGGACCAGTGGTATGCATAAAATCAAAATTGGGAATTTCATGGCAACTAACCAATTTTAAATAGTCTCCAACGACAACACCACCAATAACAGCAACAGCAACACCACTGCCACCAATTGGGCCAAAAAATGCCACTAGAAGAATAAGCTCACAGACAGAATTATTTGACGATAGAGTAGGATCAAGTGGAAATGAAGGCAGTAAACGCACTTCCTTACCACCCAACTGGTCAATTCAGAATCGCGAAGACGGATCCGCAAGTTATTATTTTAATACAATCACAGGAGAAATGCGATCAACTTATCCTTACGACGATTCTGGCTCATTTTATGAAGGCGAATCCGACGAAGATTCAGCTACTTCAAGTATTGACAGCACCTCGAGGTCAGACTCTGCCTTGGAGGTCAGTTATTTACCAACATCCGAAGAATCTATCGTGTCTGACCATTCACTGAAAGACATACAACATCAACAACAGCAAGGAAAAGTATGTGCAATTTTTTTCGTTGTTGTCTCCTCAACTATAAACTTACCCCTTAATTTTATTATTCTTTCATTATAACTAGTGGATTCAGCGCACTACACCTCAGGGTCTCCCATTTTTTTATAATCTGTCAACTCACGAAACTGCATGGCATGCAGACTCACAGGTAATCACACAGTTCAGTTGGAAATCTAACAGCTTGTGTTGACCCTATTGTATATGAAATCTTACTAGGAGCAGCAGGGATCGCCCAAAGTCCAACCTAGATTACCCTCTAATAATGCTACTTCGCCAACATCAGCATCAGCAAAATATCCTTTTCAACCGTCTCCCTCGTTTGACAATAATGAAATTCTCACATGGAACAAGCTTTCAATTCATATCACCCTGACAATCAACAATTTAATTGCATCTGCAAAGAACTCACAGAGATCCTTGTACAAGAAATACGCTGCTCGCATAGTCGAAGCTGTAAGGTTCATGTTGGTTGCTTCAGGTACCATCAGCAAGGAATCCCTGCATATAAAAACTAGCAATGTGCTCCGATCACACCACCGCGCAATGATGGCCTCCATGTCGAAATTAGTCTTGTCGGCCCAGTTATGTGCTGATGGTACTGTACATGATATTAGCAAAATCCTAGCTGATTGTCATGAGCTACTGGTGGCTGTTCGTAATTTCATCAGCACCTGTGAAAGTATACCTGTAGAAATCAACAATGTCGACCCACATCTGATCTCTTCGCCGCAAGACGAAAGCAAAGCTCCCTGGGATACGTCCGCAATCCGACGGCAGAATTCTATATCTTCTACCTCAGGATCTGTAATGGACCATGGCATCCGAGCAAAATACGAACTGCAGCCTGACTTGATTGAAATTCTGGACGCTTACGGTACTAGTATGCAGGAATCAATGGAGTCTCTTATGGCAAATCTCACACGCCATAGTGATTCTCGGTGTTCTTTGGCAGTTTTGCTGTTTACTCAATACAGAAATTTCGGTAACCAGAATGGCCAATTTTTGTCTATCATAGAAGACATTGATTTCAATGGAGTCATCCAGTCGCCTTTGATGAAAGATCTGGCTGTTGCCAAACAGAAACTCTTTGACGGTCTAGGTTTACTCTTCATCAAGATGCAAACAATGACGGACGACACTGTTCCCATGGAGAAGGCCACTACGGAGATGCAACAAGCTGCTCAATCCATCACTGAGGCCATCAGACTAGTGTGTGATCGTATGGCCGATTTAGTCAATGAAAAGAAGGGCCAAAGCAAGGTGATTCGGAATACGTCGAGCAATCGTAGCAGCTTGCTTGGATCCATCGACAAGGACACTTCCTTGGGTGATTTCCTACACAATGCGACCGGAAGTCACGATCTATCCTTTGATTTAAGTCTGTCTTCTTCAATGACCCTTAAAAATCCTTCTTTAACTTCTACTGAAGACTTGAAGAAGCGGTCCCAATCCTTGTCCGTAGATACTGCTCAATCTAGCGATAGTAGCAGCACCAAAGCAAGCAATCGCTCCTCTGCCCCCATCACTGAAAACACACCCACATTAATGGCCGAAACATTGAAAAACAGAGCGCATACATTGACAGAAACTCAGTCGAAACATACAAGCGCAAAATTGAAGCAGTTCTTTGGGGATGATCTACCTGATCCCAACGCCTCTTCTAGCGATACAGCACCTACATCTCCATCAGAAATTCCCATAGGAGGAGCAAACGCATCAGGGCAAGGGCCAAGAAAAGTCTCTGCGACACCATCGAACGTTAGTGCCAACACGGCCGGAAGTTTGCAGGAAGATGAACAACGATATCTCCAATACGACTACAGTGCCAATGAAATTGTTTTTACCGTCGAGGGCACTGTCAAAGGAGGCACTCTTCGTGCACTTGTCGAGCGCATGACTTTGCATGACTATTTAGATATGAACTTCAACAGCACCTTTTTACTTACGTACCGATCGTTCTGTACTTCTATGGAATTATTGGAATTGCTCGAAGCCAGATATAATATACAACCGCCTGCCGATCTTACACCCGAGGAGCTAGAAATATGGGTTACCAAGAAGCAAAAGTTGATTCGATTGCGTGTGTTCAATGTGCTCAAGATCTGGCTGGAGCAATACTATTACGAAGAAGATTCGGTGATTTTGGATCGCTTGCTGCATTTCACAAACACCAGCATCAAGGACACACTGAGTTTTTCTGCTTACCAACTGGAGCGCCTAATTCAAAAGCGCAAAGAAGCCTGCAAAGATCTTAAAAAGCTAGTCATCACTCAGCAGCAAGATTCCCCTGACCCTATATTACCAAAAAATTTGAAAAAGTTCCGTCTTTTGGATCTAGACGCAATTGAAATGGCACGTCAATTAACCCTAATGGACTTTAAGCTGTACAGCTCAATCAAACCAGTCGAATGTCTTGACAAAGCCTGGTCCCGTGACACTACCCCAAATGATGACCATCATACGCCTGTGGCACGTAACATCCAATCTTCAATTGACTATTGTAACCAGGTTACCACTTGGGTCTCTGACGAGATTTTGAGTCAATCCGAAGTCAAGAGAAGAAGCGCACTCATCAAATACTGGGTCAGCGTTGCCGAACGCTGTCGTACTCTTAACAATTTCAACACCTGCATGGCTATTCTGTCTGCATTTGACAATAGTGCTGTTGGCCGCCTCAAGCGTACCTGGGAAATGGTTGGTGCACGAACAAATCACACTGTTGCGAATATCCGTAAATTAATGGGAGCAAGTCGTAATTTTAATCAATACAGAGCTCTGATTCATTCTGTGAACCCTCCTTGTATTCCTTTTCTGGGCATCTACCTCCAGGATCTCACCTTCATTGAGGACGGTAATCCAAACTTTCTCAAGACATCCAAGGATTTGATCAACTTTGCCAAGCGTGCCAAGACTGCTGAGGTTATCCGCGAAATCCAACAATATCAAACTATGGGCTATCAGTTTAGAGCCGTGGACGAAATCCAGAGCTTTATTCTCGATAGTTTGCACAGCTCTCGTGATGAAGATCAATTGTACAAAGAAAGTTTGAAACTTGAACCAAAGTAAGTTGCCGTATAACCATTTTATGATTACAATTAATTGACCCTTCTTTTTTTTTTTTTTTTTGCGTATCAGGGAACGAGATGATGAAAAGATTACACGACTCTTGCAGGAATCAGGTTTCTTGTAAATAACCAAACTAATACTTATAATATTATACACTTTAACGCGCACACAAACACTCACTCTCTCACTCACTCACTCACTCACTCACTCACTCACTCACTCACTCACTCTCATATATACACTTAAAATTCAAAGCATTCAATATCCTTATTATTACCATTTAATTTTTACTTTTTCATTCTTTTATCACTTACACAACTACCCATCAATCAATATAATGAAAAACTACTTATTTTATAAATATAGTGGCTCTACCTTTTCAAGTACAGCGGCTCTATACAATAAATTGCATGATTATCCAATATATGATTACATATAGTATTGGAGGGTTTTGTACATAAATGAATCCGAAGCGATCTCATATGATAAATGATAGGATACAAAAATTTCCCACGACTCTGTGGAGTCTTGTAACCTTTTAAAGATACATAACATCTCTCTGAACTCTCTGAATAATAATCGTGCGAGCGATAACATGTATGCTCCAAGAGATATTCATAGTACATCTCTTGACTAGCTTATTATTATCGGCGGATACGTGTGCTGCGAATAATATATGCACCTATACTACCGGTATATAAAGTATGCAAATTTCAATAGAGGGCTGGAATTTAATAGTGTTAAAATTGAGTTTTTTATTTTTATTTTGGCGATGATCAAGTCTAAACCAGAGTTATGGCATATAGAAATTAGTTGCAATGAGCTTGTATATAATTATGATAGATATTCTCATTGAAGTTTCGGTATCAGTTTAGGTTTATATGCATACAACAAGTCATATATGCAATTAAGATGCTTTCAATGAATAATTGAAGCATGTAATGTGAATAAATTATACCAGACATCCCTTGTGGATTTCAAAATAGCCTTGATATAACAACATCCAACAATGAAAAAAACTTTATTCCTAACTATCACAAGAGGCAAACTGTGTAATTTTCTGCCAGTTTATCTGCGTATAAGACTTGAAGTTTGGTAAGATGTTATTACAGTGTTCTGAATTCTGAAGTTTATAAAAGGTTCAATACTGGTATCAAATATGTCTGATATTCTTTCACCTTAGTTTATGCATATCCCGGCTTTTAAAATTCTTTTGCATCTGAAGTATTATACTGCCAGCTCTTAACTATCGTCTTATAAATAATTTACAGTGATTCCTGATCATCATCACAAGGTAAATATAATAGCCAATTCATGCTTACAGTAAATCTGCCTCGACAAAGTTAAGCAATCGGCTGTTGGTGTGCGCCCTCTTGGTATACTTGCATAAATTTTCGCTGGAATAAAAAACCCAAGTCTACGCATTCTTCCAACAGGGCGCCCTAGACTAGATGGTACAGGGCTTACATATTATTTGAATTCCAAGGATCTAATGAATCGTGCTATTTATGAGAGGGGAGGCAAGTCAAAGCGAAAGGATGTAGATCCCCATAAATCAGAAAGAGCTAAACACGCTGTGCAGTTGTTTTCCATATATGCACCTCCTCAATCATTTGTATTTCTCAACCCTGGTACATTGAAGCATGAATCAAATTTCCTTGACGCGTTCGCAAGTTTATAATATACAGCGCATACAGTCTTTATGGTTCAATCAATTGGTCTATTCTCATGGTTTATTGTAGCTATTAGTACCAAATAAATAAGCGATTCGATCCTTGTTGTACGGTAGCAGGTATTCGGGGCAGTGATTACTCTCAAGTTAATTCCTATATGGTCTTTGTATATATGATCATTCATATACTGATTGTTGCTGACAAACCTTAAAATGCCATTACGGCGCTCTTGATGAGGGCAACGGCCTTCACCGTGACCACTGCAATCGAGTTGCTCGTGAGATTTTTTGACATATTCCTAATCTCTAGGTAGATTCCCCCTTACTAATGTGGGGAAAAAAGAAGCATCACCATCCCTTTTATTATCCCCGTAACTTTTCAACTTGTTTGCTAGCCTCCTTTTTTTTTTATTTATATATATATATATTTACATCTCTATCTATATAGTAAAACAAATATAATGACTATTAAAGCTGTGATTTTTGACATTGGTACATCTACAATTCATACAACTGTGACATAGATCCAAAGCTAACATCCAAGAAATAAGGTGGTGTGTGTGTTGGATCGCCCATGGCAGGAATTCATAGATTTGAACAACAGCATGGCTTGCCTAGAAATTATATCAATGTAGCCATGTAAGAATAGCCCTACATGACATGACCAGAAAAACTATGCATATTGACCTTTTTTATAACAATATCGATTATTTTTGCTGCTGTTGCAGTGTTCAGCAAGGTGAGCATGGTGCATTTCAAGTAAGTTTTTATTGCAATTTCCATATGGACTATGTCATTGACGACCGAAAAAAAAAACCCCCTAGAAATTAGAACGAGGCGAAATCAAACTGCATGATTTCTACCAGGATTTTGGTGCACAATTGTCGCATTCATCCAACAAAGAGCACTACAGATCGTACCTTGCTAAATCCGGAAAAGGTAATAGCACCATAAACTAAAAGTTTGCTGCATTCAGCATTGATCAGCAACAGTAAACAAACCCTCATTTCTGATTTTATAGTTGTCCCATCAACTATTCCTGACATTACTGTGGATGGAAAAGAACTTTTCACCACCATGATGGCGGAAACGGCAAGATTGGACCCTCACATCTTCCTTGCTATCCAAAAATTGAAAGGCAAGTGAGGAAAATATGGTCAATAAGCGTAAGCTATGTGTTTACATTGCTTCTTGTTGTGTACATAGCCAGTGGTAAATACACTATTGCTGCCCTCACCAATAACTTTGATCTTCCTGAAGACGATTTAAAAGAAGCTGAAGCCATGGGTGCATCAGCAGCAAACCGACTCCGCGCACTGTTTGATCATTTCATTGAGTCTCGCTTGATTGGGTTGAGGTATGTAACGTTCTTCAAGACTAGCGAATACTGAATCAACAGCACGCAGGAAACCTGATCCTAAAATCTACCATTACGCCTGTAAAGAAATCGGGATTCAGCCCAACGAAGCCATCTTTCTGGATGACATTGGCATGAACCTTCGATCAGCCAACAAACTTGGCATGAACACCATCCGTAAGTTGCTTTGAGAATTTGTTTTTATTTTTATATGTATGGTGATAATAATATATACATGAAATGCAATATACAGAGGTAAAAATGGGATATTCGGAAGACGCAGTAAAGCAATTGGAAGCGTTGACAGGTCTAGATTTGCACAGCAAACTTGTTTCCAGACTTTAAATAAAATTACATTTGATGGAGGAGCAGAGTTGCATCATAAACTATGTACAATTTACGACCTTCTCTCAGGATTTCATCTGCTTTTGATAGTGATGGCTGTACAGACAAATATACTGGGTTAATGCAAGCACGCACACACATACCATGTAAAATATATTACACTTACCAAACAGGGAGTGCCTTTCATTTCTTCTTCTTGTTGCTGCTGCTGCTGCTGCTGCTGCTGTTCGTTTTGGTAGTTAATCCAAGTTGCAAGAGCCTCCTTAACCAATGAGTCGGGAGCTAGGGCGAACTTTGCATCGTC
The DNA here is from genome assembly GCA_025201805.1 of Parasitella parasitica. Taxonomy (NCBI): domain Eukaryota; kingdom Fungi; phylum Mucoromycota; class Mucoromycetes; order Mucorales; family Mucoraceae; genus Parasitella; species Parasitella parasitica. The sequence goes on from MU619253.1 coordinate 259,408, forward strand.
TTGATGGTGGTGGTGGTGCTGCTGCTGCTGCTGCTGGGATTGATGGGGAATCATGAATGTAAATCCAAACCGCTTCTGTTCCTCCGATGCCTTGATTGTGAGCGAAGCAATGACTACTTTGAGCAGCAGCTTCTGTTTTCCCGTTATGGAATCGTAAGTTTTGTAGAGCAAAAACGACGAAAAAGAAGGAGAGGGAGGAGGCAGTGTGATAGAGTTGGTTTTCGTGATGGTATATTGGTTTAGCTGGTATGATCTTTTTAGCAATCCTTTAATGCTCGAGTGTGCTTTCTAATGTGCATGTATAAAGTGTCAAAACCAATGTCTCTTTCAATCCATCTTAAATGTGGCAGACAGCAGCACTAACCTTATGTACGTGTATAATGTGTGGCTGTAGAGTTAAATCTAAATCGGCCTCTGAACTTATCTCTCGGTCAAACTGGCTCTGCGGTTGGGGAGAGCTGGGCGGCGTAAGTAATCCTGCATCTGATGATGGCTTCTTGTTATCAGGTGGCAGTAATTTCACTGCATTCTGACCGATAGTGTCACTTTTTATGCTGCTGGACTCGATAGGAGTCATTGTTTCTTTGGAAACGGCTTTTTCAATTTTGAATAGAGAAGCATCCCTACGCACAGCAACATGGATTGTCGCTGACTGTGTGATCTCCTCTTCATCGTCGTCTTCGCTATCGTCCAAGCTTACGCTGTTATGTTTGGGTGGCAGCGGCGAGAATGAGATTTGCTTCTTTCTGAAGGCTGGTTTTACATGGAACGTTTTATGGTCAAAGAGAGAGTCAGGGGAGGAGGGCCGTCTGCTGTTGATGGCTGGGAGCGAGTCAGACTTGAATTGCAATGATGTAACTCGGTCGATTATTCTGTATGTATGTCCATTGTATGTATGATACCGAGCAGGCGCATCTACCATGTAGTAATGTGTCATTTTAGATACTTTAAAATAAAATCGACTCCTTAAAATTTAGATCATACCTGACAATAGCACAATAGGCATCAAGTCATCGCCACATTGGCTGCCACCATTGTTGGTTGCAATTGTTGTATTATCGCTGCTGCTACTCTGGCTATAACAGCTGCTTGAATTGCTACGATAGTTGTACTGCTGCAGACTCCACATCGAGCTCTTTCGATCCATCGTCTTTACAATGCGTACATCAAAGTCAGATCTCTTTTTCTCTTGCTGCAACGAGTCCAACTTTGACTGGATGACTTTAGACATCTCAATGACTTTGCTATATCTGTCTCTGTCTTTCTCTGATTCTAATTGTCTCGCCAGCTTGGATAGCTCTCGTTCCTGGTGCTGAATTGACGATAGCAAATTGATTTGCGAGCAAATGTCGTGGGTTTGTAGGTCGACTTCTTCTTGGCCCATAATCGTTTTCTTGTTTCTTTCTTTTTTTTTTCGATTTTTTGTTTATATTTGGAAACGAAAATAAAGAAGAAAAAAGAGGCTCAAGCGCTTTTTTTTTGGCAAACAAATAATGGCACAAAAATTAAGGAGTAAAAGAGAACAAGGGGAGTTCTTGTTAGGCAACTGTGTAGACACATTTAAAGCTTATATAATTCACTGTCATAAGGACGCCCCTCCAGTCTCCCCTATGAATTTGATTTCTGTACATGATGTTTGTCAAGTAATATCTTTACTCGAGAACTATTGTTAGTTTATGTGCATCAAAAAAAAAAAAAAAAAAAAAAACTATTGCATTTTGCATTTCATGTGTACAGCTGCAATTGGGTTTCTTGTTGTTTTTGGCATATAATAATTGTTATTAATAGAATACAAGTGTATAGCTCTCGTTTGCATATTTACTATACATACACTGGGATAGTGGCAGTGTTTATCTCAAGCAGAGATATTGTAAATGGTGCTAATTCTTACATTCTGATCATCGTTTATTTATACAACATGTATGTATAGAATCGTGTATGGTCATATATATATAAAGCCCCACTTGTTAATTTACTTCATATACATACAACTTACCCCTTTTTTCGTATTGTGAAAATTCTGATTTTTAGCAACTACATCTTTGTTATAGCACTACCCACAGTTTTGTAGTGTATACTCAACCACTCCTCTTTTCTATAATAAATATTACAGGCATCATTTCTCCTGATCAGAAGTGAAATTAAAATTCATTACTATAACAATATATGTATACAAATATATTAATGATCGCAGAGATAAAAATCATATAGGCGCTCAAAAAGCTTGTCTGACGACCTCGCGGAATAGTGCTTATTTCTTAGTATATGGACTATAAATCATAGGATAAACAATAGGTTACACCAAGCACTTTTGCATCGCACACATGTGAACAACGGATGAAAGCATCGCCGAGAAGCAAGAAGGAGGCGGTGGTAGTTGGCAATGTGGCCTCTGTCAAAACTCAGTTGCTTTTGCCAAAAAGACGAATACAGCCCCCCCTCTGCGCTTGGCGCTTGGTGCTACGTGATGGGCATCGCCAATGAAATATGCACATAGTTCTACAGCATCACACTGCTGCAAAAATTCTGAAAGATCCACAAGTGGGCTCTTTCCCTTCAATACAGCCTTGTGGTCAAGTAGTTTAGTCTCAGAGCAGCCATTAGAATACGGTACTAGTTTCAATCTTGATTGGTAGATACGCACATACTTTAGCACGACTTGATTACTTTATTTTTTATTTTTTATTTTTTCGTTTGAAGCGGCACAGGATGTCTGAAAGCTCTTTGAAGTATCTGAGATTAGGGGAAAGACAATGTTATGTGTGTATAATTTATTGTTCTCTGCTGTAATCGGATAAATGGCTGGGCTGCACAACCCAAAAAATACACGTTTATGATAACCCTGACTCAGAGACAAGCGCCAAAAAACAACATACATCCCATGTTGTCATGTCATAATCCATTGAGGAATATTCATAAAACATAGTTATCAGATGAAAACTAGAGCGTAATGTCAACAAGAGCGACACTACACTTTGATTATCCATCTTTGTCAAGAAAATGGTTTACCTCTTCTGATGCAGCTCCCTTGAGGATAATTCCAGGGATTTGCAAATGTCGGACATGTTGATATCTTTTGTTGGCAGATGTGTAGCTTAGCGTGCTTTTTCTGGTACTCCTTACAGTCTTGCACTTACTCCTTACAAATCGGTGATGTCTGATGGCGTGTTGGTATACATCTCACGAAATGATGCCACCGCTGAGGCCAACTTGTGATGGTGTTTTGCGAGGAAATTGTCGTGTCATGTAATGGGTCAAGCAATTTTTTTTTTTTTTTTTTTTTTTTACTACAATGTCTTTCGGTAAACATACAAGAAGTGAACTTGCACATTGTTTCCATTGTTACTTGTACAAGTTGAGCTTTCTGCTTGATTTCTATCATTAAATCAAATAGAGTAGAGTCAATTGTGGCATCTTTGCCGTATCATAAATACCTGGACGTTCACTTTTGCTGTGGCTATTTCAGGACTAACAAAAAGACATTTGACCTTTATTATAAAACATAAAAACATAAAGAAAGGGGGGGGGGGAGAATAGTCTGTAGCAAAGTTTGAGCTCAAAGACTTTTTCAGTAGGCAACAAGCTTGTCTTAAGGAACGAAAGGCGCTCTCTTTATCCTTGTAACGTTTGACTACATGTCAAAATTTCTGCCAGGTATTTTTTTTTTTTTTTTTTTTTTT
>MU619253.1:263097-283315 GCA_025201805.1 Parasitella parasitica
TAATTGTAAGGTTTGATTAAGCTGCCTCATTCTTGAACATTGCTGATTATATGTAAGCCCAGGAAATACATCTAGTTTTTAAGAATTTTCTCGTACTACCCATCTTCCAGTCCAGGGGCAAAAATGTATGAAAAAGAAGCATGTTGTGCTACAACATGTGCCTGGAGAGCTGCTTGCGTGGAACCGGAATTGAGCCATGTAATAACGTATGATGGTGTGCGTCTAAGGTATGTAGCTCTTGTTCCGTGCAAGCCGATAGAGCATACATGAAGATTATTATTGGATAATTGCTATTTTATAATCGACATAAGTTTATTTTCGCTTTTATAGGCTAAGAGGGGGGCATATGTATGTATGTATGTATGTATGTATGTATGTATTTATATCAAAGGATGGGCAGTTATGAAAGGTTTGGCATGTGGCAGTAAAACAAAAATAAAAAAATAAAAAAAAAGGGTTCATAATTTCCGGCATAAAAGGTTCTTCTGTTGTATACATGAGTAAATGAGTGTAACAAAACACGTGAAGCAAATATCATTTAAGGAGTGGACGGGTTCAGCGTATGTAGAGGGTAACAGGGGATCATCAGATGAAATCAAATGGCTGCTGATTGAAAAAGATTGTCGAGTTGGTAGTGTCTTGGCTTTTAATGAGAGGCGGATGATATGCTCTTTCTTTGCACAAGGAGGGCAAAAACTGATGATGGTGTTGCTGTTGCATAATGCGTGAATGATGATCAGCCTCCAATTGCTGTGTAGAATGCTGTTGACGACGGTGGTGGTGATGGTTGTAATAAGGAGGGAGATACCAATTACCGTTTTGTCCTGTGATAAAAGCATCATCACGTCGGTGCTGCTGATGCTGTGGTAGTTGTGGCTCTCGAGGGTGATGATATGGTGGATGGTAATCGATCGGGCTGTATATCATGTCTTCGTCCATCGAAGCCGAGCTCTGTTCAGATGAAGTTGGAGAAGTAGGGGCTGCGGGTTCAATCTGACCACTGTTTGTGGTTGACACTACTTCTTCCTCTGCTGCATTCAGCTGTTGCTGAAGCACTTTTCCACTTTGTAAAATTTCGTCTAGCGGCCTCCACGATAACGTTCTTGCCGCTTGGAGTTTCCTCCCAGAAGCCAGCATTTCGTTCAATGGCCTCCATTGAAGAGTCGATCTTTTCTCGTTGGATCCATGCGCTTGTTTTTGGTGCTTCGACATGATGGTTTTTTTCGCAAAATGCTTGTTGCAGCCGTCAAATGGACATGTATACGGCCTTTTCCCTGTGTGGATGCGTCTAATAGTCTAGGTTAGCAGCAGATCGAAATGCGTCTGGCTGACAACACTTGTGTTACCTGTGTCTAGCGAGCGAGCTACTGTCACCAAACGTCTTTCCGCAATCCTCATATTCACATCGATGTGGTCTTTCACCCGAATGCGTGCGTGAATGGACCTTCAATGCTGAACGCTACTTTTTGTTTTGGCTTAGAAATTAGGATGGAAGATCCGCGAATTGAAGGCTTCCTCCTCCTTACCTGAATAAAGCTCTTTCCACACGTCGGTTCGTCGCACACGTATGGTCTGATAAAGGAAGGTTAGACACAAATTCATACCTAACGCGGAGCCCGTAGGCAGCATACCTTTCATTGGTGTGTATTCTGACATGCCTGGCCAAGTCAGAGCGTCTGCCTTATGGATTAACATGGGATTTTTAATCAACATTGATACAAGCCTATCGTGGAATTGTGTATTTTACCAAATGATTTCAAACAGTTGGGTAGCGTGCACGGATGCGCTTTGCGTTGTCCATTTTGGCTTTCGTTGTTGATCAATTCAAGAATTTCCATAGTTCAAGAATACGAACGGGTATCTAGATTTTTTTTTTTTTTTTTTAAAAAAATTTCTTGTGCTGAATATCGTATAGGGTTTGTATGTATGTCAAGGAAGTAGATGAAGCAAAAAATAAAGTGTGAAAAAAGGTAAAGAAAGGAGGAAGAAAGCAAAATGATCGATGCAATTATATACTGGAAGTTTTATATTACTTTTTTGGCCACAATCTAAAAGGGTAATGTGCCCTCATTCTCGGTCCTTCTTTATTGATTTTTTTGTCACTGACACCCCTCAAGACATGTAAATCGAACATGTAATATACATTATTTATGCAATGTTGAACAAGAACCATCGTCATATAATGGGGGGGGGGTTTGAAGAAGGCCATTTTATTGACACACACATACAGGGTCCTCTGTATATCATACCTATTTATTTATCCTTTAGCTTGCAAGAAACTCGGGCCGCATGATTTCATCACAAGAAAGCTGTAATGGGATCAATGGTATCACAACAATGTATTTTCGAAAATCATCCTTTCATTCACGATCGGCGATGCCAGTAAAAGTTGATTTTCCTGATTAAGTTATTGCACAGTTCGTGCGCTTGTTTAGTGGATATATTTGCACAAAATGTGCTTTCGATTAGGCAATATTTTGATATCCTATGTACCTGAATTATTCATGCTCTCACTTCGTTCTTCGCCCCCCCCATCTTTCCTTTTGCCCCCTTTCTTAAAATCACTCCTCCCCCAAAGAGACGTTCTCACTCAATTGCTCCTATTATGAAATAGGAAAATAGATGTATATACAGCCACGCGCTCACTCTCACTCTCACTCTAGCACATTCCTGCTCTAAAAACGCAGGAGGGCCGGTTTTAGCCTTATAAAATATATGATTTGGTCTGCACACACGCATCCTTCTTAAAACCCACATTTACTATAGCAACGTAATCTGCTACTAAATTGATTTTAGATAGAAAAAAAAAAAAAAGGCACGAAAATATGGCAGGAAAGACACATGCAAGAACCGTAAACAAGCAACCTGCGCTATCACAAGTTAACAGCAATGAACTGATAGCTTGGAAAGGACTACCCGCAATGTCGACTGTATTTCGACGATCGATCTTCATTTTCCAAATAAATTAAACCAAGCACTCCACGCCTTGTGTTACACATTGGAGTAAAAAATAACGTTAAAATGCATCCAAGTTTAAAATCCAAACAGTTATTTTTAGCTGGATCAACGAATATATATACTATAATAATGTTCATATAGTCGTACACGAGAAATAAATGATTTTATGTATGTAGAACTAAAGACTTTTTTTAGCCAACATGGTTGGACAGGCTGGTCTAACGGCATAGTCAACGATTGTATATGCAGACAGCATACAAGTGAATTACGGCAGCAGCGTCGCTGATGTGTATATTTATATATATATATGTATACCAAGATGGCGTAGATTAGCATTTTGATCGATTTCACATATTTTATGTATGTATGTATATATGTATGTTTGTATGTATGTACGTATGTACGTATGTATGCATATGTAAATTAGAAAGAAGATTTTGACAGCTGTATGTGCAGCAGGTAGGGTATTTAAAAAGATTTGTTTTTATAATATCGTGTATTATTTTGTGCTCATGGACAACGGGTCGACCACATTTTTATATTTTTACTGTCATACTTTCTCAAACAGGACTTTAGCTGGTATTGCTCCCGCGTTAACACTCGTTGTAAGCGCTTTAACAATAGGGGCTTCTCCTTTTGGCGCCCATTCTTCTGTATATCTTGGATTTGCATTGAAGCCTGCTTCATGGATAAAGACACAACTATCCACGTAATTCATCTATTCTTTTATCGCTTGAATTATCTTTGGAGTGTCTTGTTCGGCAGCTCTAGTTGAGCCTTTTTAAAGTCAATATCCACAGATTGGCCCAATAGCGATATAGTGTTCTTTTTAACAGTGATAGATCATAAAAAGCGCTGATCAATTGAGCTGCTGTAGCCATAATAAAATTCGATCAATCAACAGAGAGAGGGAGAGAGATATTATCATTTTTAATTAAGATCCACCTGCTCGCAGCATATTATATATGTATTGCTTGTAATAAAGTAAACATATAGACTAGCCTGTTGTCTGGTTCTAGGCTCTCCTCTAGATAAAGAAGATCATGAAAAAGCAAAGCAAGACTTTGACACATGGGCGCTATATTGATGTCCTTTGATTAATGCGTCCTATTGCAATTGGATTGGCCTAGATTTGATTTCAAAATTAATTGTTCATCAAATCCCATTTTTTGCATCACTGTTACGCTGCTTTTTTTTTTTTTTTTTTTTTTTTTTTTGAACTAGTTTAAATTTGGAACCAAATACTGACTAGAACATAAAACTCGATTCATGAAGTGTGCTCCCATGATAAAAAGCATACATATCCCTCTTCATGCTTCCATCTCACATAAAACCTAAAAAAAAATGAAACTTATCCCTGAATTTTATTTGCGCTGCCTTTTGAATTCAATTGAAAAGATACTATTGAATTCAATGGATACGGCACATATTCTTGGCGTTACATCTGTTGCATATTGTATTGGATTTTCTAATGCTAGACTATTCGTAGGGGATCTGGATTATCGCTTCGTGTTGCATGCCACGTACTCGATATTTGCTAAATGGGCGAATGAGAACTTGGCTTTTTTTTTTTTTTTTTTTCCAATGCAGCCACTGATTCCAGCGTTTAAAAGGCCTTGAGCGCATACGCTACCATCATATTAATATTTTATTGATTCATAATTTATATTAGCCTTTCATGGTTCTCTGATCTTCATTATTATAACCCTCTTCGTGAAACATATCGTGCATTAGCAATACTCAACAGAACCAAATCAGGAACTATTCAAGATTGAAATCAATCTACGCACCCCAAATGTAGGTGAAAAATTGAAAACTTTGCATGCCAATGGGCCCTCCGGAACTTGCAGCAATAATCTGACTTATTTACAGCAATATCCACTCTTAATTTACTCTTAATCATTTGCATACATTTAACACTGAGATGCTGCCGCACACTAGATGGGTTATAACGAATAGGGTGTTAATCATTCGCTAATAAATTCGTAACGTTTGTGTGTGTAGGACAAAAAAACCCTTTTAGGCTGAAGCGGTAGGCACTTGCTCTTTATGTTTCTATTTTAGATTAAAGTTGCATAGTGTTATCAGCGTCTTTTGCAGGGAATAATAACCGCTTTGATCAAGTCGAATTGTACTAAATATCTGCTTGTGTATATCGACGTCTTGGGGATTTTGAAAGGTGCATACATCTGAGATTGTACATTTTTATAACATTTATGCTGTAACTGTTCATCCTGATATTTTATATGCTAACCTTTAAACTACATTAAACTCAATGTGTGAACTGTAGCACATCTTATTTATACAGACAGTTATTTGTTGGATTGACTGCAATCCTTGAAAATAAATCGATTCTGACTAAAAACTGTCTCTGTCAGGGATTGAGTAGTAGTGCATCCCTGAATACCACAGCTGTTGCTTACATGTTTGGTAACGTTAGTTGAAAAAAATAAAGTACATCTTGCAATTAATTGTCGATAGAATTGAAATTCTAGATCATTCGTTTTATTAAAACGTAATTTAAACCTGTGTCCTACGCAATAAGTTACGTCTAACTCGAAGAGCATTGGCACCAGCGCCCTCTGTACTCTGCTGAGTAATATAAGGAACCTTTTTCCACGGTATATTGGCAACACCAGAGCCTTTTTCTAACTTTTGATCCAGCATGGCCCATAACGGTAGTTGAATTTCGCCTTTGACAAGGCTAGAAACCTTTTCCAAGGTATTAAAAGGTAGTGGTGTTAGCAGCAATAATGCATGGCGAGAAGGATCGATCGATCGAACAATAGCTAGACCATGGCAAGTTATTAGATGAGGGAGAGGAGCCGGCTGATCCTGTGTATTAAAGTAGATGGGAGGAGTCTAAGTGAAAGGTTAGATTTAAGGAGATCCCATCATGACGCCTGAAAGCTTACTTACAAAGGCATCGTCTTTTGATGTTGTGGTGTTTCTAGGCCCTCTTTGGTGTTTGTAGTTTTCAACATTGCCAATCAGACCCACAAGGCTCCCATTCAAGGCATAGAGCAACTCGTTCGGTTTAACTTCTTCATGAATCACCCAAATGGCGTTCAAGCCTTGTCTCCAGTCTACCATCCAGGGCACTCGGTCAATCAAGTGCGCTTTGTAATCCCAACGAGGCAGCAGATAATTGTCCTCACCCATTCCAGCTTGGTGAAAATAAGAACCGAACGCAATGTCTCGCTGTTGGGTCGAAGTGAAACTATCCGCCAAAGTAACCACGTTGGGATCCTGTAGCACACAGCCCAGATAATGTAGTACGGGCGCCTCCTTGGCTACCGCAAAGACATTGGCATTCGGCGTAGGCAGAATATCTATGTCAAATGTAGGGTGCAAGTTTTTGTATTGTAGCATGTAATGACGCATGGCAAATACGTCGGTTGGCTCGACTTTGTGTATCTGGCTGATGAGCAAGTCGTAGCCGACGCCCGAAACCCAGCCTTGTGTATTCACTACCAGAGGAATCCATTGATGCTGATCCTCATCTTGCACTTGCTCTTGGTCATGCTCCCAATGATCTACGAGTTCATTAATGCACGCCAGATAGTAATCAGGGTTACTGCGAGGCGAAGCAGAGCCAAAATAGAAGCTTCTTTCTGGCTCCAGTTGTTGATGTGTGTAAGGAGGTCCGAGAATAGGGTTGCTAATGTAATGGAGGGACAGCAAACCAGAGGGCGTAAACTCGCTTTGTCCAACGTCAGCTTCAAGATAGGCCACGCGACTGTATTTGGCCAAAAGGCGATTGATCAAATATCTGCTGTACGATGATTTACCCATATCCTTTGCTCCACACACAACGGCGACTAATGGACGCACGGCCTGCTGCGTTGCTTTCTCTATTGCCATGGAGGTATGTGTCTGCCAGGATGATTCGATTTTGAGGGATTTCACGCCAGGCGTTGGCGTAAGAATAGGGTGGAAGCCAGGCAGAAGGCTGATGTCCAGCGTGTTGTCGAGTTTGGACTCCTTCTTGCTCAATTTGACCAAGTTCTTATTGAACGTGGTAATGGCGTCTCGCATATTCTCTAACCCCGAGCCTTCTAGGTCCTTGACGACAATTATGCTCTCAAACTCATCGCAACTGCCTTTTAATTCGTCGAATACGGCCTCTACTAGGTATTCGTCGATTTCAACCGGGCTGCCATGAGATTGGACAGAGGCTGCCTCCAGAGACTCGGAGCCAATACTTAGCAGTGAATGTGTGCGCGGTGAAAATACAGGGTAAAACGAAACATGCAGATCTTCTTTGACCGCCGTCTTGGGCACTGGCCTTCCAGAAGAAATCACTGCGCCTGCTATGGACATGGACCCGTACAGTGCTGCTGCTAGCACTTGGCCCATGAATACAACATTCTCGCCCTTTTTCAGCCCTAAAAACAGAAATGTATCCTGCTCTTGATTTATGATGCAGCTGTTGTGCTTGGTGGGTGTAAAGCGGCTCACTGAATTGTAGTCGATCAATGCAGGCCTAATAAGAGCGAGATTTTTAGTACTGCTTGCGTCTATATTTATCTCTCGAATAGTCGTTACATTTTGTTTCTAGGCTTGATGGTTTCCATGGCGATTGGCTTAAGAGAAACGGCGCCATTCGGCGTTGCCGCTCCACTGATGGATGGCATGACACGATCCTCCTCCAATTCGTCCCTCAAAGCCTCCTCTTTTTCTTCTTCATCATCATCAGTAGCACTTTGTACATCAGAGCCCTCGGCTATACGCTGCAAGTATTCATCCTCGTCTTGCTCTGATTCGTTTTCTGAATAATCAACAGGTTCAGGTTTGAATATTCCAGCAATGATGGCAGCTCTTCTAGCGGCAACTGCACTCAGTGGAGTAGTTGAAGGCTGCACAGCCTCGGTGCTGATCTCTGCCACACTTTTCTGCATCTCTACAGCTACCTCCTCTTTCTTTTCCAGCGAAATTATGTCCGCTTCATTAGTTTGGCTTCGAGTTTGTCTACGAGATGTTGCAGCAGCTATAAGGGTACTGGGGGCTGCTACCGTAAACACATGTTGGCTTTGTTGCAACTGGGACTGAAACCGAGACACTTACTTTTAAGCACCTTGTTAGAGTGCACTTGATTTGAGCTTGTCTTTCTTTTTGGAGGCATCCTTTCCTATGAGAGATCTTGTAAAAACTTTTTTTTTTTTTTTTCTTTTTTTCCTCTGGTTCGTTTTGAAACATGTCAAAAAAGGTATTCAGTCACACAGGGGTTGCCATACGGTAACAACCAAATACAGTAAACTTTCAACGCAGCACTGGCATCTAGTGGCATGAGTAAATATCAGTTCAGCAGACTCAAGTACTGCCGTTGTTGTCAACAGTACCTGATGATTCAGTATGCATAAATTAGGGCCATAACCGCGTCTCATCTTACCAACAACATAACATGTAAGAGTTACAGAGTTACAGAGTTACAGAGTTGCTGTCATTGCCAATGTTGTAAACCACATTGCACGACTGTTTTGTTCATTTTTCAGTGCAGCATTGAGCCGTTACTGATACCATTGTGTGTGGTAGAAGTCTCTTGATCATACTTGTTAACATATCCTTATTTCTGTAGAATCAGATCACGACAAATGAAATGGTATATAGAAGATATATAGCGACAAAGAATTTAGTTTCATTGACAATTGGTGTATTTTTTATGCGGTTTTGGTGTTAATAATCCCGAGAATGATAGTTTGTCAGAAAAAAAAAAGCTGTGTAAGGAGATAATTCAACATGTCAATTCAGCAAAAATTTGCCACTCAACCATTGTGCAGAATGTGTGCAACAACAGTTGAGAGAACCATCAATAAATACTGCTGCATAGACTGCATCAGATTCAACTATGGCCACTACACATACATGTTGATATTTCTGAACAAAGAATATGTTACCAATTAGAAGCAATATAGAGAAAATGACCAGCAGGCATCCTGTAATACTGGCAGGAGGTCAAAGGGCATTTGCAAAAGAATCAATTAGCCTTATATATCTCCTCGCATATAAAAACAAGATGTTGCAATAAGCATACCATAACAAAAAAAAAAAAAAAGAAAAAAAAAAAATACGCGGCTATTCAATGAGAAGCAGTTTTTTCTCTGCTCCCATCTCTTTCTTTCTTTTTCTTGTATCGACTAAATGAAGGAAAACAAGTTTGTTATGGGAGGAGATGATACTGCGAAATCAACCGAAACAGCTACTGCTTCTCCTTCTGCGGCAACTACAGCGACAACACAGCATAAAAGGCCGGTAAGACACCATGTTAAAAGACGCTCGAGTGGCCGAGTCCACGTAGCCAAATTAGCCCCCATGGCAAGAGCCAACAGCTCAAACCACACCGATACCGAAGCCGATTACTTTGATGATCCCAGCACCACAACAGATTATAGCAAACCGACCATGAAACGCTCTCAGTCCCAGCGCTCGCTACACAGAATATCTTTTGACAGGAAGGGCTTTGCTAATCTCACCGCTGCTCGAAGGAAATCCACTGCCTCTTCAAATGACAAAATCAGCGTAACCGACGTTATCATTCCAGCACCCACCAAAAGCGAAAGAATAGCATCCAGCAATCCAGCTTCCCTGAGCAGCAGTAACATTGCTGCACCTGTCGAGATAACATTCAATGCGGTAGCTGATAATCTGGTCATCCCTAAAAAAGAACTGTTGCCCAAGATTGCATCTCCTTTGAGAGCGTCTATTCAATCCAGCAGCGCCGCTGCTTCAGTCAGCAACATGCCAGATACACAGCAGCGAAACAGGAAGCATCTGCTTCGATCCCAATTCATCACTTCGTCTTATGAAGAACCCACCGTGACACTCGCATCCTATAAAGGCTCATTAGCAGGAGGAGGAGCAGCAGCAGCATTCGTTGCCGCCATCCCGTTCAGTCATAGTCGATCAAATTCTGCTTCTGCTAACCCTAACCCTAACAGCCTCTCGCGCACTCAGCAAAAACTGTTGTTGCAAAAACAGCAAGCGCTGGTGGAAGACGAGAACAGCCCTGTTCATCCTCGCAACATGTACAAGTTGAACAAAGAGCTGGATATGGTGGCAAGGGAATACAGATGCATCAAACGGTACGAGGATCCGATGCGAGCGAGTTTAATGCGGTGCATTGTAAACCTTGATTCACACAAAAAAGCTGCGACGTCTGCCAACCCGCACCAACTTGCTCGGCTTCAATTGGGTGCAAATCAACATAGTATGTCCACATCCCTTGTGCCTACAATTTCCTCCGCCCTAAACACCACTACCGCCACCACCAACACAGCAATCCCTCATCTAGAGCAAAGACAGATAGCGCATCGTCATCACCGTCTAAAATCGATTGCCTTGTCTCGATCCAATGCAAACAAACGTCAGTCACATCAAAGCATATCGCCCAACGCATGCAACAACCACGGAAATAGCGATAACAAATCAAATGGCAATGTGCTTGCCTTTCCATGGAACGCTGCTGCCCTGATTGATAGACTATTCAGTAGTTCTCCACACTAATCCATTAAATTATAACTTGTACAACAACACCGCCATCATCATCATGACACAATTGTATTAATTTTCTTTTACTCCCAAATAACTGAATACCGCATGTAAATATACTATCCAAATAAACAAAATGTTGCTCAATATGACACGTTTCGATGTTGCCATTGTATCACTACGCGCTGCTTTTACTTTCATAGCAAACGGTGCCTCTGATATCTCAAGACAGAAATAGACATCTCCAACACGTTGTAACATGGTGCAAACGGAGAAAATTTTGGAAGCTGTATTCCATCACTTTGATAGTTTGGCAAAAGATAATAGAGATTGCAGGCTATACGTTTAAGCGGGGGGGGGGGGGAGGGAAAGAAAAGATGATGGACATGATTACTTTAATTGGGTATATTCTATATACATAAATTTCATGTCAGCAAGCCTTGCATCTAACCATAGAGGTTACAGAGTACTCTGTAATATTATCAGTTTTTCAAAGGTTTTTTTTATTTTTTATTTTCTCTGCCCAGAGGAGGAATGCATTTAATAATTCCGATTGTGGCAAGTATGACGCTGTGTGCTACTTTGTAGATGCTGTATTATGCGCAGGTTGATTTCGCTTGAAACATGCCGAAAATAAATGCACATAACGGTACGCCATAAATGATGGATTTTTCAAGTATCTCTTTTGATGGTAAACAGATGTGAAACATGTTTTCGTCCAACCGCAAACAAGTGAAAAGAAAATAAAATAATAATAAAAAAAAAGAACCGATCAATGACACACCTTCCTTCCTTTTCTTTCTTTTGGTTCCAGTGCGATACAGAATGTCTGCCACTGTAGTAATATCAAAAGACAACCTAACATTGGATGATTTTCTCCAGCTGCAATCACTGCTGAGCTACGAACAAGGCGAATGCGATAAGCATATTGAAGCGTGTCATCAACAAATCAAAGCTCATGTCCAGCCTGTTCATCACCGTCATCCCGTCAAATTCCGTCATGCAATCAACCCGCAAGCAGCACGCAAATCCCAACTGGAAAAGCAGCGTCTTGCTCAGGCTATTTCAAATCTGCAGTATCTCAAGGACCAATACAGACGTCAGCGTGCTCTTGAAATCCAAGCTTACTTGGAAGAATATCGTCGCCAAGCTCTTATCCGGGCTGTCTTGCAGGAAGAGGAAGAGAGGTATTACCGTCAGTGTATTGCAGCCGCTTTAGAGCAAAGACGCGTCAATTTGCTTTGGCAAAAATTCATAAATGCCAAGAAGCAAGAATCGCTGGTACGACAAATGCAAACCCAAGAATTGGATGATAAACAGCAACCTCCAGAGCAAGAAGAGGCAATCAAAGATGATAGCAGCAGCGGAAGCGGCAACATGGATGACGATGGCTACTGTGATTATCGCTCTGAGCAATTGGCGAATATATTAAAGCAAATATTTGGCCAGCAGCAGCAACAGCAGCAGCAACAGCAACAGCAGCAGCAGCAACAGCAGCAGCAGCAGCAACAACAACAACAGGAGCAACAACAACAACAGGAGCGAGAGGGAACTCGCAAAGAACGTGATGCTACCACCACTACCACCATTGCGGATGCTGACAATGACACGGATAATGCCATGGCAGAGGTTTGGAAATATCTCAGCGACCAAAAAGCTGATACCGAGACGCCTAGAACCGCATTTTTGTCCTCGGAGCATGATCGGGTATTAGGTGCCGGAGAAGAAGAGGAAATTCCAGAATCTGACCAGCAGCAGGAGGCAGAATCTATCAGCAGCAGCCCTGCATCTTCGCCAGATAATGATCGAATCAAAGCATTGCCTCCTCTACAAGATCACGTGGTGACATTGCAAGACTTGATACAGAAACTTGCTGCAGAGCCGGTGCTCGTAGATGAACAATACCATCAGTACGACGGTGCTCCTGAGCAGGCCTACGCTGCGAACGAACCTCTGCAAGAAGGCTTTCCCGCCAACGAAGCTGCTGAAATCACGGATGCTGAAATCGGACAAGACAGACAAGCAAAGGAGAAAAAACCGTTCTTACCTCAGCATATTTTTACAGACGCAGAGCCTACACCCACACTCGAGAACATGCCAAATACACCGCTGGATAACGCATCGATCAAAGAGGACTCGCATTTTGCAGATTCTATCGCAGCTGAGCAGCAAAACCACGAAATGCCTGCAGATCCACGCAAGGAGAAGGCGAACGAGCTATTAGATCATATCTCTGACCAATTGTCTGATAACAGCGAGCTCGTCGAACGTTGGAGACAAGTGCTGTTACACGCAAATCAACTCTGTTTTAGTAAACAGCAGGAGGGTACATTATTGTTGACTGCATCTACAGATACCAATCGTCAATTTTTGGGCTCTGAGGATGAAATTATGAGAGTTATGCTCAAATTGGACTCTGTTGATTCCTTTGGGGACGACAACATTCGCCAAAAGCGAAAGAGTCTGGTAAAGAAATGCGAGCACATGCTCGAGGAGCTGGATCAAGTCAAGAAGTCTCAATGGGAAAAAGCTGTTTCCTCCAATAAGCAGGGCCATCACCGTCGTCGCCGCCGTAATAAAAAGCACAACTAATAGTAAAAAGAGAGGGTATATTTTGCGAAATGTTGTGTCGATTTATAATCTCGGTTTTCTCTTAATTTCCAAATATATTTAACAAACAAAAAAACAAAAAAAAAAAAATTGTTCAAATTTTTTTTTGCTTTCCCTTTTCTTCATTTGCAAACATATGCCTGTTGTCAAAAACCTGCCATACATCTTGTCTCATTTTCTGGGTTACAGAAAGCCTGATTATGTTCCAAAAAAGCTGCCTGTTTGGAGGATATATCTCTGGGGTTTCATTGCCTCTTGGCTGGGCATTGCAGTAGTAGAAATAATATTTGCGTATGGGCCGTCATTTCAATCGCATCACACACCCATGATTGTAGCATCTTTTGTAAGCATAATATTTGTTCTTGCACTGTGTCATGTAGACTAACCTCAAATTAGGGCGCATCAGCAGTTTTGGTGTATGGAGTTATAGAGTCTCCCTTGGCCCAACCTCGCAATATTATAGGTGGCCAAATAATTGGTGCTGTGGTGGGGGTTGTCATTTCGCAGTTGTTTTTAGGTATTCAGCAAAACTGGGCATCGGAAGGCCAGTACATTGCAGTACAATGGGTTGGTGGCGCTACGGCAATGGCCTTTTCGTTAGTCATTATGCAAATAACAAAGTGTGTCCATCCTCCTGGCGGTGCCTCTGCTTTGATTCCAGTTGTAACAACAGCCATCCTTGATATCAAGTGGTTTTACATTGGGGTAGTAGCATTGTCTGCCGTAATCCAGGTTGCCGTTGCATGTTTGGTTAACAATATAGAGCGAAGATACCCTGTGTATTGGTGGGCTCCTAATGAAGCTCCAATAAAGTTCAATCCAACTGAACTCGCAGCAGTTTTGTCCGTACCACACTCGACACATGGACCAGAAGATATTGTCGCTGACAATTTGACAGTAGCAGAAGAGAGCAGAATACATCCATCAAAAGATAATGATAACACCAAAATTGTACAAAAACGCCCTAATGGAGCTACCTCGTCGTCTTCCTCTTCTTCTGTCACAGCAATCGACAGGCAGAACATGATAAAGCAACCCATTTAAACATACCTAAAAATCCAGATGCAAAATATAACCTATGTACGCCTAATTCCTTGATCCATTTCGCAGGAATTTTACTATCAGAAGAGGAGAAATCATCGCTGGAAACTTTGATCTAAAAATTAAGCTCCCAATACTTGATAACATTTTTTTTAAAAAAAAAAGAAGACATTTATTTGTTTTCACCCTGTAGAGTAACTACTACACGACGTGAGCCACCCGAGTTACGATGTTCACACAAATAAATCCTACATACTGCAAGTTATTTACACAGATCATGGTATGCATGCACATAGATATACTTGCCCCTGCCAGGTGCCTAAATTCAGTTTACCATTGGTGATTGGAATATTTAAAGACACACCAACAATTCCAGATTTCAGATGGCCAGGCTGTTATACTTGATGGGTATTGAAATATGATATTGACTGGATTGACTTACCATATCATCAGGACCTTCTGCGGTATGAACATAGGGAAATGATTCTGGCACAATCTTATTCAAGCCCATCTCCATGTCTTTTTGAACATCAGAATCGTAATTTTCATTGATCATCAAAGATGCAGAAGTGTGCTGTACTATTAAGAACAGTCAGAATTTTGAGATTCATCAATTGTATCATATTTGACAGCTTACAAAAGACATTGGCCATTCCCACCTTAAAGTTTTTCAACTCGGACAATTGACCGACAATCTCCTTGTGGACCAAATGACAACCTTTGCCATGTTAGTTGCTAGCCAACAGACATTCTACCGCACATTTATATACCTCTTTTGCGTTCGTTTAGTCGAATTTCTTTCTGAATCCAAGGCATAGTTAATGTAAGAAGTGTGTGTGTGTGTGTTTTTTTTTTATCAAAGAAAAGAAGCAAGTTTTGAGTCACGTACCATGAACGTCATTTTTATACGATTTCCTGGGTTCTTGTTGCTATTCCCTTGGCGAGATTCCTTTCCAGGCAAATTTGCACTTTCTGAGATCTTCAACGTTACCTCAAGTCCAAAAATGTCATATTATCATACGGGAAAGAAATTTCCCGTAAAATAAGTTAATAAATTGTCGAGTTGGGAGATATAGCTCTTCCTCTTTCCGTTGTTTTTCATCATTATGTCTTGTTCATACAGGTTTATAAATTCATCTTTATCTCAATTACCCAATGATAGGTTGGTAACTCATGTTGACATCATGTTCACATCATTCAGATATCTTCTAACATATACGGACTCTCAGGGACCATGATATAATACTAAGACAACAGCCAACAAGAGCCAAAATTAGTGTACCAAATGAACGAGAGAAAAGGTCAATAGAGCCTCCGCCCATATTGCAAATGAAGTGGATCAATGTTTCGAGCGACGAGAAAAAGTAAAAAAAAAAAAAAAAGAAAAGTCTTCAAGACATCCTCAAACTCAAGTAATGATTAATAGCCTTCTGTGAAATAGACAAGCGTTACAAAGCCCTTTTTACTTTGCAATAGTGAACATTGTGCATGCTGAAACACCAGACACAACATGTCCATTACCAACAAGAGAATATCTATCAGGTGCCACCGTATCCTCACTTTGTAGACTAAAAGATGTCGACAATACAGACGGCGGATTTTTTGTATTTGGCGATTTAGCAGTGAAAAAACCAGGCCTCTTTCGACTCTACTTTAGCCTCTTTGAAATGATAGAGTATACATGTTTGCGATTATTATGTGTAACTTGTTTTACTAAATTAACCCTTTTAAAAATATACTCGACTAGTGGCAGAGTCAAAAATCGCAAAAATACTTTATCCAACGCATTTATGGTTTACACAACCAAACAATACCCAGGTCCCATTGAATCTACCTTCTTGTCGCGCACATTTTCGGACCAAGGTGTCAAAATTCGAGTGAGAAAGTCTCATCAGATGAGCTCCACCGCCACCTCCTCCTACAAAAAGAAAAGGTAATCATTTTGTATTTGTGCATTATATCTAAATAGAGTAAAAATTCGAATCCATGGTTTGTAGTAGGACCAACTTTGCTGTAGCACGAAAAAACCGAAAATGCCATAGTATTTGCCATCCATATCCAACGAAGGAAGTTTTGCCTCCACCTTCATACGCTTCTGAAAGCATTGTACATTTTGGTAGATGGCATTCGTCAAAGCCTAACAACAACGGAAACAACAGAAACAGTGCGGACATAACTGACTCTGGTAATATTGTGTCTTTCTCACCGTCAATGGCCTCTTCTCCTACGCTGTCTACTTGCTCATCATCAAACAGTGTTTATTTACCACCAATCACTCAACTTCCTTGTAATATAGAAAACACATCACATTCGTTTTATCGGTTACCTCCCTTGCGCGAAATCCTGTATAGTAAGCATTCGAGCGAAACGTACAATTCTTTGCCGATTGATGCTTCATTCTTTAAATAAAATTAAAAAGGAATATACACTCTTTGTTGACTTTAGGAATCTGCCCATTCAAATGACCTTGATCAGCAAATGTCAACATCTGTTGCAATCCTCAATTCTCTTGAGACTTATTATTGAACCTTTGTATTCTTTTCTAGTAAACTACTATATAGTACAATTAACCCGCGTTTAGTCTGAAGATTTTAGACTGATGAATACGCGGTTCATTAAGGGAATCACATTGATATGAAGCCCATATCGGCACGAAACATTTTGCTGTGTTTATCAGTATTTCATCAATAAACCCATTATAATTTAATCAGCTTCATGAATCAGAGCAGGTTTATTTGAAAGAAAAAAAAAACCAATAGATTGTCTGATCAAATCTATATTTGTACGCACTTTTCTCTAAATGATCTTTTTACGCTGAATCTACAATAGAATCAAGTTTAAAGAGTCTATGTCCATGTTCATTGATTAGTAGCAGCCATTACGGAGGGAATTGATTGGTTTACGTGTTCAAATGTGACCATAAATGAGTTGATGCTTTCGGCATCAAATATTGGTTTTCTTCCACTCACTCGCTCGTAGCCGTTTGTAGACATACTATCAGTAGCGATAGCAATAAATCATGGAAGACATTATAGATAAAGAAATAACAGTGCACGTTCGGTCTCCATCCCTCAACGAGACGCTACAAGTAAAGACCACCTTGAATGCAACAGTGTTAACTCTAAAGAGCTCTATCGAACCTGTACATCCTCATCATCCAAAACCAGCTAACCAGCGAATTATTTACAGTGGAAAGTTACTAGAGGATACTGATATGTTGGTAAATTTGTTGAAAAAGAATGACCAACAAGTTATTCCCACTTTTCATCTCGTTGTTAAACCCTCGCCCGACGCTTCCGCTTCCCGTACTCAAACGCCTCTGCCAACTATCACCCCTCCTCCTTGCCCGCAACAGCCTCAACATTCGAATCCATTTTCATTTAGTGGAATTCCTCACAACACAGGTTTTACTATGCCGCAGCATCAGTATCAGCAGCAACCACAACCAGCGTATCCTTCCTCGTTACCAGGAGGGTATCAAATCGTATACATAAAGTACGTACACTTTCTGCATTTGCATAACTTACTAAAATCCTTGCTATAGTGGTCAGTATTATCTTGCGCCAACACTCGTCTTGTCTCAAAATCTACCCCCTCAACAATCAGCAAATACCCAGATGTTTCCAACAGCCCAACATTCATTGTATCAACAGCCACCTGCTGCATTTGCCTCTCACCAACCACCCACTCAGCAGCAACAGCAGCAACAGCAGCAAGAACCTATCGTACAGCCTTATATTAATCAACTTGCCCAACCACAACAGCATCAGCAACAGCAACAGCAAAATAACCCGATTTTTGGAGCAAATGGGCCTATACTTGCCCAGCCAGCCAATGCTCAGCGTGCGGCATCCATTTGGCTTGCTTTAAAACTCATTGTTGTCTTGTTCATGCTGTGTCAAGGCGCTAGTATTGAGCGTATCTTTATTTTCCACGTAATTGCGTTTGTATTCTTCTTTTACCAAACAGGGAGATTGAGATTTGTATTGCGTCGGGTTCGAGTTGAAGATTTAAACAGATTCAGGCCTGGTAATGATGGGGGATTGCAGAGGCCTGCTCCTCCCCCCGCGGCATCTAATCCTACTCCCAACGTGAATGGCAATCCCAGTGCAGAAGGCGCTTCTACGTCTGTTGCTAGCGATAATAGCAATTTGACCCAAAGAAGACAAGATAGCGGTGAAGCATCTGCGTCTGGTGAGAATGCCACTTTTGCTTCTAATCATGCTGCTGCCAATGAACCAGCTAGGCTCATTACGGCTTTGGACGTCTGGAAAAGAGGGGTTTACACTTTTTTTGCGTCTTTGTGGCCTACTTATGGCGTTGATTCTCAAATCGCTCAAGCGTTTCAAAACGACAATAACAACAATAACCAAGAGCAATGAGATTTAACACTATTTGGCAAGCTGTTTTTTTTAAAAAATAAAATAAAATAAAAACAAACCTATCGGCGGTGGTGCTTTCTTTGACGCCATTGCTAGGCTTTGACATGCAACTTGACAGTTTTCATCATGTACTGTATTTAGTCATTCAACTTGTAGTGGTGGTTTTCATCATTCGATGTCATCAAAAAAGAAAAAAGAAAAAAAAAAAAAAGAAAAAAAAAACAGAGTCAAAATGAATGACATGCAAGATCATTTTCCTTCTTTCTCTCCTTCGCAAATATAATACACACTATGGATGTCCAAATAAAACCAAACGACAGGCTTATACAAGAAGAACTCCTGCAGCCAAAAAGAAGTCCAATACCAGAGTCTATTAAAAAGAAGCGCAAATTGGAGGAACTGCAACGCCTCAACAATGATCAACTCTCATTTTCAGACAATGACTTTTCTGATGCTGATTCCGGCCTGATGCCCAACGACACCAACACAGCAAAGCTTAAAAAGATGCACCGCAAGAAGAACAAAGCAGTATCAGCGGAAAAAGAGATGTGCATGTCAGATCGATGCAAATTAGCGAAAGCACAGCTCCTCTACATCACAAGAGAGAATGAAATGTTATGCGACGAATGGTCGTCAACAGAAAAGGTCCTGAAAAAGCTGAAAACCGAGAGGAAAGTATTGTTAGACGCTCTGGTTAAGAAGAGATACAGGGATGCTGAATAAAGATAACTTTCTTGTTTCCATTACAATTACAAGATGATTTTTATGTGCATGTGTATGTACCTTGATTCTATATATTAACATGTATGAATTTATGCGGATTCTTCGTTGTGGAATTCTTTGGCAAACGTTTCAGCAACAATCAATGGGAACACGAGCGTAGCATCAGCATAAACCTTGCAAGATCTGCTATCAGCACGGATTTTCCCCCAAGATACAGCTTCATCAGGGCGAGCGCCTGCATCGCTACCATCAAACTCCTGCCCAGTGTTGATATAGACAGCATAGTCAGCCCCGTTTCTCATTAAATTGGCGTTGCAAATATGATGCTTGATAACACCACCACCCAAAATAATCATTCCAGTCTTCTTGGCAAATACAGCTTGATTGTTCATGGCACGGATGTCAGCGGCAATGTCGATGACGAGTCCAGGGTTTCTGTAGGAATGGAAATAGATCATATCGCCCAAAGAACCATCAGTAATGGCAGGGGAAAAAACGGGAATCTTGTTTTTGGAAGTCCAATAGTAAATGCTCGATTCGTCGTTAATTTCATTACCAAGACGTTCGATCAAAGTGGAAGGTGTCCAAACGATTCCTTGACTTTTTTGCTCTTCCAGCATTTTGTCAAAAATAGGGATGACCCAATCCTCAAATTTACAATAGTTGTTGTTGGGCACCAGCAGATTGCCAATTCGATTCAAACCCTTTTTACGAAGATCGCTGCCCTTTAATGCAAATTCGCCGAGATAAGTAGGAGCAAGACATTTGATGAAATCTTCCTCTACGCCGCCCGCAGACGCTACAATGACATCTACCATTTTGTGCTGGACTAAAAACCGAATAATCTCTCGCAAACCTGAAGACACTAAATTGGATGTGTAGCCCAAAAAGATTTTGCATTTCGTCTTTTTGCGAACTTCAGGATCGAGGTATTCTACATTTTCGTCAGGAGCAGCAGCCTCATCAGAAAGGCGCCATTTTCTCTATATAATGTTGTTAATAATCCATAGTATTTT
>MU619253.1:304226-316415 GCA_025201805.1 Parasitella parasitica
AAAAAAAAAAAAAAAAAAAAAAAAAAAAAAAAAAAAAAAAAAAAAAACAGACCGTAAAGGCAAGAGATCCTTGCACCATAGTCACTCGTACACAACGACTACAACTACTATTTCATCCAGCAGGAAATCAAGCTATCATAGACAAGATTACCATAAAATCATGTAACCGATTCAGGCAATAATTACACAGCATACAGTCTAATTCCTGATATATTAGGCCATACAGAACTTCGCATCCACACAGACACGCGCGTCCTCATTACAAACCATCCAAAAGATACAGCCGTGAGCCGAAATGTTCGAGACATCGTTCCTATTCCAGAGGGTCGTATTCTGGCGACAACTTTGACCAAGACGAGGACGAGGACGACAAGGATGAGGAAGAGGAAGAAGAAGAGGAAGAGGAGGATAGAAAAGAGTACCGCAAAGGAGGTTATCACCCGGTTCATGTTGGCGAAAAGTATAAGGAAGGGCAATATGCTGTGATAAGAAAATTGGGATGGGGTCATTTCTCTACGGTATGGCTTGTCAAGGACCAGACGTAAGTGCAGGCTCTTGTTCTTGTGAAAATGCTGACTCTTGATATATTGCCAGCACCGGGAAGCATTACGCCATGAAAGTGGTCAAATCGGCAAAACACTATACAGAAACCGCAGTAGATGAGATAAAACTGTTGGAGAGAGTTGCAGAGGCAGATCCAAAATCAGTGGGCGCTCGCTATGTCACCGCGGTAGTGGATCACTTTATGGTAAAAGGCCCCAATGGCACGCATGTCTGCATGACATTCGAAGTGCTGGGCGAAAACCTGTTGTCTTTGATCAAGAGATACAAGAGTCGCGGTATCCCCACCAACCTCGTCAAGCAGATTGCAAAGCAAATGCTGCTGGGCCTCGACTATTTGCATAGAAAGTGTGGCATCATTCATACTGATTTGAAGCCAGAGAATGTGCTCATGTATCTTGAGAATGCAGAAGAGCTGCTGAGAAAATTGGACATGATCAAAGTAGACCTTGGCGAGACTGATAACAACAGCTTCTCTCCTGATAGTCGCAGCAGGGGAAGAAGTCCAGCAAGAAAAAATTGCCATGTCAAGACGATAGCTTCACAGCCACTGTCTTCTGAAAAAGATACCATGCATGATGAGGAAAGAGGTCGCAGAAATGGCTCTGGAAAACGTTCAAGATCAAGGTACTTTTACCCCATTGCATGGAAGCGAGAAACTACCCGGCTAAACAGTGTATTATTAGATCAGATTCACATTCTCGGCACAGTTTAGACGATAATGGGGAGAGCATAAAGATTAAAATCGCAGATCTTGGCAATGCGTGCTGGGTCAATCATCACTTTACAGAGGATATCCAGACGAGACAGTACCGATCACCAGAAGTCATTCTAGGGGCCAAATGGGATGCTGGAGCAGATATTTGGAGTCTGGCATGCATGGTAGGAGAAGATGGATCAGCGTATGTTTAGCTGCTGCTTTTGACCCACTTTTATCTAGATTTTCGAACTATTGACAGGGAACTACCTGTTTGATCCTCAAAAGGGCTCCAGATTTAGCCGCGATGAAGATCATCTTGCACAAATTATCGAGTTGATGGGGCCTGTTAGCAAAACTTTTGCATTGTCAGGCACAAATTCAGCCGAATTCTTTACACACAAGGGCGAGCTTCGCCATATTCATCGTCTCAAGTACTGGTCATTGGAAGATGTACTTCATGACAAATACGGATACCACAGAAGAGAGGCTGAGGAAATTGCAAGCTTCCTAAACCCGATGCTTACTTATACTAACAGAGCTAAGGCTTATGACTTGGTCAACCACCCATGGTTGCATGGCGCTGACCCCGTTTTGCCAGACGAAAATTCAGATAAATCTAAATGGAGAAGCGATCGCCCCTGGAGGGATTGGGAAAGAGAGCTGAAGAGAAAAAAGACATGATTGATATCTTTATTTTAAAACCTGTGTATGGCATATAAAAACTATTTTCAGTAGCTACATACTGTATCTTGACATTTAATTTTTAATTATGCATTCACTGCTGTACCGTATCTTTTATGTCCTCCTCCTCTGCTGCCCTTCCCCCACCTCCTCATCCCCTTATCCCCTCCTCTTATCATCTGATGGATGACTTTGGCTAACAATTCTCTACAACCAATTTTTCAAACCACTACAAAGATGGCCTCTACCGCATTGCATACTACAATCAATGGTTAATTATTGACCACAAACGAGACACAATAGCTGGCAATGAATATAGAGTTTTCAGTGTCATCAAATCTTTATAATCTGCATACCAATACTTGTGCAAAAAGCCTAGAGCAAAAAAAAAAAAAAAAAAAAAAAAAAAAAAAAAAAAAAAAAAAAAAAAAAAAACCTCACAAGAACGCATTTTAGATCACTTTGGATACTTGATTTTGCAACATTTGGATGACCATTGTCGCTCAAAAGCGCGCCAAGCGATTTTATATGATCGGTAAATTCGTTTTGCTACAATTTTTTAATTTTATTTTTATTTTTATACTCTCGTCTGAAAGATCCAATTGAACAAAACTCAAAGATGTACAAATATTAGAAGCTTTTGTTAGCGTGCTTTATTGAAAGCATGCAAGCCATATTTTTCGACACGACAAAAATCAGGTATTATCAACTATGCCGATACACATTGGCCCAAAACTCAGAAAATCAGTGGTAGCATTGGATAGAGTCGATCTCATGTTTTTACTTGATACTCTTTAAAGAAAATTTTGTCTCTGAAAATGGCTCCGTTTTGTTTTAATAGAGAGTAAAACTGATTTTCCAAGCGTAAAGTAGAGTACGAGGGATGCGTTGCAAGCTTAACTGTATAGCTTTTTTTATTCTACTCCAAAACACATTGAATACTGCTCGTTATTCGTTAAAAAGAGAAGAACGATAAGGCATTCGCATATTATCACTTTGAGTTTCTACGCTACCAAATGTTGGCTAATTTGATGTTGGCTTTTTATACTTGTGCTCTGCTTTGAAGATCAGTTTTACCCTTTAGTAAGGCAGCATTCTCAAAGCTTTTACGATTTCTTTTTCAAGAAGTTCCAAATTGGGTAATAATCATTAAATATTATGTTCCGTGGGCACGCTTTATGTCTAGCAATGATGACTTAGTGATTGTGTAGATGTATGCCAAGAATACGTACTACTCTATATACACTGTATATAGGGCCTCCATTGTGATTCTAATCCATATATGCGGAAATTGCCCACCGCCAAGATTATTGCAGAGACTTTTTGGTCACCATCAACATAAATGGAACCCCCCCCCCGAGATTTCTACTTGAGGAATTTTTTGACTTGGCAAAAAAGAGAGAAACAAAGCTTTCCACTTTTTGTCAGGTTTTCCGAATTGAATGGATCTATATCTTACTTCCAATCCATTGCTTGTCTTCCGTCGTCTTCGATATAGAGATTTTCTTAACCATTTTTATAAATGGCCTTGCTTAAAATTGAAGACATATCAACTATTTATTTGAAAAACAAAACAAATTGAGATATCAATAAAGATTGACTAATAAAAAGCCCGCAAATTGGGGAGTTGTAAACCCGCAAAAAAACCTACAAAGCTGCAAATTGGTACTGTGAGCACTGTATTGCTTTCTTTTCCATCTTTATAATAATATAAAATTTAATGAGACATCTATTCGATAGCAGAAAAGAAAACAAATCAATAAAACTTGTTAAAAAGCTTCAAGAAGAAGCCGATAAAGAGTGGGAAAACGAAATCGTTCGCAGAAAAGAACAGGAACTCAATGATGAAGCAATCGCAAAAGAGTTGCAGGCACAACTAGAACATGAAACTAATAGCGATAGTGCCCCTAGGCCACCTCCATTACCTATAAAGCCTAGACAATACAATTCATCGATCAATAGTAAGTAATCGACATTGCATTGGTAGCTTGATGTACTCATTTTATCATTCTTAGTTTCAGACAACGCCGCTTCTTCATCATCAACTGCGAGTCATTCGACAAAATCCTTGCCTACACACTCTTCTTCGTCGTCTTTTACCATCAAGCCGTTGTACAGTATCTCCAGTGCTGATTCACAGCAGCCCGCTTTACCACCAAGAGATCAAAATGCTAATAAAAAGCCAGTAAAATCATATTTACAGCCTGAAAGATACAAACCAGAGCTCCAATTTTCTCTTGCTTCCCCTACGCCAAGCCCTAGCTCTGTATTTTATGAAAAAACACCCAAGCTATCCCCTGCTATTTCACCTCTTCCAGCATTGGAAACAGCAAAAGCTAGCACGCCTTCAATTCAGAATAGCAACGAGCCATTGAATATCCAAAAAAATTATGATAATGGGACTTGCAGTAATAATAGCAATGGCAACAATGTACCGCCTAGTCCTATTGTTATGCAACCATCTCGCCCTGCTTTCAATTCGCAGCCACCTCGACCACTTAATCGCATGGAAATGCCATTTCCTACTGATGTAAATCCAGCTAATTTTCGACCCATTGCTGCAAATCATTCAGCACCTTCTTTGTACAACGATCATCACCACCATTCTGAATATCCGCCAAATAAATCCGATCCCATTGTTTTACCGTTATCACAACAACCGCAACAGCACTACAACACAATCCCTGCTGCTATACTTGCTCCACCACCGAGCCCCTTGTATCAGAAAAATGAATCTGATGCCGCTTGTTTTCCTCAGCATATTCAACAGCAACAGCAAAGCTATCCTTATCAGCCAATGCGTCAAAATACGCCTTCTCCTGCTATATCACTTCCATTCAACTCTAATGCTATTTACCATCATTCAAAGTATTCCCAGCAACCACAACAGCAACCATTTCAGCCAATCTATCAAGCAACGCCTCCACCGCAACCACAATATCAATCGACAAAGCCTTCTTTTGTGCCAGCTTCGAGCAGTGGTGGTTTTCAATTACCTTCCATGCCTACGTCTGCATCTTTTAACAATGCAAAGACCACAACAAAACAAAACTCGACTTTCTCGCCAACTAATCCTTATTACAAGAAACAAGACAAAGAAAAATCCAAGTTTTCTAATTCTACTATTTCACTCAAGCCAGATGAAGAACAGCCTCATGAACATGAAGATGAGGGTGAAGATGAGGACGATTGGGACAATGTCAATCCGGAAAGAAAAACATCACTTGGATCATCTACACCAGTTGCATCCACTGCTACTCCTACTGCTTCCACTCTTGCGGACGTTAATGATGATGACAAGGAATCAGAAATTGATTATTCAGATATGATTTATGACAGGAGAAACGAGTCGACAGAAGAGGGAAATGATGTAAAAGACGATGAAGACAAAGACGATAACTGGGAAGATACAGCTGTGGATCCGTTTGATGATGATTTTGCAATACATGTGTCTAAAGAGTCCATGGCTACGAGCGCTATTGTCGTTGGTGATTCCGGAAAACAAAGAGCAAGCAGTGTTGTCACTAATCTCGCACCTGCTATTCAAATTCTGGATCCCACCTTGGCAGTAACCCCCACTTTATCTCTTCCGCTTTCAATAAGCAAGATTGCAGTGGAGAAGAGAAAGCCCCCGCAGGACAAAGTCGAAGACTTGTTTGAGGGTAAAAGCACTTCTCATCAATACGTTGAAAAGGAAAGCGAAGAGATTGAGCATAGACCTATCGCACTTCATTCAAGACGGCAGTCTATGGGAGCATACCTTTCGCCATCAACATACGGCACTCCTATACCTGGCCCTTCGTCCCATCAACCATTACAGCACCAGTACCAGCATCAGCAACTTTTTTACAACAATCGTCCTCAGTCAACACCATTAATAGAATTAGATCTACAAGAGGATGAGCAAAGCAAAGTGTATCCCACTAATACGCTAAAGGCTGGTGCTCCCCCTTCAGTCATGTCCCCCGATAATCCTTACGTCAAAAAACAAGGCAGTAAGTATATGAACCGGCCATCATTGATGAAATCATTCATAAATATGTCTTTTTTTACAGTTGTTCCTGCAACCGATTACGGATACTTTAAAGAAGGTGATGTGCTTCAAAACAAGACATTACCAGAATTACCTAAAACTGCTAGTAAGCGATAGTTACTCAATATTCGCAATCCAGTTGTAGACTAATGCAACTTTTGTTTCCCGTAGCAACGAACGATGACCGTCATATTACAATTTCAAGTATCAGTCCAGGTCAGCGTGTATGGATCCGAATCCACCCAACCGACACTGGTAAAGACTTGGCAGAACGTATTCATATTGTGGCATCCTATCAAACCCGTCGTGTCACCAAGATAACAACTAAAAATGGACGTAGTGTTCCCCTGGACAACAAACCCGTATTTGAGGATTGGAATGAAATAATCAATTTTAAAGAAGGTGAACAGTGGATCGTAGAATGGGAACCCATTGAACATCCATACGTAGATATTATCACCGAAGGAAAGGAGTTCATGAGACAATTGAAGGCAAATTTTAGAGGGTCATCATCATCTAAATAACACAATGTAAACTAAGCTTATGGGAAGCATTGCTCTACTCAGAAAAAAAAAGCCAATTAATTATAACTTCACTTAAGTTTTCACTGTTTGAAAATAAATGCAACATTGCATCCGATTTATGTACATGTAACACTTTTTACCGGGATTTTTTTTTGTTTATTGTATAATATAAAGCTGTAAATTACCATTTCGTAGCGAGCGGATTGCCCAGATTTTGAGTAACAGCATGATATCGAGTACGAAGCAGTTGCTGAGCTCTCTCGCTAGCAGGATCAACAATCCACTCACTGTGCAACTTTGAGTAACCTAGTATTATAAATGTATAGGCCCAACTTACTTGTATATAGCCTTGATAATCTGGTTATCTTCGGGTCTAACGCCCTGAGAGGATCTATAAATATTTTCAACGTGACCCACCCAGTCCTTGGCATTGATTATTTGTTCCGTTTCTTCAGCGCTACTGCTGGGAGGCAGCTGACCGCCGCCATTAGCACAGCCGCCAGGGCATGCCATGACTTCCACGTAATGGTAATTGCACTTGCCGGTTTTGATTTTACGTACGACATTCTGGATATTGCGGAAGCCGTAAGCAGTGGCAAATCTCAATAAAATTCGTCCGTCTTCTGCTACCAAAGAATATTCCTTGACATCGGCATTTTTGCCGGCCTTGACAATGACATGCGCTGAAGATATATTCAAAGGATCATTTGGTATATCGTACATTTTGAATAGCTCTCGCGCAGCTGTAGCAAAGATATATTCTAATCCACCACCAGAAGATGAGCCAGATACACCATACACCATCTCCATCTGTGTAGCAGGATCAATGCCAAGCTTGTTGAATAAATCATCGATAGGGCTTTCTGTCATCTGTCTAAAGTCAAGGTTTTGCTCAACAAACATCTTGTCAATTTCGCTGGTGGTCAAGACACAATCTACTTCCCTTGTGTTGTACTGCTCTAAAAAGAAATCGGGTCGGCTAGCCTCCAGCTTTTTATCGTAGCATGGCATAATAGAAACGTGGTATATTTGATCCGGGCTGTACAAAGAAATGTGAGATTCTGAATCATAGCATCGACTTTCCATTACATACGTCAGTCCTAAATTCTTGGCAAAATAATCCTTGACAAGAGATCCCATCATCTGCTGGGGTGATTTCGTGCTAGTAATAAATGGCAGTACTTCACCGTGCGTCTTTTCAGCATAACAAACCCAGCCTGGGCATGAAGACGCAAGCATTGGCAAATCTTGGTTCACAAGGGCCCCACCTTCGCCTGCCTTATTAGTCCCGCCGCCCCTCTTTCTTGCTCTGACCTTGGGCTTGCCTTGCTCCTCCAAAGCCAACTTTTCTGCATCCGCTTGTTGCATGGCTGCTTCTAATGCTTCGCCTCCATTCTGCATATAATGCTTAAATCGATCAACAAATTCTCGGGCAGATTCTACCAGCGATAGATCCTGCGTGAATGCTGTATCGAATACATGATGTGCCCCTAAAAAATGCTTAAAAAAATAGACTAATTTGTGATGGACTTGAAGGGTTGACAATCTATACTTGGCGGCGAGCGATGCTCGTGATTGGGGGCTGATAGAAATGACAATGGTTCGATGATTTTGTGGTTGATTCTGTTCAGCTGCTATCTTATTTTCCTGTAGTATTTTGAATAGTTCATCTTGGGATTGCATAGAAATCAGCACGCTTTCGGCAGAGGTTACGCAGCCACTGTTTTAAGACAAATGTCAAAACACCGTTTGATTTGTAAGCGTAAAAACAAAATTACCTGCATGCCAAACAATCGTTTAGGGTAATCGATGCTGATTCGAGTTTTTCTTCACCGCCATCTTGAGAAATCTCATAATAAGCACCTTCTCCATCGACTTTGATTTCACTCTAACTTCCAATTAGTAATTTAGCACATTTCAAAATATCTGACTGACTAACAGGTCCTTTATTTTCTGATTTTTCTACTTCAACAGGCTTGATGCATGCTTGAGAAGGAGCAATATAGTCGTTTAAATCTGTAAGCACAAGAGCTGAAGAAAAGGTCATTTTCTTTCACTTATTAATGTAGGAATGAACGGAAGAAGAAGAAAAAAAAGTGGAGAAATACAAAAGAGAAAATGGCTTGTAATTTGAACAGCCAATAAGTGACACGAGTAGATTGCGGATCATCTACAAATTAGCGGGTTTTATTCTTTCCTCTCTGTATTTCGTATTCGTCCTTGTCTAAAACTTTCCCGAAAGCATCTCTTCGTATGGTACTTGGCTTTCTATCCTTGATGTAACCTGCTTTATGTCTCCAGCAGAATTCCTTGTCTTTTTTCTCTCCTTTCGTATAGCTGTATTGAATCAAATCGTACAGATATTTGTAATAAAACATCAAATTGTCGTATCGTCCATCATACACCTGCCCTTCTTTCAGCTCAAAGGCCTGAGCGTATTCCACATATAGATAATAAATGGCCTCAATTGTTGATAAATAGTTGACACTTAGGTTTTGAAATCTCCAGAAAAATGTTAGTCGAGGTTCAAGGGTTACTTTTTGCACTGCTCGTAGTAAGGGTGTATCTCGGACCATCTTTTGTGCTTGCTTCCAAGTGCCGTCGATTACTATCATATGGTCAAAGGAATCTTGAGGGATTTCGCTTAATTTCCTTGCATCCTTAAACATATATATGATGAATAAATGTAGCAAGTAATACAAGCAGACTTACAGGTCCAGGAAACAGCATGAGTACTCGTTCTGGTTGGCTAAATCGTGGCATTTTCTTCCAACTGTAAACACGCACATCTTTGTCGGCTACTATTCTAGCATGTAGTGCTGTAGTCGTACCATCGGATTCAGCTTCGTGCTTAATGCTGTAATGTAAAGTTATGACACTTTTTATGTGCTTATGCCTTGTGCTGACCTTACATGTCTATTGTTACTGGAAGCTTTACAAACGGAACCTGTGATCTTTCCATGCCAATCACAGTAAAGCAGTTGTAGCAATAATGCTTCATATTTTTTTGACAATTTGGACATTTTTCACGATGCAGCATGTCATACAAGACTGTGTCATCTTGGATTTTCAAGTCTTTGAATGGTGATTTCTCTCGTACTTGTTTTAAATCTTCTGCTGTTAGTTGGTTTGACATGTTGAGGAGTATAAGGGGAAAAATTTTCGCTGTTGAGATTGATTTTCGGTAATTTAAGGAGAAAAAATACAAGTGTGATATATAAGTGAAGATATTTTTTATTCACAAAAAAGTGATACATGAAGAATATCAAGCTTAAGACTTTAAAAGGTTAATTCTAAGAGTGCTTGTTTAATAGGGATAGCGTCTTCTTCCTCTTGGAACTCGATATCGTATTGTGAACCGACATGCTTGAACAAATGACAAAGCACAATTGTATATGATTGCGCCAGATGACTACATAGGACAGAATCTGCTACAATGCAAATATCCAAGTAGATGGGCTTGATGTTGGCATCATTGCACCCATTAACCAACGCTTCCTCTAGCGCTTTGTAAGTGTGAACAAAGCTATAGTGCTTTTCTTTGGAAGTTGTTTGCAATAGCTGAACTTCCAAATCGGTGAAGGCTGATGCAATGCGCTTCAATGTCTCCTTATGCATTTGAATCCATACAGGTAGCTCACTGTTGTTTGTACGCCATCCTGTCACATGGGCCAACCATGTCACACCAGCTAAAATTGCCAATCGTGGTAAAGCAACAAAGGCAATGGGGTCTAGAGTTTGAATAGCACCAACATCGAGTAAATATCGATCAATAGCACGATCTAACACTAGCGGTAGCAACTGTGTCATAGAATCGGTAAATAACGCAGGAGATAGTGGTATGTCATGAATTGTGTTGCGTTGAAGCAAATCGACATCCTGATTTCCAAACACGGTTTGTACATAACACCCGTATAGATTTTTTTCAAATATAGACCAATGGTGCTCAAATGCTGTCAAATAGGGCATCAGAGACTGCAAAATACTTTGGTTTTTTTGACTCGAATAGAAACTAGACAGGCTTACAGAAGAAAATAGGCTCAAAAACCCTGTGCTTGTCTGCTGGTGTTGTTTTTGGATTAATCGATGAATGATTCGCCGTAATTGCTCCATAGACATCCATAATTCTGAAGCCAAAGGCTTTAACACACTTGTAAATTGCTCCAAATGACGTACATGACATTGCCTATGCAATACTTGGGCAGCAAACCAGATTGGCTCACTAAACCTTTTGGTTGTATCGATGAGGTGTTTGTGCAGGATATGGCATGTATCTAAAAAGATACGCTGTTGGCGATGTACGTGATCTACGACATGTTGATGTGATTCTTGATTTAGTTTGGTACTTTGATTTAACTTTAATGTGCTGTTGACCCACTGTTCATCTGTTTTATGCATCTCTTAGTCGACTTAACATGACATTATATAGTTAAATTTTCTTACCAGCATGATATAATAATGATAAAATGTTCTCTCTTTGTAATTTGGGAGCTTTTTCATGTGACTTAAGGGGAAACTTTTTTATTGCCATTATACGAGCTAATGTCTCGGGAAACAATGGGCTTGTATGTTGCTGGGATAGCATGGCTTTTTCGCCTTGAGGAGGCGATTCATTTCCGGATTGATAGTTCATTGCTAGTTTGACAGTGTAGATAATAAAGGGGTCCAATTGAGGCATATTGAGAGCAATTTTTTTTGGGGGTAAAGAAAAAAAAAGAAAGAGGAAAAAACAATATCCCTCCAAAAAAAAACTGAAAAAGTGAAAAAAAAAAAAAAAAAAAAAGTTAAATGACAATACAAAAGTGCATGCATATCACCAAGATCTTAAAAGATACCTCCTTTTTTTCTGTCTATTTTCATGAAAAAAGGATGTGTTCTGTTTGCTTTGTAAATCACATCCTCCCTTTTTTTGTATCCTATGGATAAACACTCGTTATGGAGAAGACGACCTACCCGGTGGTATAATTATGGTGCTCGATTGAGCGAAATCATTGGTAAATGAACATCTCAAATGGGCAAAAATAAGGGGTACCAGTAATTTTTAAGGTCGTCTTATTTTTGGAGGAAACCATTTCGCGCTTAAAAATAACAAAATTTGAGACTTGGCAAGTATCATTTACACATTATAGGAAATAATGCCTCCTCGGTTCGAAAAAAGTTATTAGTTTCAGCCTTTAGAAACAAAATAAGGGGCGAAAGAGCTACTATTGGTGTTCTCGCATTATCAGAACGAACAAATGCAATATTGATTTTAGCTTCTAAAGTTTGACTAGTAGGATTCAGAGTGTACTGAAGATATAAAAGTGAAAGGTGCAAAATCAAGCCAAGGTTCTTTTACTTTATATAATGCTCTACCTTGCTCTTTATGCATTTTTTGTATAGCAAAGTAAAGCTATTCGTTTATTGCAAACAAATTTTTTTGTTATATAATTTGTCTAACAATGCTCTATGAATGATTTTTTAAAGATGTCCAAATATTTCCTTTGTCATACATGTCAAGAAAATTCGGAACACTTCTTACTGGTATTAATGAAGTAACTTGTCCGTTTATGATATTTGACAATTCATTTTTTTATATGAAAAGCTTGGTTGGACTGAATACGCAATTATAAAATGGTAAAGGCAACATGCTGGATCAATTAGGAAGTTTTGATATTTCTGACTTTTTTTTTTTTTTTTTTTTTTTTTTT
>MU619253.1:316425-334213 GCA_025201805.1 Parasitella parasitica
CTCAATAGAAGATATTGAAGCCGAATTTAAAGCTTCTTTATGATAATACTGACAAATAAAAATACAGATGGAACATTTATTTTCTCTCTTTTTTTTTAAAAAAAAAATTTGCTTATTGATTGAGCCACGTATCCTAAGAGTAAATAGTCATAGGGAAGAGGTGGGTGCAATTTAAAGATATTTCTGACTTGCGCTATGTACCCATTTTGTTTCTGCGTCAAATAAAGAGAATATTTGATTTCTTTCCGTCTAAAATGCAGCATTATGTACGTACATATCTACTCTTGAGATATGGATTGTCTACTTAGTTTCTCTCTTCTAACAGCTCTGGCATTTTAAAAACAGAATTGGGCAACTCGTTGATAGGCCATATGATGATTGGATCAATGGCAAATTATTTTCTTACGCACTTGTGTAAGTAATTGATATTGCAGATGATGCCATAAGGTGTCGAGGAGAACGAAATGCTTGGACTGGAACAGCTGTAATGCTTTCAAATCGACCAATCATGTTTATGCATTGTTTATGCTGTATTTAAACATGCTTTTTAAAATCAAAGTTGGATTACGCTTAGCTATAAATTATACCTGTAGGCACAAACATAATTATAAAGTATATCAGGTACCAAATTAGTAGTGAATTCCAAGTTCTGCATCTGATAGTCAATAACTGCTATGAGACTACATTCTCAACTTTTTCAGTGCTGGCAGAGCTGATGATGTTTATTGTTGGTTGGTGCAGATCATTAGAAATTAGGCTTTGTTTATTCCTGCTATAACATCAAAGAGTTTTAATCAACAGAACAAATTATCGGCAAATAATTATTTTAAACAAACATTCACATGACATGGCCTGTTTTCATTTATAATGTCGAATCAAGTCCTTTGCAAGTGGAATTATTTGATCCTACTCATTGTTCTTGTTTCACTAACAAGCCACGCTCTTGAACTTAGGTAACATCTATCGAGCCTAGCTTCATCCGCATTAAGCAAATACACTCTACAGTGGTTTATTCAATTATTACAATATAAAGATAACTAAAGACTATATCTTTGAGTACATTTCATAACTGGAACTAGAC
Source organism: Parasitella parasitica (assembly GCA_025201805.1). Classification (NCBI taxonomy): domain Eukaryota; kingdom Fungi; phylum Mucoromycota; class Mucoromycetes; order Mucorales; family Mucoraceae; genus Parasitella; species Parasitella parasitica. The sequence goes on from MU619253.1 coordinate 317,507, forward strand.
ATTTTGTTCAATGTTATATAACATGCTCAGCTGCCAAGGCCACACAAACTGTTGGCAATCGTACTTCTATTTTTAGATGGCCAATTGAAGAATCAATAACCAAGGATTTTTTCTTTTAAAAACACCAGGCATTTCTTTAACATCACAAGATTAACTCTTTCTTTTTCTTCCGTTAAATTAATCAAAAATGGACAACAAAGGATACGGTCAACAGCAACCACCCCAGTATTTTTCTCCTCCTCCGCAACAATCTTACAGTGGCCCTCCACAACAATCTTATAGTGGCCCTCCGCAACAATCTTACAGCGGTCAACATTATAATCAATCACAACAGCAACCTTATTACTCGGAACAACCGCAATATCATCAAACATATACATCACAACCACCGCCAAATCCTGTCTATATTCAACAACAACAAGAGCGTAAGAATGATAGCTCCATGTGTCTTGGGTGGTGAGAAGAATGAGAGGCTATGTAAAGAATGCAGAATTCTAATGTCTTTTTTTTTTTAGTTTGGCTGCCTTGTGTTTCTGTTGTGCTTTGGATGCTATTTGTTAATTGATCTCAACTCTCTTTTACATTATAATGTATAAACATGGCTATTATCTTTTCTTTACTAATTATTGGATGAATGTCAAATAATAAACAAAAAAGTGTGCAAACATAGTTTTGAATGGTCAGACTAAACGTCTAATTTCAACTAAGTGGTGGGGAGGCAATGAATGACTTACTAGGTTGGCTATTTGTTTATATGATAAGAACAGAGGGCAAAACGAATAGCGCAGTGCATTAGTAATGCATATTTCTCAATGTGATGAAAGAACTACATACCAAAAACTACAAGTTCACACACAAATAGTTCAAAAATTATGATGTCTTATGTCTACTTTGGCTGCGTTGACATATTTTGGAAATTCATGATGCGTTGAATACAGGTATTTAAGTCGGATATAAACATGTACATGGTCAAGATATAACAAACAAACTTGAGTAATGTTATTTGACTCAAAGCATGTGCTCAAGTGTTCGCACTGTGTTGCCAATGGCAGTCTCAAATCAATGTGATCGAAAGTTTTTCTTCTCTCTTTTCATTTATCATAGACAAGATGAAAAGAAGATACAACAATGAACAAAATTACGACTCCAAAAAAGCACATCGAAACCACTACGATGCTAATCCTTCATCTGTTGCACAGCATTACAATGATCGGCCTGATGTAGGCGTGGTAAAACGCAAAGAGTCTCGTATTATTCGGTTGCGAAGCTTCAATAATTGGGTTAAAAGTGTCCTGATCCACCGTTACGTAAGACCACGTCAAAGTGTCTTTGATATGGGATGCGGGAAAGGAGGCGATTTGATTAAATGGGCCAAAGCGAGAATATCCCATCTGGTAGCAGCAGGTACAAAGTTTTCTTTAACAAATGGCGCTACAATGTGATAATTGATGGGATTATATGTCATGTTTAGACATAGCGGATGTTTCTTTAGAACAAATGCAAGCGCGATATCAAACATTAAGAGATCGCACTTTCACTGCTGAATTTTATGCTATGGATTGCTATTCTGTAAGTTTATTCACTATCAATGCTAATACTTGGTTTTAACAGGGAAATAGGAATTAATCGCTCCCAAATTAAAGCCAGACATGAAATTTGATACAGTCTCTATGCAATTTTGTCTACACTATGCCTTTGAAAATGAGCATAAAGCTCGTATTATGCTTCAAAATGTGTCATCACAATTACGTTCTGGTGGATTCTTTATCGGCACCATTCCTGACGCAAACTGGATTGTGAAACGTGTGCGAGAAGAGCCCGTTGGGTCATTTGGTTTTGGAAATAGCATTTACAGCATTACTTTTGACGATATCAAGGACGAGAATGGCACAAAAATGGGCTTTACACCTTATGGCTGCAAGTACATGTTTCATTTAGTGGATGCAGTGGATTGTCCAGAGTATCTTGTACACTGGCGAACTTTTGAAAAATTGGCAGCAGAATATGGTTTAAAGCTCACATTCAAAGAAAATTTTCACAATTTTTACGCATCTGCTTCCAAAGAAGAGGAACATGCACGCTTGCTGAATCGCATTGGCGTCATTGGAGGACAGACGCCTGAAATGACAGAAGAAGAATGGGAAGCAGCCGCCATTTATTTAGCATTTGCATTTGAGAAAAGATAAAATAAAAAGACGCAGAAGACCATAGTAATAATAACAAACCGGATTACTTGGATGGTGCCAATCCCACACGGTTGTTACCGAGGTCGTAAACGCTATAGAATTTACGTAAAAAGACATCGCCGACAATCCAGAGAGGGCCAGCAGGTGCAGGGATATCCATTCCCATGAAACCAGAAATGCACTGATTTTGAACATTGAGAACGTAGTCTTCGCCAGTAAGACAAAAATCTTTTCCACTAAATACAAAGCAGAATTCAGGTAAATCTGGTACTTTCGCACAATCCAAAACGTATTGACCAGCCCAATTCTTTTCAGCGCCTAATTCGTGGTTTATCAAATCAGCAATAGTGGTAGGAGCAACCAACAGAGAGCTGCCAGTGTCAATGGCAGCACCGACGGGATCTAATTCAATATACTCGCCACCGAACTTAATATCTTCCATTGTGATTTCCCAGTAGCCCTTGCGACGAATGTCTGACCAGATCAATTCACCTTTATAGTGACTGGGATCAGTGGCGCCAAAGATAAGTTCGCCACCTTCAGCGCCCTCGCCTGCATCATTCAACCAGAAACTAAATAAGGGCTCGTCGATAAGATCACGATTAACCATGTGATAAAAAGGTGGGACAGTGTGCTGAACAGAAATAGTGTCGTAGCCAAGGCCTAGGATACCGTCAAACTTGGCAAAAGCAAATGTGAATCCAGGTTCTTTTACGGATTCAGCGAAGCCTTGGTTTTCAATTCTAATGCCACCCAAAGTTAGGGTATCTTCACTGATAAAGCCTTCCAAAGCGCCAGTACCATAACGGATGGAGAACTCTGTGCCATTCTCTGAGAAAGATTGTGATTTTTGAGAATCATATCGTTTATGCAAGAAGCAAGCAATGGAGCTACAATGAGTCGACGGTACCCATAAATTGGAAGAACCAGTATCAAACACAACAGTAAATGTTTGAGGAGGTGACCCTAGTTGGATATCACCATAATATTGAGCATTCATGTAGTTGGACAAGGGAACACCATGCTGAGCACTTCCGTCTGCCTCAACTTGGAAAGTTTCCAAAGATTGGCTACGCTGAGAGGATTTGAAGTATTTTTGAGTTAGATACTCTCCAGTATGGGAGTATCTTTGAAGTCTTTCTGACGGTGTTTCATGAATTTTTTTGATTGGAATTCTGTAAAACAAGTTAATTCTTACAGCCTTATTATGAGCACGTCGATAATAATACCTGGTAACAGCAGCTTCAGTAACAACCGACAAGACAGCTACTACAACTGCAGATAAGGTGAAGAATTTCATTTTTCAGTCTTGGCAAAAGGAAAAAAAATAAAGTGAAGAAAAGAGAGAGTCTTCTTCAATTTTATCCCACACACTTTTATATTGAATGTGAATGATCAGTTGATCCTTTTTTTTGCTAAACACAACAATCATGCGTTGCTTGTGTGATGTCATTTACAGCCGTAAAACTGCAGTGTGAAGTTTGATGTTGAGAAAATAGATATTAAATCAAATACGAAAAAAGGGAAGCCATATACCTGATTTCTAAGCTTTTTCTTTTTATCAAGTCATGGTATACTGATGTCTTCCAGCAATGTTTCCGTCATATGATGATTGTTATGAGAAAAGGAGAAAAATGAGCGTTTCAAAGTTGTTTTTTTATTTCATATTCATAATTCTGCTATCGCGATTAGTATAACCGCGTCCTCTGCCTCCTCTTCCTGTATTGGGCTTGTTAATGACTAATTTGTTGCCACGGTAGATTGTGCCGTTTTTAGTCAAAGCCTCTTCCAACGTGTACTGATCTTGGAAATCAACATAGCAATGAGCTTTTGGCAACTGCGTTGTTTGATCAATGGGGAATTTAACGCCAATGACATTTTCATGACCAAAATATTCTCTGATGTCTTCCTCAGATACAGTAGTATTAGATAATCCACCAACGTATGCAGTGTAGGGGTTTCGTTGCTAATAGAAAGCATGGTTAAATTATGTTCTCGGTTTTATAAATGCCTGATAACTACCATGCTTTGTCGTCTAGAGTTTCGATTGGTATTATAATTGTTGGTATCAGCTGTATCTTTCTGTTCGTATGTACTATTTCTGTATTGGTTTGGCTTTTCTGCTGCAGAGTTAGAAGATGGAGCTGGAGAGGCTAATTGTTGCTGCTGTTGTTTTTGCTTGCGGTAAGAGAAATTAAGGCCATAAGATCTCATTTCAGAGGCCATTATACCTTGATGAACATCGAATAACAGTGACCCATAAGCAGCATCAGGCAAGTTGAAATTCCACATGTTTTTGTAGGCTAACTCGTCTCTTTCCCAACTAGAGGCTTGAGATGAACTCTCCTCGAGACATGCCAACGAAGGTGGGATGCGATTGACGACATCCAAAGCATGCTGCAGTAAAGAATACTGTTCTTGACTGTATCCAAATTATAAGTACACAGTTGCAAATAAAAAAACTTGTAACATAGACTTACTCCACTGATTCCTCGACTTGCTCTTTGATGGCATTCCATAATTGCATAAATAGCTCCTGTGACTGAATCAATCTGTTGCGGAAATGATCAATCTCGGGCTGACAAGCAAATTCGTTATAAGCAATATTATAACGAAAATGTAAGCCTGCTGAAATGGTGAAGTCAGCATGCAATGTGAGAGCAAGTTGGGCTAATAAACCCTCTCTGCCAGGGCTTGCATGGGTCACCAACATTCTGGTTTCAGTAGGATCATAGACTTGCAAGGCTAATTTTACCAGCTCACCAATCTGTAAAGCAGTTGTCCACATCACACCCAAACCGCCGGCAATTGTATCTGTGCCTTTTTATTTTTATTACGAGAAATATGAATAAGCCAATATTACTTGAAAGGGTTGCATTTGTCAAGTTACCTTCTCCATTATCGAATAATTTGTGTTGAACGACAGCTCCCCCTAAGCCAAATAAACGCAAACTGACACCGCCTACCTCAAGTACATGTGTTGAAGCTTCGTCCAACAAAAATAGGTTATGGATATGATACTCCTTACTACGGAACTTTTCGATGATAGCCACGTCTTCACAGGCCCCCCAAACTGTATATACAGGTACATCAAGCGTTTTGATGCCAGCTAAAAATTCAGAGAATTCGGATAGAAGAGTATGAGGTGAGCTTTCCAATGTACTATAAATTTGCTCAGGGCTGGAGGCTAATAAGCTAGTACGAGTTTTTGTAGGGACCAATGTAGTGTACTGAATCCAGTGTTTAAGGGGCCTATATATTGACTTAAGTATATTTTTTCGTTTTTTCATGTTTTGATAAAAGGGTTACCTTTCGCCTATTCTATTCAAACTAGATTTATCTATTGTTTCATTTTTGCGTGGTTGTTAGAGAGAAGGTGTCCGAAATAAAGATGCGAAAGACGTTACCATAGAAACCAAAATCACCAGTGTGAATAATGTATTGCGCGTTAAATTCTCGAGCAAGTCTATTTAATTCAGAAATGTGTCCTGTTTTGTTTAGTTGAACACTTAGTTCTTGTTTCCTTTCCACGTTTTTTATTGCACGTAGCGTAGCTTACAAAAAGCATTTAGATTTTGTGATAACATACCTCGAACATCGGCTGTACATAATATTCGCTTCCCATCAATAGAATGTATGTTTATATCGCTCATTGTTATATCAGGATTATATTTTAGATAACAAGAAAGAAAAGAACAGCCGCATTTCAAGGAGGTAGCATACCCTCTCAAAGGTTGTGTGAGGGGTTTAAAAGAGTGTTACGCACACATACAATTTGTATATTTGAGGATTAACCTGTTTTATCAAAACATGATATTGGCAAATCTTCGTTGATACTAATAAATGCAAACTTGTATGCAAGTTTCTACAGATGCTTTTAATTTTGTAGCATTACTCTAATCTCCTAGATGACCTGCCCAGATGTTTTCCCTTGCAAAATATATGGGAGTGTATATGGGTCAGAATGAGAAGAGTTTAATCTGAATATAATACATATGAAATTTAATGCAATGAGTAAGATTTGATGAGGGTATAGACTATATGTGACTGACAAGGAAGAAGCCTTCAATAATATACATAATTGATGCCGCAAGAAACATGTATTAGCATTCCAGCCAAAATACCTAATAGCATTTTAGATTTGATGAAAGAAAAGAAAATGAATTACTTTACCCAGCTGATGTCTTCTGGTAAAAACAGATTCTCTGACCCAGAATAAGCACAGCACGCCTAAAAAGCAGCCTAGTAATAAACCACATATCATTTCTTTTATTGAGCCTTGTGCAGCTATACAGGTGCAAGATTTTAGATGCTATTATGAGTATTTGAAAGGCAATATGTCCGCTTACATCCTTCTGGCAATCTCCTGCCAGTGTGTTCCATCCATTCTTCTTCCAGCTGTATTTCTTGGGTACTAGGTTGTTCTGTGATTCGCATTTAGATTGATTGAAACCTTATATTGATTGCTTGTAAATATACCTCCATCGACATAAGTTGAAAATTGTTGCATTTGATGGAATTGCAACCGTATCGAACGAATCTCCTCATCATTATAGCCAGATTCACGTAATTTATCAAACCCAGACATAGACTACCAATACCATTTGTGAAAAATTAATATCGAGCCTAAAGTGGGATCATCCAAGTAATCTTTACATCATTTTTAGTTGTTGTTTCAACATGGTAGATCAAATTTGTTGGTATAATTGGGTCTGATAAAGCGCAATGAATAAAGGCGTTCTGTTGAAAAACACCGTATTCTGACAATGTATATAAATCATTATTTAAAAGCTGCCCTTGATGTATCAAACGAATGGCTTTTTTAGACGTTAGTTCAAAAGCATTTTTGCGAATCTGTGTCATGTTGGTTGAGATTATATAGACATATTTTATTACATAACTTACTATTTGCTTAATGCGCCCAATATTATCACCAGCCAGTGATACTTTCAATGGTAAATCCTGGCCATTATTCAAGCGGATACGTATGTCTGTCAATTCTTTCATTTTGGTTTTTAACGAGAAAAAGAAAGACAATACAATCTAGAAACGCGGCTGTTTAAATCAGCATGGGATTTTTTCTTGCCAGACATTGCCCAACAAAAAACTGTATTACATACACCCACACATATTTTCTGGATACATTTTCCCCTTAGTATTCCTTTTTTTCCCTTTTTCTCTTGTCTGTCTTCGCACATTTTAATATTAATTATAACATGCCAAGTGCATTAATAACAATTATAGGTAAAAATAAAAAAAAAGAAGTTATGCTTTCAGAATAGTTAAATGAAAATAATTCTATAATAATGTGAATCTATAGATGGAGCGTGTAGTCCTGCGCGTTATGAACCTGAATTAAGTCTCAATCTCGAGATTTGTGAAATGATCAACAAGAAGGAAGGTTCAGCGTATGTATATAAAAATCTAAATACTTGAAAACACTAATGATAAGCAGGCCCAGAGAAGCTGCCTCTGCTATCGTCAAATTAGTCAACAGTAAGAACTTGAACCAGGCTATGTTGGCTCTCACTGTAAGCGATTGCTGAAATAAAATGAGATAAAAATGAAGTATCTAATGGCTCTTTAGTTACTAGATAATTGTGTCAAGAACTGTGGGTATCCTTTTCATCTTCAAATAGCTTCTAAAGAATTCTTGAATGAATTGGTTCGCAAATTTCCTGAGCGTCCTGCTGTATGTTGTAAACCACTTTTTCGTTTTTGTCAGATGCTAATTCGACCTGTTTAATGTTAGCCTTTTCCTAGTCCTGTAGTTCAGCGGATTCTTTATTTCATTAAAGAATGGAAGGTTGCATTAACTGACATGTCTAGACACAAAGACGACCTTGTTCATATCAAAGACATGTATAGATTACTGAGATTCAAAGGTAATCCACCTAAACCCATCCGCCATGATGTTAACGGTAGCTTATATTACCATAGGCTATCGATTCCCTGAGCTGAGGGATTCTTCAGTTGCTGCATTAGCACCTTCAGATGTAAGCTATCATTATCATCACGGGTAGTTTGATCGCCCTGAAACTCATTTAGAAAGTAGTCTTTGAAATCCGCTCATGAATTGGAGGAGGAGGACCGCGTTGCGCAATCAGCTGTCAGTAATCAAATCAATTTGAGCTTTCCAAGGCAAACTAAAACGAAAATTTGTTAGAAATTGCAAGAATTGATTCGTCGCGGTAGACCCCAAGATCTGATTGAGGCCAATAAATTAATGAAAATCATGTCAGGATTTGTATGTTGAAAGAATAATATACGGATGGAAAAGGAAGGAAAACCAACATTTTTTATTGACCAGGATACTAGACAAACACCTGATTACAGTCAAAAATTTGAAGATGAGCTTCACAAGATTCAGGATAAGGCTATTTTATTATATGAAATGCTTGAAACTGTTAAACCTGGGGAAAACGTTGATAGAAACGAAACAATCATGGTATTATCCAAATCTATCTGAACTTGTAATGAGATTAACAATGCAAGTGCTTTTTAGGATTTGAAGAATGCATGCGCCAGCGCTCAGCCAAAGATTCAGAAGATGATTACAGAGGAGGAGGACAGTGATAAAATTGGTATACGGTGTAGCTTGATACACTTGAATCGACACACTGACTGCATTTCATAGAAAATCTTTTAACACTTAATGACATGATAAACAATGTGATGGCTAAGTTTGCCGATGTTAGGAAAGGACTGTATGATACTCAATACGAGATTAGCGGAAAACCTCCCACTCAAGACAACAAAGCAACAAACGAACCTAGACAAGCCATCAGTTTAATTGACTTGGATGATGCACCAGCTGTTTCATCTTCGACAGGCTCAACGAGTCCCAACAATAATGGTTCTTCATTGAGTGCCTTGAATGAATTATCTGATATTTTTGGTAGCAGTAGCATTTCATCTCAACTCGGCTCGACATCTTCTCAGCCGACACAATTAAAGAAGACCAACGACATTTTTGATCTTTTGGGTATTCCTACTCAATCATCTCCTTTGAACTCTATCTCTGAGATTGCTTCTCCCTCCATTTCCAATATTATTCAAGAAACAGGTATTTTTACACGACTGGTGTTGCTGATTTAATGCTGACATCTCAACTTGTAGTCATACTAGTGAATAAAAACGGTTTACAGATTGAGTTACAATTGATGGACTCTCAAGATGGTAAATGCCAGATTACAGCCTACTTCTCAAATCAATCTATTGCCCCCATGGAAAATTTAATGCTGAAATTAGCTGCACCTAAGGTAGGGTTTATAAAACAGCTTTTTTGGATTTGTTAATCAACACCATTATAGTCTATGGAAATTAAAATGGAGCCTCAGTCCTCCCAAATCATACCTCCATCATCAGTTAAATCTGTCACCCAAAGCATCATTTTGAATAATCCAAATAAGGTAAGGAAATCATAAATTATCAAAGAATTTGCGTTCTTACGAGCACTTTTCAAAAATCAGGAACCATTGCGTTTGAGGTATAAGGTTTCGTATAAACAATTCGGCGTAGAAATGGAATTAACTGGCGACTTTAAAAAATAAAAAATAAACCAAGCTCACATTTGCTGAAAAAAGGATTATATTAGCATTTTGTATAGAAAAAAAGTCTTGTTTGGAATATTATTTGGGTGGTTCGTTGGGTGTTTATACTTGTGTGAAAATTAAGGCTTCGATCCAAATGTGGGATTTGCTCGACGGAAAGAAAACCCTTCTTGAGATTGTTGTTGCTGTTGTTTATCTGTTGTTGTTTCACGCTTGATTTCTTCCTTTGATGATTTAATCTTGGCCTCATGTTCATTCTACATGATAATAATATAAATATAAGTGCCATATAAATATTTTTCAATGTCAAGACTTACGGCTTTGTAAATGGTCCAGTCAAAGACATAATCATAAGTGTATCCTTCTCTTACAAACAAATCTCTAAATAATTTACGAAGGTAAGAGTAATCAGGTTTATCATCGAAACGTAAAGAACGAGTGTAATTGAGATAGATGGCAAATTCACTTGGGAAACCACGACACAATAATTCGGTGGGGGTAGTCATTTTTTTCTCCATGATACGATCATACTTTTGTTTCTTCGTAGCTGCCTTCAATCCTTGCCATGGCAAAGAGCCTCGGCAGAAGTACATGAGCACATAGCCTAGTGATTCCAAATCGTCACGTCTCGATTGTTCTATAACGAAGAACGTTAACTAGTAAGTTTTGTAGTATGCTCTTTACTCAAACTTACCAACACCCAGATGTGTATTGATACTAGCATAACGTGCTGTACCAGTTAAATTTTTATTTTCTCTGTAGGGAATATGTAGAAGCGTACGAGGATCACGATACTTCTTTGCAAGCCCAAAATCAATGACATTGACCTGATTTCCCCTTTTTCCAATACCCATTAAAAAGTTATCAGGCTTTATGTCACGATGAATGAAATTTTTCGAATGGACATATTCAATACGAGAAAGCTACAAATTATAAATATAAGTATTATTAACGAAATAGAAAAAAAAATAAGGAGAATGTTGGTCATAATACATATACAAACATGTATCATATAAGCTCCTTATTATATAAAATTCATTATATAGTTACCATTTGGTCTGCTAACAAGAGCACAGTCTTCAGCGAGAATTTACGATTACAGAAGTTGAATAGATCTTCAAGTGAGGCTATGCGTATAAATATGATTAGATATTTGTGACACGAATACAGGTAAATTATCCTATACGTACGTCCTAAAAGATCAATTACCATAGCATAATAATCACACTCGGCACCAAAGTATTTTACAAAAGGTACACCAACACCACCAGATAATGCTTTATATACTTTGGCTTCGTATTCTAATTGCGGATGCTTAGCTTTTACAGATTCCAGTTTAATAGCAACTTCTTCTGCAGTGAGTATGTTTGTCCCTGTTATTTTCATAAAAAAGGTTTATAAGAAACAATGTTGAAAAACCAGTTTCTTTAACTTACCAAGATAGATATCACCAAAAGAACCTGCACCAATTTTCCTACCAATTTTATACTTATTTGCAACTCTTAAATCCATGAGTGGATGTATATATAATGTTTTGGTAAAGTTGAAAGAAAATATGTGTAAAAGAAAAGAGGAGAAAAGGCAAGACAAACAAGTGGAGGCAAAAAATTGTGATCACATCATACATGGTCGGTGTTCAGAGGGATGTCCTGACCGCTTTTTCTGTATATTTTGGGGTAAATCATGATCATCCAAATCCATTCGCTCCTCTTTTTTATTACTATTTTACCTGACTCTCTAAAGGCGGCATGTGGCGAAATCATCATCCAATATAAGAATCAAAGAATTGATTTAAAATTATCTAGAACAAGTTTCTGATGAAAACGCTGAACCAAGCAGGGGATTACTTTGAAATACTAAGGATGCATGTTCAGGTATATCATCCCGACGTTAAGCTATCATCATAGTTTCACAAATACTCGTAATCCTCTGACTCGATGAAATTGTGTGCTGAATGATGCCCTAACCTAATAATAATGATAGAAAGTTCAAGATATTCTGCAAAGCAAGCACTATTAAATATGATATTGATATTCAATCTACTTTGATCATCCAAATCAAAAGTTTCAATAGACTATTCAGAAAATAAAATTAGCCATCATATAAAATGACTTCAAAGGTTACAAATGCAATTTATACATCATACTCTTTTATAAGAAAAAGAAGCTTTTATTATCCGTCTGTTATCTGTCATCTCAGTGTCTAAACTACTCACGTAGAAGTAGTTTCTAATGGCCGTTAATTGAATATAAGACGAAAATGAGCCTTCCAAATGTGAGCCAATGCGATAACAACACTACTAAAGAATAAGGCCAGCTGACTGAAGCGAATATTGGAGAAGTAAAACGAGCGAAAGATCTAAACCCATTGGAGGCTAAATTCAAAACGGTTATACTTTTATATCACTTGATTAAATTCCTTTGAAAAGCTACATGACGCTTTGTTTTCAACATTTCGAGCGTAGATTTCAAGCTCTTTTCTTTTTCATACAATTGAATCGTAAAAAAAAAAAAAAAGGAAACTATTGGATAATGATGAAAGCTGTAGTAACTTCATTAGCTAGAACTTTTGATTTTCTTGTATACATATTTCCATTTCTTTGACTTCAAAATCAGTTTAAACATCAGGCCCATTAGGAAAGCAATAAAGTACATCTCCCATCTCATTACTCGTCACCTATTGTGTTGTTGTTCCATGACCTTATAATTCATCGCTCTTGATGTCATCGCATTGTTCCTGACAAAGTTTCTTCTGTTTATACTCTTTGTGGTTTTGCTACTGAGGAGTTGTCTCGTTTCGTGGTGGGTTGTTCTTATAAATAAGGCTTATTGGAGTGATGTTTTATCCTCACTATCCTTGCATAATCTCTTTCCCAATGATCTGTCTATCTGGACAGCTCTTACTAAATTTTATTCTGTTGATATGGTGATCTTGGATTAGGATGTTCCGGTTTCTCTTGGTGCTGTTTATAGTCCACTTTGGGAATATCATTGGCGTGTGTCATACACATTGAGCCCTGGATTGCGCAAGTAATCAAGTTGACATTTTTTACTTTATTTATAGTTTATTATTGAAATTTTAATAAAGATCCGCTTTACTATAAAAAAAAAAGATCACTTGTTACATTGTTTAATCGAGGAAAATCGTATTTACAACTTTGTCAGTCGTAGATACTAAATTAACTGAATTCCCTATACTCTTTTCCAATGTATTTTTTAACACTCTATTTTTTAGTTTCTTCATTAATGATTTCTCTCTTCTTTTTCAAGATTTAAATTAGGATTCGATGCGTTGCGTGTGTTTAGAATAACAAAATATAGCCAGAAAAATACAATTAGAACTGAATATATTTATTTTGCTATTCCAAGATTGAATGAAGATTTAAACTAGTGTATGTTTTGAAGGTATTTATAGTTATTTGACATAGCCGCAGCAATAGGACCATGATCTAGGATGAGGGATAATTGGGTACGCCTTGAACCAATCCCTAGGAGCTTGGTGGATAAGAGTTTCCGAGTTACCAGTAAGACAAGAGCATAGATACGTATACAGGATAGAATGTTGTTCCTAGTAGCTTTGATGGAAGAACATTCATCAGGATTAAACACCGACCTCAGGAACCAAATGTCATAGGATATCACCACTTTGTACTGGGATAAAGATTCGCCATTCAATGTTACCACTTATGTCTCTTTGCCATGTCTAAATAAAGTCATTCCATTCTACTACGCATTTCTACTCATGCTCGCTTTATGATGTATTATACAGAGTATAATACATTACCGCTAAGATTTGATCTGTATCCTAAACGGCGTGCCTCTTTGTCTAGAAGATATATGTGAGTAATAAAACCATTAGGTCATTGTGATGTACCCTAGAGTGGGGTCTTGGAGCCTTGTTAGCGCGTATCCCCTTATTTTTTTCGTTCAACGGCATTCGTTTCCTAGTTATTGCATCAAAACTATATATTCACTGATTACCAGTCGCTTTATTTGATCACGTTCACTCACTCTTTTGTAAAACCCAACTATCCATTCGGAAAACGAATTACAACGAAGGCCGTATAGAAATCACAGTGAATACCCAAATTTTCAGTGATTAAAAGCAAGTATATCACAAATCGTTTCTATAATCGAACTACATAGGGTATACTTTTCCTCTCTAAGATCGCTGCAATACTATTGCAACGTATATTAATTATTGGTTTATGGCAACGAGGCAAAATGATTTTAATTTCATGCTGTCAAGAACAAAAATACTGGCTGGTTTTCTCATAGTTTGTCGCAGTAAGGGAATTATCGTCGCGCTGTTGTGAAATTGAGAGGCTATTATTTGTAAATACTAGATATAATTGAACCAATTCATCTATTGTTTCTTATACAAATAGATCTATATAAATCAGATTGCGAGCTGCTAGCAATGGATTGTAAGAACGAAAGTCCGTATCTAATCGACTCCTAAAGCAGCTTGGTGTGTTTTATGCATCGGACTAACTTTAGCAACTAATTCAACACTTTTACCAGATTCTGTTTAGAGTAACTGATTTATCAGAATGAGAAATTATTCAAATAAAACGGTTGTGAATTAATCAGGTAAAGATCTCGTTTATTACATGGAAAAATGATGGTTTATATACTAGTGAATCTAAGTGGACTGATGGGAGGATAAGATACAAGTGTGAGACATGGTGTGATTTAGAGAATGGAACGATAGATCGTATCTATTATCCATGAACATGTCATGTTGAGTTATAAATAAGGAACATGATCCATTGGGATATGTTCCTGAATTGTGTTCAGGATTGAGTTTACTTGAGTTTGACTTCCGGTTGGGAAATTGACACATCAGTAACGAAATATACACAGAAAAAATGCAATTAGAGCTAAATATATTTATTTAGCTATTCCAAGATTGAATGAGGATTTGAAACTAGTGTACGTTTTGAAGGTATTTATAGTTATTTGACAGTGCCGCAGCAATAAGACCATGATCTAGGATGAGGGATAATTGGGTACGCCTTGAACCAATCCCTAGGAGCTGGATGGATCAGGTTTTCCAAGTTACTAGTAAGACCAGAGCGCAAATACGTATGAAGGATAGAGTGTTGTTCATAGTAGTTTTGATGAAAGAACATTCAACAGGATTTAACACCGATTTCAGGAACCACATGTCATAGGATATCACCACTTTGTACTGGGATGAAGATCAGCCATTCAATGGCACCACTCATGTCCCTTTGCCTTGTCTAAATAAAGTCATTCCATTCTACTACACATTTCTACTCATGCTCGCTCGCTTTATGATAGATTATACAGAATATAATCTACTACCACTAAGATTTGATCTGTATCCTAAACATTAAGGATATGATGTTACTTGCAAATTACTTTTATCGATTAGTATCGACTAGTATTTTAGATAAGACCAAAAATTTATGTAGATGTAACAAGTATAAATGGCAGAGATGCAAAGTTGAATCTTTAATAAAGTAATCTCAAGTTTTCGTATCTCGTTAATCCAACGTTTTATTTTATACTTTTCTTATTTTCGATCTTGCAGATCTCAACACTTACACTCAAAAAAATGTGCTCAAAAAAGTAAAATTTGCGTACAAAAATGTAGCTGTAGCTTTTGTTTATTTCTCAATTTTTGTAGTATGGACCAGTAATTTATTATTGCTTTCATTTCATATCGTTACATACAATATTGTCTTGGTTATGTAGCCTTTGGTTGACACAGGCAATGATGGAAAACAGTGCAAGATTAGCTATTACCCGATTCGATTTGAAATTGAAGCAGCCGCTGAGGTATTTGCTATATACAAGAAAAGTGCATGAGTATAATAAATTCTGTTGACGACAATAACAAATAACCACCTACATTAATTGTGAAAAGAGATGATACGATATTATAGATAATGCTCGAAAAAAGAAGCAAGGATGTAGCCTCTTGAAAAAAAGCAGCAAGGTTTATCTTCATAACTTCTAGAATCCAGGGCAAAAATGAGCAACACACCTCTCATATTATCGTATATGTTCAGATACTGGGCACAAAATTATACCTGTAGCATGCCTAAATAATAGAAGAAATCTAATTTTAGTGTATATTAATAAAGCAAAAGAAGCAAGCCAAAAAGTATTCAAAACTACCTCGACATTGACACCCAAACGACGTATAATGCAAAAAAAAATTTCATACATAGCATCATCTTTAGCTATTGCCTATATTCAGCAGTAAAAGTAGTCAGTCATTTAGTTGCTACAAACAATTTAATGCACATATCAATACCATGCTCTCATATGAAATATTAAACTGAGCAGAGCTTCTATATATTATTGACAAAAGGATTAATAGTTTGTTAGAATAAACTCGAAAATATACCATGATAATAGCAATATACAAAATATGTTGCGTATCATTTCCTTATACCAAGCTGTTCCTTGGTAAAAGAGAAGCTACAATTTCTTACGATAATATAAAACTACAGTTACGTGAAGATGTTATTACTCTGTATAATGTACTTATATTTGGCACAAATGTGCTAACGTTGTATGTTTTTTAAGTTAAAATACCAGTTCATAAAGTTGTAAAAGGATAGATAAAACAAAAGAAAAAGGCCAAGGAGAGCTAACAAAGAAGCTAAAATAGTATGCATTCGGTCATCACAATATGCAATGTTTGCGCTAAGTATGTAGTAAGAACCCAATAGAAAAACACCGCTACAAGGTCATCTCAACATTTGAAAGCAAGACATGTACAAAGAAAATATATAATTTATTCAAGTATAATGTTACTGGTGCTAGCATTATTACTACCAGCGTCTTCTTCAACATTTTGAACAACACTTTGGTTAGAAATAGGTATTTCTTCGTCACTTTTTGCTTTCAGATGAACATTTGTATGATCGTGAGAGCATAAATAAACTTTTACTCAAAACAGATGCGATCTTTGGAATGCAATATCTCAAC
>MU619254.1:0-84378 GCA_025201805.1 Parasitella parasitica
CAAGCACATAAATGCTCCCATGACCCTAATAATGTTCCCTTTTGAGCACATTTGTGTTCACCGAGAACATCCAGGAGGCCATAGTGAGATCTATCTTTCTATTTTACATTAAAGAGAAGATTGGGTAGGATGTCTTCCCGACATCCCGCTATCTGATCTAGATGTATTCTTTGAATAAGCCTGGAACCTTGCAAGAGGTCCAATTACAACTTGTAGCTTATTCCTTATTTGTAAAAGAATTACCAACAATTAATATCATGATCCGTGTATTATGACTAAGTTAGATATGACATATGTAGCCTTTACATGGATACAACAATATACACTTAGACACGTACTATTAATATAAACTGGATAAGACTATACATGAAATGCTATAAGCTTATGGATTGATATTAATAATCTTCGTATAGTAGATTGATCTGGGTACCTCGGGTGAAGTCTACCTTCTCAATCAAATAGATGTA
Organism: Parasitella parasitica; assembly: GCA_025201805.1. NCBI lineage: Eukaryota > Fungi > Mucoromycota > Mucoromycetes > Mucorales > Mucoraceae > Parasitella > Parasitella parasitica. The sequence goes on from MU619254.1 coordinate 468, forward strand.
AGTTATCTTGAGTCTGCTGATATGTTGGTTAGCACAAAATTAAGGTGCTAGTTACGCAGTATTGTCGTACATGTTAAATTGCGAGAGTAGATCATTTATCCACAGTTTAAGTATATAAAGGTTCATCTACCTGGCCAGTAGATGCACTGGAGCTTTATAAACCTGTCAATTTGATAATAAAACCTATATCTTTATCAAGTTGACGTTATTGTTTTTTTATTATAATTTTTTTCCGTGAATCCATATATAGCAACTTATACCGATTCCACAGTTCTATAAACATCACCGCATTGCTGTCAATTACTTCTTGTCCAATAATATCCACATATACTATATAGTAAGTATTTCACAGTAAGTAATAACCCTGATAGTAATGTCAACAATTTTAGATACACCAACCGTCCATTAACGTAGTAAAATATTCTACCCTCACTACTTAGATAATTGTACTCCAAGTGGAACGATAGATTGTATCTATTATCTATGATGAACATGCCATGTTGAGTTCTAAATAAGGAACATGATTCATTGAGATATGTTCCTGGATTGTATTCAAAACTGAGTTTACTTGAGTTTGACTTTCGGTTGGGAATAAATTGACACATATCAAACGTTTTATTTTATACTTTTCTTTTTTTCGATCTTGCAGATATCTCAACTCACTGATTTTGACATGAAGTTTTTATTCTTTTACTATTCTAACTGTTTAATATTTTCTTTTTATCATCATCCATCATATCATATCATCTAATATGATACCATCATCGCATTGCGTTATACGTAATTACTGCGCAGCATCATGCTACCATTACGGTCAATACTGTTAAAAACTTACAAAGGCATAAAGCTCCCTTAGCTCAGCCTGGTTAGAGCGTCGTGCTTATAGTCTTCAACTATACTAGAGTCACGCGAAGGTCGCGAGTTCGATCCTCGCATGGAGCTCTTTTTTTTTAACTTTTCCCAATTCAAAGCGGAATTGTGTCGTGTGGAGATGTCGTGAGCAGAGATGGGATTACTATAAGATATAAGTATAGGATATTTAAGAGATAAAAAGATGCCGTTTATTCTTTTGTACTTTGATAGATATTTATATTGACTAAAAGGTTACACACAAGGTCAGTGTGAACCTGACACAGAGATGTGTTGGTTTTGTGTTGTTTTGATAAATGTATATAAAGTATAAAGTAAGAGATGAAAGATAGACGATGTTTATTCTTTTGTATTTCAACTGATATTTATAATAACTAAAAGTGTTACACACAAAGTCTGTGTGTACCTGACAGTGGAAAATGACAAGTTGTTCTTTGTAATTGTTTATCTTAAAACAATAAAGGGCACCTGTTATAGATCAGTATAAACTGATCATCACATAAAAAAAATCTCCGTAAATAGTATGAATATGAACTTCAAATTACCCCAGAATATTCCACAAAGATCACAATCATCAAGACTAGGCTAGCATGGATTAAGAAGACGTAATCCAATATCAAGAACAAATAGAAACAACTCCAACACTCGTCAAATCCGCCATTGGTTATCTCTTTATCAATCCTTGCTGCCAAGACGTCCTGGATGAATAATCCAATATAATTTAGGTTCATATCCATAATCATTTACCCTTGGAAAACTAGTATAAAAAGATAGTTTTTAATTGACATTTTGATGAGCTTCGTCTAAAAAATAAATAACAGTTTTAAAAGTATTTTTAATATATCTTTTACTAGTAATTTCACAGCATCTTTTTAACCCTTATAAAATTATTGGAATCTACTCTAAATCATTCATTTCTGCGCACAACACTAGTGTAATGCGGTGGCATTTGTATGTTACAGTAGTCTTTTGTATTTAATTAGTTAACCGCAAACTGGTACTTGGTCACTGGCTTCACCTTTCTTGTTTTTAAATCTTCATCATTCTTGAATTTACTATAAGCTGACTGTAGACTTGATTTTAGCCCAGAAATGTTCGATAGGGTTAAAAAAAATTCAGCCTAGTATACAGGAAAGAAACAACAATTGTCGCCTCTAACAGTTATCAACTTGATAACTTCATGCCCGCTACGAATAGAGCAGGGTCTATGACAATGTAAAGTCGGTTCATTGTGGGGTTTATCCATTTTATCAAAGTTCTTAGATAAAAATGAGAAAATAGCCTGCCTTGCTGCCAGATCTTGATTTTCTTTTGGGGGGCAGTAGTCTTTCTATTATGTGCTCCATCCACCTTAATCCTTTTAGTTTCCTCTAGTAGCCTCATATCTAGATTAATCACATCTCGTGGAGAAATAGTGCCCAAAGTAGAGTGTGATGCGTCAGCCAACGGAACTTGGCTTTTCAAAAACTTCATGATTCCATTCGCAATGCCACATTCATTCGTGGCCGGGATAATCATCCTTAATCCACTCATATACTCAGAACTTTGGCATGTACTACGCCTTACTGTCTTGCTTTTTGTTTAAAAGTGTAGGCGCTTCTCAACTTGACTATTGAATTTCCCCTAGAATCTCTTTTGAAACAGTCATTTTAGCAGAAATTATGAGCAAATATCTGATATTCGCGATTATTTATAAAAAAAAAATAAACTGTTTTTGCAGATAATATTAGGGAGTCGAAGCACCCGGCACATTCACTGCTGAAATTAATGAAACCAACATAGTACGCCCCTTCGAATGGCAACCGTGCTTTTTCCGTATTCAATCTCTCAAACATTTATCAATAAAAAAATACCCCTTCACTGGAACCTTCTCTACAAGAAAATGAACTCAACGCTGATGAAAATGGCTGGGTGTTGAAGCAAGATGGAAAATGGGTTCATCAAGTTATCACCCATATGTTTTATATAATGTAATGGCATTATCCTGATCGAAGTTGGAATAGATAGCGGTTTTCAATAAACTTGTACATCTTTAAATTCAATAGCGTTACTTTTTCGTTCATGATTGTTTAGAATAACAAAATATAGCCAGAAAAATACAATTAGAACTGAATATATTTATTTTGCTATTCCAAGATTCAATGCAGATTTAAACCAGTGTATGTTTTGAAGGTATATATAGTTATTTGACAGTGCCGCAGCGATAGGACCATGATCTAGGATGAGGGATAATTGGGTACACCTTGAACCAATCCCTAGGAGCTTGGTGGATAAGAGTTTCCGAGTTACCAGTAAGACAAGAGCATAGATACGTATAAAGGATAGAATGTTGTTCCTGGTAGCTTTGATGGAAGAACATTCATCAGGATTAAACACCGACCTCAGGAACCAAATGTCATAGGATATCACCACTTTGTACTGGGATAAAGATTCGCCATTCAATGTTACCACTTATGTCTCTTTGCCATGTCTAAATAAAGTCATTCCATTCTACTACGCATTTCTACTCATGCTCGCTTTATGATGTATTATACAGAGTATAATACATTACCGCTAAGATTTGATCTGTATCCTAAACAATGATGACTTATATATTTCACTTTTTTTCACTTTATCAAGTGATTCTTTCCCCCAGCTCAAGTCAAGAAACTTTTTTTATTGATTCTACGTACATAATTAAAACAATATGAATTCAAAAGAGTATACTTGTTGTTCAAGACGCACAGACTTTTTTGTTTTTTTTTTGTTTATCAAATGAAGTCTGTACAGAAAACATTAGCACATATAAAGCAGTGAAATAATGATAAATTTTTATTGAAGACAATTCATTCTGTTTTTCTGAATCCACGTTATAAAGCAATACTCATTCTGACACTAGCTAAAATATGCTAATGCTTTGTATTAAATAATCCAATCCTCCCCACTCCTCTAAACCATTTTATTTTTCAATACTGGATAAAACGCATACAGCAGAGCACATGGCCTAAAAGGCATAGTAATGAATGTATAAGCTACATTTATGCAATAATAATTTAAGTGAGTACAGTATTACTTGCAATGCCCATAGAATGGTTAGATTTCAAGTGAAAAATCATTTTCGACTAAAATTCTATATCATATGGTGCATACGTTATTTCTGCAAATCCATCAACCTCTCCTCGCAAGACTTTATTCGAAGGATGGCCGCAGCATAAATAGGGGGGGGGGTATATAAGTCTCAGAGAGCAACTAATACAGCAGAGATTTTCAGTTTGTGAGAGAAACTGCAACTTGTATATTTGAAGGCGTGAAAGAAATAATACCATTTTAGATATCGAGAAACAATTGCTATTGAGCACTTGTAACGGTGTTTTCTGTCATGCGAAGAGCAGGGTCTGGATGTACAATTGTCAAGTTGTTTTGGGATATAGAATAAAAATATTTTAGAAGATGCAAGTGATTTGCGATGTTTACAGTGGCAAGAATAAAAAAAAAATCTAAAATACGCCCCAACTTACAATCTACTGACTTGCGTGGTAGCTATGATAAAGCTTTTTAGCACATGTTCAGCAGATCATACTATAAAATATGACACATTATATTATCAATCCATCGCTATTTTCCGACTTATGAGGTCATTTCAAGTGCTTGAAATCTACACATGGAGGGCAGTGCTTGGTAAATATTGCCTTCCTCTTTTACACAATGTTATGGGTCAGCAGTATTTATTAATCTTGAGAATGTTGATTTGGCCCATTGTCTGTAGAGTATTATACTTGCAATGGATGTTTCAAAACGTTATCCCGCGCTGACACCATTGTCTTTAGGCACGGAGACTGCACTTTTAATTAATGCCGTTCATCCTAAATCATTCTTTGTTTTTATTCCCTCTTGATTCTGTCATCTACAAACAAAAGCAATATGGCAAGCTCCACAACTGAATGCCGAAAACGCAGACCAGCTGATTTCAAGGATCGCAGCCAAGAAAACAATAAGCGTCAATTGGTACAAAATACACTACATTATTTCTTTCAAAAAGATACTACTACTGCGCAAAAGGAGGTAAAAAAGGAGGTGGGAAAGGAGATAGACAACAATGGAAATAATATAACCAAGGACGTCAAAGAAACCAAGGAGAAGCCAGAAGAGATGCAGTCTAGCACATGTCCAGTTTGCGGCACATTGTTTACAGACGGACACATTGAAACGTACGAGACTCATGTTAATTCTTGCTTGGAAAATGCCTGTGAATCTTCAAACGAAAAGACTGTCCGTAAATCATGGTCAAAGATATTTAGTGGGGCAGCATACAAGATCCGTGGCATCTGGAGTCATCAAAAGAATGACACTGCACCTGGACTGAGTGAGAGCGAAACAAGTTGGTTTGGTGAGCCCAAAGGAAACGCCGCAACAACAGCAACACCCAAACGTCGATTGGTTCCTTATTACAAAAGATTAGCAGGAACCAAGATGGTTGTGGATGCGTTTACATTTGGGGAGATCCCGGATTGCGAAGGATATCTATTAACTCATTATCACAGCGACCATTATATGGGGCTTTCACCCAACTGGATCCACGGCCCCATCTACTGCTCAGAAATTACAGCCAGATTAGTGGAGCGGAAATTGGGCGTCTCTCCAGACTTCATATTCCCTTTACCGATGGACAAGCCTTGTTTACTCTCAGGCACAGATCAGTTGAGGGTTACACTGATTGACGCTAACCATTGTCCGGGCGCTGTGTTATTCTTGGTTACAACAAATGATAATTTGAGGTATTTACATACAGGAGATTTCAGAGCCTGTCCCAAAATGTGTCTCCACCCCATGTTGAGGGAGCAGCCGCTTGATATTGTGTACTTGGATACGACCTATCTCGACCCCAAATACTCATTCCCGTCACAAGCTTCATGCGTGCAAGCAGCATGTGATCTGATTAGACGTCATAATGGTGTTAACAACGAAGATCCATTGTCTTTGAGGGAAAAGAGGCTAGATCACTGGTTTACACAAGAAAAAAAGGAAATCATCAATAGTCATGGACCGCCCATTGTCGACGACAACAAGAGGCTATTGGTTGTTGTTGGTACCTACTCGCTCGGAAAAGAAAACGTTTTTATAGGTAATCTAGTCATGATGGCAATGTGTCCTGCATATTAATTTATACTTGTTGATAGAAATAGCGAAAACTTTAAATAGCAAAATATTCGTGACAGATCAGAAAAGAGCAATTCTAGAGTGCTTCCACGACCAAGAACTAGAGGCACGTTTGACGGATCAAGGACGAGAAGCTCAGGTCCATGTAATCCCATTAGGCCATATACAAGCAGAGGTACGTATCGCTAAATATCAGTTTGGAGCTTCTTGACACTAAATTTTGATCCGAAAGAATCTCGAGGCCTATTTTCGAAGCTTGCAACCCCATTTCACTCAAATGATTGCATTTAGACCAACTGGTTGGACGTTCCGTGCATCATCTGACCCTCAGTTACAGCATCAACAAAGGTCACTTGAATCTATAATCAGGGCAAGGCCAGCTGATCTTGGTGCTTCTACGCTAAAGCCAATTTATGATACCCCATTAGTAAAGATCTATGGCGTGCCTTACTCAGAGCACTCGAGCTATCGGGAGTTAGCACTATTTATTGCCAGTTTAGACATTCGCCGAATCGTACCTACCGTCAATGTTTACAATGAAAGGAGTAGACTCAAAATGAGCTTATTGTTTGACAAATGGCACCGAGATAGGAGCAAGTTGGTCCAAGACAATGGTGGTAAAATTAAAGTGATTGATTATCCCTCTGTCGACTGTTGGTAGCTATTTGACATTGCAAGCATGCCTTGATAAATAATCCTCAGTCAGATGAGAGTCAATGGCCTGTGCTACTTGGACAATACAGCAGTTTTTTTTTTTCTTTTTTCATGGTATTATTAACCGAGACGACTGGTGGTTGTGTGCATATTCTTTTGCAAATAAACGGGTGCTCATTCATCGCAATTACCAGGACAATAAGGTCAAGGGAACCAGGCTTGACGAGCTAAAAATGGAAAGGGATACTTTCTCATCAGCTGAGAAGATAAATAGAGGCCAGTTTTCGCTTCTTGATGATTATTTTTCTCCCTTTGTTTCTCACTTTTAATACAACATCAATATGTACTCCAACCAACACCAGCAACAAGAATACGCTCACGACACACCTGACCACAGCTCATATTACGGTAGAAGTCCAACCGGCTTTCAGCCATCGAGATCCATAAACTTTGGTGCTATGGCCATCAACCCCTCTAACATGCAATTTTCTGATCCTAACAGCAATTGGTTTGGAACCAGCATGGATTCAAATACCTCTTCTTTTGGCCAATCTCCCGACGGACGAGATTTATTGGTAACTCCTTCAAACTCTACAGGCCCTATCAAGTATGATGATGAAGAGCCAAACCAACGAATGTAAGTATTTCTTTCTGACTGAAAAAAGTCCACATATACTCATTAAGCACGTAGCCATCAAGAGATGTTTGAAAAGAGAAGAAGAAGACGTGAGTCGCACAATGCCGTAGAAAGAAGAAGAAGAGACAACATCAACGAAAGAATCCAAGAATTATCTACCTTGCTACCAGACCATTTGCTTGAATCTGTCCCTGCTAGCTCAAACGTAATGTCTGTTACAACAGGCCAAAATGGCGCAAACGGAAAGCCTATCAACAAAGGCACCATTCTTAAGCTGTCTGTTGATCACATCAAGGAATTGAAAGACGAAGTTGCAAACAGCAAAAACAGAATTCAGGAGCTTGAACGCCTTGTTGATCTTGCAAGAAGAGATAAAACTGCTTTTATGCATCACTTGGAAGCCGAGAAAAACAAAATGGACTTGTATCAGCAGCAGCAACAGCAACAGCAGCAACAGCAGCAACAGCAGCAACAGCAGCAACAACAGCAACAACAGCAACAGCAACAACATATGAGCAGTTTGTTGGGGTTAAAGCGTGAAGCAGTTGGATCAATACAATTTCAGCAACAGTTTGGTGAGCTTCATATCAATGGGAGAAAAAACCAGCAACCATAACCGGCCCTTATTATTATTTAACATTATATGAATGTCCTTTTCATATACACTATATTTATAATACCCCCCCCCCCCTCCCCTCAAACATGACCATCACTATATATTCTTTCGTTCTTTCACATCATTTTATTTTATATACCATAAATCTCTCTATATTATCATCTTTAAAGCGTGTATTGTAATTTCTTTTTTTTATAAATTGTTATTGTTACACTGCATATTTTGCTTTTTTTAGAATTACTTCGCCCTCTTTGCTGCGTGCATTTTCATCCCAAGCACAAATGGTGCAATTGGGAACAATGAGGGTGAACCAAGCCTAAGCATTTTGTTGCAAGCTACTACACAACATTAACGTTGTCATAAAATAAAAGCAAAAATTACAGTATTCTTGAGAGAGAGAGAGAAAAAAAAATAGTTGATTGTTTACGAGAAACTGTATCATATTAAAAAATTTAAAGCAAAATCTTGCAAGAAACCCTTGAAGCATACGCTATAAACCGGAACTTGTTTCACTTATACGACACACGGAGCTCTCTAGAAAGAAGCCGCATCGTTAGACAATAAGATTCTCATCTGCCCAAAGCTTAAATGTACGATCGTAACCGGACGAAGCAATAAAGTTGTTGTCTAAGAGAATCAAAGACCAATTAGCCCAAACCAACATTTGACTACGACCAACAACCGGTACCTTTTGATATATCCACACCCATGACTTTTCCATCATGGCCATCTAAACTCTTTATCAACTTGAAATCATCCCCTGACCAGATCTTGACGCAACCATCATATCCAGAGGTAGTCAGGTACAAGCCAGCAATATTATGGGGGTCAGACGCACTATTGTTATTTGTACCAGGAACGCCTTTGCTATACTTCACATCGGACACAAGTGATTGATGGGCTGAAATCGTATACAAATTACGAAGGGTGCGCACATCCCAAATTTTCACGGTGTTATCTGCACTCGCTGACGCTAAATGGTATCCATTAGGCGACCAATCTAAGCCTAAAATATCTTTCATGTGTCCTTCGAGTGTCATGGATGATGTGCCAGTTCTCATATCCCAAACTCTGCCAATGGCATCCAAACCACTTGGGGACAAAAAGTAAGAGTTTATCGACCATCTTTCTCCGTGAAAGCCACTTACCCTGTAGCAACCAAGCTTCCATCATCCTGAAACGCAATAGAATACACTTCTTTAGCATGGCCCTCTTGTAATAGTAATTCTTGTGCTGTTGTCACGTCCCACAAACGCCATGTACCATCAAAACTCGCACTGCCCAGATATTTGCCAGACGGATGAAATCCAATTCTTGCAACTCGTCTGGCATGACCCTTCAAGGTTGCAATAGGCGATTCACTAATTCGACCATGTCAAACTACTGCTTTTTTCTTTCTTTCCTAGTAAAGCAACAAAATACCTCTCTAAATTCCAGAGTTGAATCAATCCATCGGCACCACTAGATGCTATATTTAATGCGCTCTTTTCTTGCGATATGGTAGCTTCAGGATGAAAAGCAACGCCTCCCACTTTGTCGTTGTGCCCCTTCAGTGTCAATACTCTTTCACAGTTGGGCACCGTCCAAACCTTGCAAAGCCCAGACCAGGAACCAGTAACCAACAACTTGGAGTCGGGACTGAAGGCACATTGTGCAATTGGGCGTTCATCAGCGATTTGCGAAGACCAATTTGAGTACGCCTTGAGTTTCGTGTGCAATTCTTTTCTGCTGGCTTTTAATAACGCTAATGGGATAGTGGATTCTTCTTTTTGTCTATCATTTCGTTGCTTTGCTCTATTGAGTGGAATGAGTGGCAGGATATCTCAGGAACGAAGCACTATGCTAACCTGGGCAGCGAGTATTTAGTTATCCATTTCCTTGCTTCCAGTAATTCTGCTGATCCAGGCGTAAAAAATTCTTCATCCTTATACCATTTTGTTAGATTGACATTCTATTCCAACAGTGCTGTGCTGCAAAAAAAAAAAAAAAATCACCTCTTCTTCTGCCTCACTTCCAGAGTCCTCTTCACTTTCAACCTCATGACCTTGTATTTTAGAGAGCAAATATCTAAGACGATCACGACGGTCTCCAGGCTAGCAAAACCACACGTTAGAATCAAATAAAATCGGTAGATGACCAAACTCACTCCTTCACCAAAGAGACATTGTGGCTCGCCAATATCTCGAAGTCTCTGCCGCACACGGCCATCATCCGTTGGCACAGCAATCTGAAAGGCTCTTTTCCTTCTTTCGAATTCTGCTAAAACTTGTTTATCGGCTTCGCCGACATTTACAGAATAAGCTGGTTCCACGCTGTCAGCTAAACAATGTTGTCAGTACACCATCAGTATAATGACTTGTATGCCTATTTACCTAATGCGTCGAGGTCAATGGTGCCATTATTAGATGTGGGTGTGCCTTCATCTGTACGTGCTCTTTTCACAGATTCTTGACCTTCTAATGAACCAAAATGCACGCGTGGCTTTGATGTAAGTCTTGAAATCTGCGAAGGCTCGTTGTCCATTATTTTTATCTTGGAAGGTTAAAAGAGCAACTCTTTTCAGCTGGCAGAATATCAAACTTTTAAACACGGTGACTGTGATGGCACAACGATCTTTGAAGCGAGTAGGGCAAATGCAGCCCAAAAGACTAATGACTCTCGATTAGAATTTGCTGTCTTGCCAGCGTGAAGTTTTTAATTGGCCCTTTGTCTAATATCTTGATCAGGAGTTGATAAAGACCTTTGCAATGATTGTATGTAATCAACACGTTTGTTGCTATGTAGAATCTACTTCGAAAAGAAGCAAGCCGAAAAGAGACATAACAAAACTGTTAGTGGGCCAGCAGTGTCAATATATTCCTTCAAATACAAATAAAAATTACAGTTGACAACAACATATATTTACTGAATTGCATTTTGTCTAGAAAATAAATGCAATGTGTTGGATTTTGTTTTTTTTATGCAAGATACATGTTTGCAGACATGTTTGTATATGAAAGAAAAATGTGCAACAAGTATAAGGGGGTGATTTTAAGCTTCTGATGAAAGAGGTTGAAGGACATCAAAGGACCCAGTACCACCTTCAACAACACGACCAACCACGATACGAGATGATGGCGACTCGAGCGTATCATAATCACCATGCCTATAATAACATTATGTTAACAAAAACACCCAACAGTAAACAATCTATCAACTTACAGCGTAGCTTCCGTTAAGAATTTACAAGTAGATTCAAAACTCATCTTGAGGAATGGAGCAACGTTTGAACCAATACCAATACGGGAGAATGGCTTGTAACCACCTTCGAATGTCATGTAATCAGCGATAACCGTTAAATGACGACGATCCACCTTGATACCGTAAACGCCAAACACAGCAGCAACTTCCTTGATAACAGCGTTTCTGGCAGCCTCCACGCCATAGGTGTTCAAAATAGCAGCAATATCGTTGGTATCGATAAAGTTGACATCGATCAGATCCGCAAAAGGCCACATACCTCTCAAATTGACGCCCTCAGTTTGAAGACGCTTGGAAGTGTCGTTTTCTGTAGGGTTGACATACTCGAAACAGGTTTGTATACCCTTGATTTCATGCACAACAACACGAGAGCAAGACTCTTCAATCAAACCGACCATCAAAATCTTTTTGGTATCGGCAGGGAACACCATGTCAATTTGACAGTAGGCGCCGTCGACATCGTCAAACACAAACTTCTTGCAGTATTTGCTCTTTTGGACAGCGTTTAATTCTAGATTACCATTCTTGGACACAGCTCTCTTGGGAACGTCCTCTTCGTCATCGTCACCAGCCAAAACAGCTTCTTCAAACTCGGCTTCTTCATCTTCAAGAGACTTTTCCACTTCATCCATAGCCACATCATCTTCGTCAGGGCCGTCATAAGTAGCTTGCTGTTTATTTTGCGCAGATGTACGAGCAGCCTTGGCATCGCCTTCATCGGCAGCATCAGAGTCATAACTATCTTGAGCAGCAGCATCGCCCATATCTTCGTTCAGGTTGTCGTCATTGTAATCAGTCATCTTGTGGGCCTTTGCAATGTCGTCGACCTTCTTGGTATCTTTGATATCCTTACGGATTAGCTCTTCTAAATCTTTCAAGAAAGTAGAAGACAAAACTTCTTTGATTCTACTGGCAGTTACGCGATATTCTTGGTGGTATTCGCTTTCATTAAAGAGGTTGAGGCGGATAGAATAAGTCTTGGTTCTATGGTAATTGTTTTCTGCAGATTTGGCAGTTGTCTTTTCGGTTACTGATACATCGTCGACAAGCTGAGACAAGGTCAGTCTAGACGCAGCCTTACAGAATTGCGTCGCCCTCTTGGGAGTAGTTTCGGGACGAAGAGGTAACAACATGGTAGGAGTCTTGATCTTACGAGCAGCTGTCATAATGATTTCACGGAGACGAGGAATACCCAACGTGACGTTAGCAGCACCATAACCAGCAAAATGGAAAGTATTCAATGTCATCTGAGTAGATGGCTCACCCACAGACTGGGCAGCAAGCAGACCAACAGACTCACCAGCTTCAACGAGACTGTGCAGATACTTCAGATTCATCAAAGCCTTAAACTTGCTCTTGGTCAAACCAGCATAGCGGGCAGTGTTCTTTGGGATTTCGGCATCCTTTTCAAAAGGCATCTTGTCAGGGTTCTTTTCCATATAATCCTTCATGGCAATAGCAAAGCGTTCCGAGACGACGCCAAGATGAGTGCCAGGGTTGTAAACAGATAACGCAGGATCATACTTGTTGGGCTTTTTGAGAGCCTTCTTGGCATAGTCCTCACCTTTCTTGGTTTCAAGGGATTCCAAAGCAGCCTTGGGATTATACTTTTGGGAAAGGGCTTCAAAATTATGAGCAGAGAAGCTGAATTGGTTAATGTGCTTCGCCTTGATGACATCCAAAGAATCTTCACCGTAATGAAACTGTAACACAGAGCCGTCAGAATCGCGAACGGTATGATCGTAGTGCACACGTAAGCCTTCAAGATGCTTGATCAAACAACGCTGCAGATAGCCAGAACGAGAGGTCTTTACCGCGGTATCAATCAAACCTTCGCGACCAGCCATACAATGGAAATAGTACTCTTGGGGGCGAATACCAGTCAAGAAACGACCCGTAACAAAACCACCAGCACGAGCACTAGTATCAAAGGGACGGAAAGAGGGGAGAGATCTGCCAGAAACCATAAGGGGCACACGACGGCCTTCAAGCTCCTGCTGGCCAAGCAAGCAAGAAATTTGAGTGGCGTTAACGTTGGAGCCCTTGGCACCGGACACTGTCATCAATTGCATGTCATTCTTGGGGAAAGGACGAACTAGGCCATTAGGAAGACAGGCGGTGGTGATAGCAGAGGTCAATTTGTTAACCTTGGCCTTCATGGCATTGTCAAGACCAGCCAATTTGCTGTCATCACGAATCACTTCATTCATACGAAGCTTGAATTCCCTCTTGAGCACCTCGCCGCTAGCAGACTTGGCGGTTTCGGCCAGGCCGAGGAATTCCAAATGCGCTTCATCACCAAGACCCTTACCATCATCCAACAGATCTCTACGCCATTTGTCACCTTCTTCTGTCAGGATCAAATCATCCATACGACAGGTAAAACCATGGTTCTGGATAAACTTGATAAACAGACGGCCCAGTATACTCAAAAGCATACCAGCAGATTCAGGGCCGTAGATTTCATACACGGAATGAACAAGGCCGAATGACGAGGCGCCGAACTGAGACTTGTCCAAAATACCGTGAATCAGCTCACCTTCCATGACATTCACATTCTCCTCGTCCTTGCCGTTAGGGCCCCAAAACTTGGCAGGGACCTTACTCTTGGAGGTCATATTGAGTTGAGCTTTACCCCAAGTAAGGTTCTTGAGCACAGTAGAAATCAGCTGCTTACCCGTCCACAAGGGCTGAGGCTTAAAGATGGCAGGAGGCAAAGTTTGGATCTTTCCATTACCAGTGCCATCAATTTCAGGGCGGAGAGAGCCATACAGTAGTTGGTGGTACTCTTCCTTGGTAAAGAAAGTGTCACGACAGGTCACCCATACGCCGGAATCGACACTGTCTTGGATAAGGCCACGAAGAGGATCACCACTGGTGGGTACCAGGTATTGGTTGTCAGTGTTGGCAATAAAGGAGGCTTCGGCGCGGGCAACTTCATTTTGGGGAAAGTGAATGTTCATCTCATCACCGTCAAAATCAGCATTGTAAGTGTTGCAGTTGGCATAGTGCATACGAATAGTCTTTTCCCCAGGCAAAATACGGGCTTTGTGGGCCATGATGGAAGGCTTATGGAGTGTGGGCTGGCGATTCAGCAAGAGCATATCTCCGTTGCGAAGATGGCGCAGGACTTTCTTGTTGACGGTCTGAGTACGTGTGGGGTAAGGGTTGTTGCCGGTTTGGGCAGTGTGAGTGCTCTGAGGGGCCAAAAGCGAATTGGCAAGGGCAATACGGGATTCGATGCTCAAATCAGCCAGGACGTCGATGGACTGGTCTTCGTTCTGAACGTGAGTAGCACCAGGCCATTTGTTGGGCCCATTGATAACAGCCTGTCTCATTTCCTTGATATTGTGCGGCGTAACAGGCTCTGGATAAGTGAGTTTGGTTGCAAATACAGGAGGGATACCGATTTCAGACGTTTCGATGAAAGGATCAGGCGAGATAACAGAGCGGGCAGCAAAGTTGACACGCTTACCCATCATATGCTTTCTGAACAAACCTTCCTTCTTTTCCAGTGCTTGGCGGATACCAGGAGGCAGGGTCTTTCCTTGCGCAACTTGAGCAGGGTTCTTTGTCGAGTCGATAAACGAATTGACTGCGTGCTGAAGGTTAACGATGGATTCCACAAAGTTGTTACGGATGCGGTCGACTCTGATCTTGTCAAGCTGCTCTTCGTCTGTCGCACTCTGCAGGTCTTCAGAGAAATCGCGCACAAGATGGCTGCCCTTGAGGATGGCAGACAGGAGTTCGTTTTGAGGAGATTCAAAAATCTTGTCGCCCATTACGGAGGGAGGACGGAAGCGGGTAGGAGCGACTGCCAGAGTCTCGATAAAGAACATATGGTAGGTAGCTTTCTTGATGTAGGAAGGAATTCGAGGGTCACGAGCACCATACAGCAAAGTAGTAACATCGCCCTCCTTTTCGAACAAGGCCTGAACTTGCTTGCGCACCTCATAATTCGTCATGAAGCGCTGGTCGCTGTTGTTGAACCCTTTGGTCTGATCGTCAAGGCCAATGTTATCCTTCAGACGGTCCATATGAGCTTGTTCTTTTTTGGTGAGAGCAAGCTGGAAAAGCTTGGCTGCTCCGTCGCGACGAACAGGAGGAGAAATGCCTTGACAGTTGAGACATTTCTTTGTGTGCACGCATTGCTTCATGAATTCGCCCATGATCTTTTTGCGGACATCGTTGATCACGGTGACTTTGTAGTCGTTGGCAGCGTATTTACGGGCCTCCTTATCAGCCAGCGAATTCTTGACAAATGTGTCAATGTAATCAATATAATCCTCGGCGTTGGCTAGCAAAAGGCTGGCTTCCTCCATCTTGTCTTCAAGAGTTTCGTCGTCTTTGCTGGCTTTATCCGCCTTTTTGTTGTTAAAGTAGACTTCATCTAAAGCTTGAGCTTCACGGATCATGCCATGTTGCAACAGGGTTAATTGACCTATATATTTCCTCATCTACATCACATACACATATGTCAGTTTCACTCTCACAGCGAGCAGAAGGAGGGAAGGGGAGGGGAGGGGAGGGGAGAATTGCAATACATACTACAGCACGAGAAATGCGGAAATGATGGCAGTAGACGCACTTGGAACGAAGGAGGGCATAAAGACTGTCGAAAAACATTGGGTTGTAAGCAGGAATAGGAACCTCAATGTGACCATAGTGGCCAGGACAATTGAAATGATCTTGCGAGCAAGTGGCACAACTATATCCGAGAAAATGAGTCAACATACATGATATGTATATCTATCTTTCTATCTATCTATCAAGCTGATAAACTCCACTTTACATTTGTGTCTTTTGGTAGGGCCCGAGAGCAGGGTCGTAGAGACCACCCTTTGTAGGATGACCCAATGTGTCGAATAAAACAGGGTTTACGATTTGTTTGACAGATATCTTTCTGATTTCATTAGGCTCATAAAACGAGAAAGAGACAGAATCAACCTCTGTGCCAATAGGAACTGATATGTTCATATTGAGCTGAAAATCTTGTGTAGATTGAAAGGCTGTAAGTTAAAATGTGAACAAGAAGAGAAGATTTTTAGATGTTTCCAAACACATTTTGACTACTGGTTTGCAACTTCCGCCTCTGAAAAAGTAAAACAGTCGTTTGACGTATCAAGCCACTTGCAATGCATGTACGGCAGTACTACCTACACTATGTTAGTTTCCGATACCCTAGTGAACAAATCACAGCTTGTTTTGAAAGAGTTGCCATCTTATAAACTCATTAAAAAGAAGCTAACAGACTAGATTGAATGAACCCTGAATAGCAGATAGAGCCACGCGATGCTAGCTTCATGATGAAGGCTTTGTGGAATGAGAGCAGGCTGTGAGAGTATCCATGCCATTAGCTCGAACTATTATGGCTTATTTTCAATAGTTGCATTGCTTCAGATACCACCAGCCCTGAAATAAATAAAAGAAAAAAAGAAATCAAAATCTAAATGCATACAAGCTTTACAATGTAGGGTTGCATTAAGCCTAATCCTTGGTTCCTTTTTCAGAGTAAAGTAGTCTATGTTGATATATACAAAATGTTCGAAAATAGTAGTATATCGTAAATGGCATCATTCTTTCCTGAACTAATAAAAGCATTACACCCTTCCATGGTTTTATCCAAGTGTATTTATGCGTCATAGGCACGGTATCGGTATCAGCCGTAACCAGTGCATTGTGGAACCCGACTTGGGTATATTCATGCTGCACCTCAAGTGAAAGCAGACAGTGTGTAGAACACCGAGCAGCACTATATATAATTGTCCTTTGGCTGGCTAATTTTATGCTGGATTAAATCATCCGCGACATATGAATTAAGGTTAAATATTTAGGTTCGCTTGTGGAGGAAAAATAATGCTCCATATGGCTCATATTGGTGCTTGTTGCCTGTCGACAATGAAGTCATTGTTTTATACAGTTAGTTTTACCTGAAAAGGGTAAATAAAATTGCGGTACAGACATTATGTAACTTTCAGGCTATTTAATTGAAACCCATGAGACAAATGCAGATGGAGAAATATAAAAGGAGCTCTTCTGGATTTCCTTTACCTTGTTTCTATTATACAAAATGTCTGTCGAAAAAAAGACCATTCCCCTCTATTCTACCAACTACTTTATAGCTTGCACTGTTGCTGGCGTCCTGGCTTGCGGGTAATGTATCCTTTCATCCATGCATTGCACAACAACAGCACTCATTTTCTCGGCATATTAGACCTACTCATTCGCTCGTTACTCCCCTGGATTTAGTCAAATGCCGCAACCAAGTGAGTTTTATGAACAGTCTTCAATTGGTAACAGCAATATTTACATATGCGAGTAGGTGAAACCGGGTCTCTATCCAAATGTGTTTCAAGGCTGGAAGACCATTGCCAAAGCTGAAGGTTTTCGTGGCATTTTTACAGGCATAGGACCCACCGCCATTGGCTATTCGTTGCAAGGTGCAGGAAAATACGGCTTTTACGAAGTATTTAAATACAAATACAGCAACATTGTTGGCGAAGAAAATGCTCATAGATATCGTACTCTGGTCTACCTGTCTGCTTCTGCTTCTGCCGAGTTTATCGCTGATGTATTTTTATGCCCGTTAGAAGCGCTCAAAGTCAAGATGCAGACATCTCTGCCTCCGTTCGCAAAGACTACAAGCGAAGGATTTAAAAAGATTATGGCATCCGAGGGTATCCATGGTTTCTACAAGGGCCTCGTACCTCTTTGGTGCCGCCAAGTGCCTTACACTATGGTCAAATTTGCCTCCTTTGAAAAGACGGTCGAATTGCTTTACAAGACATTTATGCCCAAGCCCAAGTCAGAATACAGCAAGATGCAACAACTGGGCGTCAGTTTTTCTGGCGGGTATATTGCTGGTGTGTTTTGTGCTATTGTATCACATCCTGCTGATGTGTTGGTATCGAAATTAAACAACTTGCCAGAGGCTGGACCTGGCGAGAAGCAGGCTGGTGCATTGGACGTTGTTAAGAAACTGGGGATGCGTGGCCTTTGGACTGGACTTGGTCCCCGTATCTTTATGATTGGTACTCTTACTTCGCTCCAATGGCTGATTTTTGACAGTAAGTACATTTGACGATCTTGTCTGCATAGAAAGACGACCAACATTTCATTGAATTAGGCGTAAAAGCATATCTCGGACTCCCAACAACGGGTGGCGCCGAAGAGCCAAAAAAGTTGAAGCAAGACTAGATCATTATACCTCAGAGATTATGTAATGTCAAAGATTTCTACAGGCCGTTTGAAAGTTCAGCTTGAACAGAATAAATTCACTTTTTAAAAATGTATTTTCAATAGTCGATCATCGGCAGTTTCATTTTTGTAAAGCGGCTCAAGTCATAAATACGCCCATCAGCAGAGTGCTCTCAAAAGTAGCGAGATGTCTACATCCAAGATATCAATCGAGTATGTTATCGTCAGCATAATACAGTATACACGGATAAAACAAGGTGTAAAAATAAAATAAAAAAATAAGCGATCATGTTTCTGTTGTATTCCAATGTGAAAACGCTTAAACTCTGAATAATGACAATCAACAAAGCTCTTTTTGAAAAGGGGAGAAAAAAAAATTCTGTATATTTAATGTGAGTGTTGGCATTTCGGTGCATGTTCTACAATCATTTCTTTGTCTTTTTGTGATTTTTTTGGTCAACAGATATTCATCAAGCTTAGAATCTAGGCGGGGGTCCACCACGTCCACCTCTAAAACCACCACGACCACCTCTGCCTCTTGCTGTAAGAAAATACATTAATATATCTTATACGATCCCAACAGCGATGCTACCTTACCTTGCTGAGCACGAGCTACTGTTGCTCTGCCTCTACCCAAACCAATACCTCTACCTTTAAGACCACCAGGTCCAGCGCCCTTAAACATGGGGGCATTTTTCAGCATGTCTGGGACAATGAAGAATCGAACATGAGATCCACGGATGTAGACTTGATCCAGCTGTGAAACTCTTCCATCACGAGCAGTAACTGTGATGTCCCTCAATTGAATATTCATGTTATCTTCAGCTGTAGATACAAAAAAAAGAATACGCGAGTTAGCATTAGGCTTAAAGCGCCAACTCTTCTCCCCGCCCCCCCCCCCTCAAGGCATCGACTGCACTCTTTAACAATATCTTACCTTCTAATAGCTTTCCACGATAAAGCTGTCCTGTTTTTAATTCTAAAGAGATGATATGACCTTGTGCTTCATGGAGAAGTTTGATGGGGACGCCGATAGTCATTTTATAATATGCGTTTAGAGATATTGGCAAAAAGAAGTAAGCAAAATGAAAAGAAATTTTAGAACTGGACATGTTATACGAGCCATCCTCAGTGACGTAGAGACAACCACCAGCATGTCATTGGCTAACGACATGACATTTACTATTACAAGTGTACTTTATAATGAAAAAGTGAAATGAACCAAGGCGGATAAATCCAAATTATTACTTGCATTTGGTTTCTATTACTGCATCTCGTTCGAGCGATGCCACTTGCCCTCATTCACATCTTTGTAGAACAGCATTGCAAATCCCAGAAAAGTGATATGGGGGATGTACATGGTTTTTCCAGGATTTTCCAGAGCATAGGTATCATCTGAAGGTACGCTACGGAGCACAATGGCTTCCAATATGATTAGAGCTACGGTAGTATTATTTAATTCGACTCGTTGCAATGCGATTTCGCTGAAAATAGCCATGTTGCCCATTGATTTCAACTACAAAAGCCACTTGGAAGGACAATGGCGGTGACTCCTTTTCTGTTCATCTCGACGCTTTGAAAGCTTCAAGAAGGAACGAAAGAAAAAAAAAATATTTGTTTCGAAAAGCCAAATAGTTGGATTTGACAGCATGAGCAAACTCTTGAAATACAATGGGTACAACTACCTCAGACAAAGACTTGTTCTTGCTACGCTGAGCGGCAAGCCCGTTCGTATCGAGAAAATTAGAAGCGATGATGAGAATCCAGGTTTAAGAGGTAGAGTGGATCAAAGGATGGCATTGACAGATCAAGCACTAAAACCACCATAGATTTCGAGATGAAGTTTCTGAATTTACTGGAAAAAGTTACCAACGGATCGGTCATTGAGATTAGCTATACTGGTATTTTGCAGTGAATACAAACCCAATGGGCCATGGCAAATGTGTTGATATCATCATGTTAGGTACATCTATCCTCTACAGACCAGGTGCTATTGAAGGTGGACGCATAGAACACGACTGCGGGACGGATAGAAGCATTAGTTACTTTCTAGAGCCCATGATTGCACTTGCGCCTTTTTCGAAAAAACCGTTTGTCTTGATCTTGCAAGGCATCACAACCGACCATATCGATCCCTCAGTAAGCACATTTTAGGTTACAACGCCTAGCGCAATATTAACAGTGATGTAACAGGTAGATATAGTTCGTACAGTCTTGTTGCCTCAATTAAAGAGGTTTGGTGTGGATTCAAATTTGGAATTAAAGATTACAAAGAGAGGTGCACCGCCATTAGGTGGCGGCGAGGTTGTTTTTTCCTGCGCCCCTATCCGGCAGCTTAAACCAGTTCAGTTTATCGAAGAAGGGCGCATTAAGCGTGTCCGTGGCATTGCTTACTGTACTCGCGTATCACCACAAACAGCTAATCGCTTGGTGGAATCAGCTCGTTCATTACTAAACAGATACATCCCCGACATTTACATTTACACAGATGTGTACAAGGGAGCTGAAAGTGGAAAGTCGCCTGGTTTTGCATTATCGCTAGTAGCCGAGTCAAATACAGATGTTTTATTATCTGCAGAAAAGGCAGCAGAGCCTGGACAAACGCCCGAAGATGTGGGCGTGATGGCGTCTAAACTCTTGCTGAATGAAATTCGCAAGGGCGGCTGTGTGGACACAACGAGTCAGTGGCTAAACCTACTACTGATGGTCTTGGCGCCTGAGGATGTTTGCAAGATTAGAATTGGTGAATTATCTGCTTTTACGTAAGTTGTGGAAACGATCGACTTTGCTGCTGCTGCTGCTGCTAATGACGTTGTTTACTGTAGCATCCAATACCTGCGTGATATCAAGACATTTTTTGGCGTGTCTTACAAGATTCAACCGGATGATTCCAACGACACAATCCTGATGACCTGCATGGGCATTGGCTATGTCAACCAAAACAAAAAGACTACTTAGAGCATTGTACAGAACTAATAAAAAATACACATGTAAACCATAGCACTACACTTTTTGCAAAGTGACATGATGTGTTGATACAAACTGCGCTACAGCGCACCCAAAAAGACTGCAAAAATTCTTTCTTCTTTCTCCTACTACTAATTCGATATACAAGATACATACATACAAAAAAAAAATACATACAAAAATACATACAAAATACATACAATATATATATATATAAACAAACACACACACACACGCTCACACGCTCACACGCTCACATACACACATACATACATACATACGTACATACGTTTACATAGACGATAGCACAAGATGAACGCACCCGATCGTTTCGAACTATTTGTTATTCCTGAGGGAAGAAAAAAGTATAGTATCCACACATTTTCAAGTGCACAGGACATTCATCCGTATGCAAACTTAGGGTGGAGATGGAGGTAGACACAAAGATTCCAAATGCTGCTACTTTTGCTATTGAGCGAGAGGACCACACACTGGGAAATATTCTAAGAGGGTAATTCTGATAAATATCGGGCTAGGCCAATTCGCTAAGAAAACAAAAAAAAAAAAATTTCATCTAGTCAACTGCTGAAGGATCCTAGGGTTTTATTTGCAGGCTACAAAGTCCCTCATCCTCTCGAACATAATTTTGTCATCAAAGTGCAAACGGTGCCTGGAACATCGCCTGGAAAAGCATTGAAAGACGCAACATCTGAATTGATTTCAGAAGTGAACGCGCTAAAGAACAAATTCGACATGGAAGTTATTCGCCACCGCACCTTTGAAGACGCAAAAGCCTCGCAGTCTGGCTATGATGTTGAGTCTATGAATGCCATGGACCACCACGCTGGCATGGACGTAGATTTTTAATAGTGCAAAAGCAGGAAAGATAGTAGGAATGCATCTAAAACATTAAAATAAACCTTGGATAGAAACCATAATGTGTGCATTGTTGTCTAGTTGATTTCCTGTACAATGCCATGCCATAGACTGGGCTCACAGAATGAGCATTTGGATGTCGTTTATGGCATCCTTCCTAATTGAAAATTTTGTAGCCCTCGAGTGCAAATGCAGTGAAAATTCGGCGTATCAACCACAAATCTTTGTCTGTCCGAAAACTTTACTCTTTTCACTCGTCTTATATGGCTGAAGAGCTTGTAGAACATCGATTCGTACAAATATTCCACGCCTGTGAAAAGGCGTCGTCCAAACTCGACGATTTTTGGAACACGCTTGCTCGAGCATCAACGATCGCTGTGTCTCATGGCTGCGAGAAAGTCTACGCTCGAGCCACGCAAAGCAAGGATCTTGACCTTTTACAAACTATTCAGAGTTTACAAAACCTGATACTGACGTACGATGACCCGACAAAAAACACCGTATTTCTGCGTACAATCACACGATTACTGGCCTTCAATGAAAAGTCATCCGAAACGAGCAAGATGTCCTTCTACCATTGCAAAACAGACACTCAGCAAATCCATCCCTACGCTGTCGTGATGCGACAGAAGCCCCTCTTGTATCCCAGCTTACTGGAAGAAGTAGACTATCTCTTTGCGAATGAATTGTCGGTCGCCATTGACATTCTGCAAGGATTCATATCAGCTATTTTTCTGACCAAAACCCCCGTTGACTCAAACGCCCTGTTGATCCGTCTTACCAGCGCCATCATGGCTCTTGGACTCGAAAACGACATTATAACAACCAGCATTTATACGTGCCTCTGTCAAGTCCTGCATAGGTATCCATTGCAAAAAGAGGACGAGAAATACCTTTCCCTGGTGGATTTCTTGATGTGGATGTCCATCACCAGCAAACCATACCAGGGACCGAGTGTCTTTAGTCCTAGCGACTACGTTTATCCTGTTGTTGACCGTTTTGTCACTTTTTGCTCCAAAGGATATCCAATACTCGCCTATCTGGCTCGTTTGGAACGCATGGTGGGTTGCTCAGACAGCACGGGCTCCGATGTGCTCTGGGTCTGCTTGTCGTATGGGTTGCTTCGATCGCAAACTATCAGAGAACAGCAAGCAATCATGCGGCTAATGAAATCTCTATACGGAAAGACCACAGGCAGCTTATCTCGTATTGCTTATTTACCCTTTTATCAGCTGCTGTCAGAGTTGAACGACAAGGACGCATCAAAAGAGCTAAACACTCTTAGAGATGATACTCTGTTCATGCTCTCTGAGCTCGATGGTATCAACAAGGCTGCGAATTCGGATCATAGGCCAATCCAAGTGAGTAACCTGATTTGCTGTGACACTGCACTAGTCGTCTGATTTCTTCTGTAGCTGCAAGCCATCTTAAAAAACAACTGTATCTACGGTTTGCTTGCTCATATTTTGGTTTATATCGATGGATTTTACAAGGGCATTATCCCTGTCCTCAAGGATGGCTACAGCACAGGACCTGGTTTTACCTTGATTTTAAACATGCTGTTCAGCACTCCTCATGTCCATGGTCCTGATCTCGATACTCGATGCATTGTTTATTCTCGCATCACTGAACTGTCCTCACTGCCAGAGACATCATGCAAATTTCCTATGCTCTTGTTCCTTCTTCGTATGCTTCGTGCATCGTTTGATGAGCCTCGCTTGGTAACTCACCTATTCAAAGACGTCATTCCCACACTGGCCGACCCCAATGACCCTACAATCACTAGCAAAGTCCTCCAGGTAATCTTGTCGTCCATCAGCAGCAGCGACACTATGGCTAGCCTCGGTGTCAAGGCACTAGCCCACACTCATCAACGCCAGCCTCGCGTGTGGCAAGAACTCAAAAAGATATTTGCTGACTGGGTCCTGCGTCGCAAGTCTGGCACAGTTCACCGCAAAATCGACCTATCCATCAGCGGTCCAATCAAGCTGGAATTGGCCATTCTGACCACAATGCGGGATGTTTGCAAGACAAGGCCAAGAGAGTGCGCGCCGGATGTGTTGCCCATGGTGATGTCGTTGTTGCAGACTTGCCACGATCTAAGCATGGCATCGCTGTCAATTCTCATGGCCTCCATCAACCACTGTATCAACGCTGGCTTGGTAGAGCCCCGTTCCATGTGGAACGTTGCTGTGGTGTATCTTGCTCAATTTGCACTGGATCAAGGGACGCAGAGATCGATTCTGCTGGTGCAAGAGTTATGCAAATTCTACTCCATCGCAGGATCCAGGAATGATAGTAGGTTGACATGTGCACTGTATTTTACCCCCCAAAAGAAAACATATAAAGTTGATCTGTTTGACTAGTTTCTGAGCCGTACCTCCAATTCAAAGAGACCCTGTTAACTGGTTTCGTGCTGCCACTGATTGATTCTGATGACAAACATGCTGCTGGCCATGCTATGCTTGCCTTGTCTGATTTTTCTGCCCAAGATATGGCCAGTATTTTACCTGAAAAGGCGTCTGATTACGTGCAGGCTGCCGCTCCAGTAGATGATTGCCCCAACAAAAGCCAGCATCTAGTTCTCGCTACGCTCATGTCAAACGAGCTCGACCACATGCGTCGTGGGCTATTCAAAGAAGAAGCCAACAGGAAGCAGACAGCATCAATTGCAGCTGGCAGCCGAAAGCAGACCACCAATGATGCTGGACAAGTCGTTGGTGAACGCGAGGGTGAACTGCAAGCAATGCTTTCTCAGCTCTGGGAAGATGCACGTGTGGCACCCGGTCTTCGCTCTGGATACGCTATTGCAATGCTCTACACTCTGAACAGTAGAGACGCTCCAACAAAACCTACACTTGAAGATGTCAGCAAAGCCAAGTGGTATCGCTTTATGGTCACGTCATTTACGGATGTGTCATTGACGGATCACTTACTTCTTCGTGTCTCCAGCATCGATTCATGGAAAGCATTCTTCCAAAATGCACTGTCTGAAGCAAAGAACGAGCTGGAAGCCATAGTCTCTGTCCTGCTGAATGATTTATCAGCAAGACTAGAAAGAAGCACTGTGCCTGGCGTCACTTGTAACATTGCTATGGCCATTACGGGGCTGGTTCTTGTCGTGCAACTGTACACTCCTTCATACGCTGCTACCTGTGCAAATGCCACTATCGACATGCTGATGAAAAACTACATTGTTCTCTCTGGATCACCTTTATCGCACTCTGCCCACCTGATGAGTGAGGAAGTGCAATTTGCAGCGCGTTTTGCATTGGGCCACCTTGCCACATGTATCATCGGCAACGAGAAAACCACTCATAGCATCAACACAGTGTTGCTCGATTCAGCTACGAGCTCAAAAACAAAGTATAAAAACATAGACGCCTCTGTAGACCTTGTCCAGTTTGCAAACGGCTATGCAGCAGGCCACTTCGTAGCAGCTCTCGCAGTGCACCCAACAATGACCGAGCACATTGAAAACTTGAAGACGGCCGGTTTAGCCACCTTGCAAAAGTATTACACATCAGACGATGCGTCTGAAAGCAGAGTTATTGGCATTCTGATGGGCCTTGCTTCGAAACTCCAGCCAGAAATGATGTGGAATGACGAAACAGTGTGCGATGAATTGGACGTTGCTAGTGGAAAACTTAAAGAATATCTCAAAGGTGAAAGCATCAGTAAAGGGTTGTTGCTCGGCTCAACTTGGGTTGTCGCGTTGGGCGCCCAGCAGAATTATGGCGTGGAGTACGAGTACTTCAACATCATTGAATCTGTCATGGCAGCTGCTTCTTGCGATGTAAGATACTGTCTTTCCAGGTTTTACCAAGCCAAGACTAATCATTTCCCAATAGCCCAATTTAGCACAGCATTTCTACCATTTTGTTGTCCCCTACACTCAAATTTTGTATCATAGCTACATCCACGCTGATGCAAACGATGAAGCATCATTGTCAAACTACATTCGAGCGTTCGAACCTTTGTTCGGTAGTATTCAAACAGATGATGCCTCCAGCAATTATCGTATCGCAAGCCTATTTGGAATTGCAGGTTTACTAGGAGCTGATTATCTCAATAGAAGCGCTGGCAACGTTTACACAGAAGCACAGCGTTACCAAGGCTCATCCAGGAAGGCTGGTTTAGATCAGCTAGCAGCCATCACAGGCCTTACCGTCAAATCTGCACCTACAGGCAATCTGAAGAGCGGCCGCATCGCTGCTGCTGTATGCGGAAAGGTGATAGCTCATGCCAACATGCTGGTAAAGACGCTTGATTCAGATCGCTCAGCTTCAGAATCATCTGCTGTGGACTCGATAGCGGCTCTAGCTTCCATTTCTTCTGAACCCACCAACTATAATCGCCTCAACAGTAATACGAGCTATCTCAGGGCTGTATTTGACAAGCTCAACCAAATTGCAAACGATGCTCTTTCTAATGGACGCAATATTACAATGCTGTTACAAAGTCTCATCAAAACACCTGGCCCGTTGCCTCCGGTTAACTGGTTTGCGTTGCTGCTGAAGCTAAGCAAAGTATCGTCCGACTTGCAGCAACTGGGCTTCTTATTTGCATCGACACACGCTGCCACTTCCTTCTCCTTGACCGAGTATCTCGCAACGCAGACTATGGGTCTTTTAAAAGACGTCAGTAGCTTTTCTTGTGCCAAATCGAGATTCTTATTTTCTAGAAATGATGATCATGCTGAAAATCCATTCGATATAGTACTCTCGCTTGGTGGACTACCGCAAACCGCCAGAGAAATCAGACGAGGCGAGAAGAAGCGACGAGGCATGAATGCAGTTACCAAGAAGATCAGCATCTCTGAAAGCAGAATTTTGGAAATTATCACGCTGTTAACTGAGCGCTTTGGACTATTCGATCAAGACATGCAGGTATATGGTTACTTTTTAAAATACGCGCCTTATTCTCAATAAGGCTAACATCGTCGGTAGTATGAAGCGCTGGATACATTAGCAGATCATCTACCGCCCTCTACTGACAGCGCGCCATTGGACGAAAGTAGATCCAAGCTCGTTTCCGCTATTCGTACATTGGTTTTTGAATCAGTCATCACTCGACTTCTAGGGGACAAGTCCACATCAGAAAAGGTGCTTCGTAAAGCAGTAGCATGTACCCATATCAACAGCATCGAGCAACTGTTTCCAGCTGCTGGAAGAGTAGAGGATTGGAGAGAAATTGGCCTTCCAATGAACTACGTCGTTTATCTCTGCGAGACTTACAATTTCTCTAAAAACAAGCAAAGTGTCATCAAGTACATCAGCACTGCCATTACGTTTTTGATCGGGGATTCCCCTCCTTTGTCTTGCTGGAGAGCGATTGCAGAGATGGTTAGAGATGATTGCGAAACAGACAAGGATGCTCTGGGATGGATAATCCGTGTTCTCGATGCCTTTGTAGTTTCCCTAAGTGATAACAACGCTGGTAGACAGTTTGAAGAGGACATGTTGATGAAGGCTATTGACACTGGCCTTCGTTCGATTTTGGCCGAGTTAAGCTGCAGTCCAGATAATCTGTCCACTTCCCAAATGCAGGCTGCGGATACTGCTTATTTGCTGACCTATTTTATTGATATTGGAAACAACCATAACACTGAGCAGGAACAGGTACGCAATCCAGTGTTTTGTTGCTGTATTTCTCGGATTAACTCTCTTTGTAGATTACTAAACGCATTTTCAAATTGATGAAGATGGCCAACAAATTAACTGGCACAGCTTCTGTCAATTTTTTTAAAAGAGTAGCGCTTGGAATGCCTCCTTCATACTTGCCACAGCTTGAAACAAATTATTAAATAAACACTGGTCCAAAAAAAAAAAAAAATCAATCACCAATAGTGATATAATCACTTGTAGTCTCTTTATATATTGTCTTTGGGGATAATCATTATGTCTTGAATAACTCTCACTCTCAAATATATTCATGAATATCGATCTCTGGTCATGACCATCTTTTGTACCGGTATTCACGAATTCAAATTTATGACGATTGAGTATATTTAAAAGGTCAAGTACGATGGCCTATCAACTTGATGACATGTAAAGTCTTTACGTTGTATTGAGCCATGTATACTTATGTAATAAGAAGCAGAACAGTGAAGCAACCCAAGCTCCGCGAGCACCTTCAATGAGGCAGCAAAACGAAAACCAAGCTGCCTTCAGAAAAGTCAATTACTTCTATTTCCATGCAAGTTGCGTCGAGAACTGGGGCTCCCCCAAGCCCACGGAGACGTTCAACCACCAAGACAAGTCAAGAAGGTTGGTCCCCTTGTTGAGGTGTCTTCCTTGTTTGCCCATCTTCCGCGTCACCATGTAGATCTCAATGGACACCTCCGACGCTAAGCGGCTTAGCCAGAGACCAACTTTTTAACAAGAGTCAACTTTATACGGTACCCTTTGGACTTGTAGCTGCGTCAAGATTTAGGATCCCCCTCCTCACAAGCCCACGGAAATCTTTACACAAAGAAGACAAGCACATACAATATACCAAATCCCAAATCCCAAACCCGTAAGGCCGGCCGGTCGCGAAAAGGTTACTCTCCGTGTAATTGTGTCTGGTCCATGGCGATGAACAGTGATGAGAAAAAACGAAAAGAAAAAGGAAGCCATGATTGCTCTGGTCCTGGTTTTTAAAAGTCTGTACACTATTCTGTTTGAATGTTTTATGTGTCAATGTTGGAATTGAGATGAGCTCATATACAGTTGTAGGCAAAACCCGACCAGACCAAGGACTTTCCGTTATGCCTGGGATGGGTGTAGAAGGCATAATTTTTGGCCACAAGATCAAGAGCTGCTGAACGTGATGGTGGTATGGAACCAATAAATAATTCGCTATTGTTGCTATTGACGCTTTTGTTGTTCATCTTTGTTATCTCGTGGAAGATGCTTTGTTGACATAGCGACTGCAATGATGGGATCGCCATTGACCAACATAGCAGGTTCCAAACCAGCATCTTGATGTAATGTCGACAGCTGATTCTCCATAATGATTTCGAGCCCATAAATCAAACGGGCAGCATCAGATGCAGATAATTTGGTTGTCATTGCTAATAAAAAAACAAAAACAAAAAAGACTAGCCAGGTGGCCACTTTAAATTGTATTCAACCTTGTAACTTTTCTTTATTGAGGCATTTAGCAAAACATTTAGCAGGACAAGTTACAAAACCTTAATCACTCAAATATAAGCTATTGCATGCTTCATTTATTCTAGTCTTGAGCGATTCTTTTTCCTAAAACTTATTTCGCTAAAGTTTACTCTTAGCGATTGATCAGAACTGCTCGTTTGGATTCATTTCACTAGAATTTGAAGGAAGATGAACATAGCTTTATCCTCAAGATTGTCATACTTGGTATAAAATCCCTTCAAATGCGAGTCTTTACATATCGAGCCGAACAAAACCTGGCCATGTGACATAAAGTGCACTTACATCGACACAGATATTCGGTTACATATAATGTGATTTGAATTTGGTCCATGGGTTTCCTCTTGCTCCTGAAATTCCATCATTTAGTTTCTTATCAGAAAAAAGCCATCTTTTGGTGAATTTACATAATTTTTTTGAAATAGTAATTGATGCCTGCTTTCCAGATTAAAACCTGCGAGTGTTCTCCACAGACGTTATAAATTGGAATCCACTTTCAATTAAGCTGCAACAAATTAGAGGAATTCACTTTATTGCCATAACGCCTGTTATATCTTGAATTATAGCTATTCATATACTTGTAAACAGGATAGCGAGATTGACAATGGAGATTACTGACGCTTATAATGCATAACCCATGATAATAAAGTACCCTAAACAATAAAAGATAATTGGCTTTAGTTACACATCCCAAGGTCAAAATATAAAAATCGTGAATAAAAAGCAGGAGCCTCACTCCATAATCTAGGTTCACCGAAGCATAAATAGTCTCTTTGATATTGCACCCAATTGACACTACAACGAGTTGATTGTACACTCGTACATATCATTTCAACAAGACAATGACGCTGCCAATACATACAGTTGGTATTTACATATTTATCGACCCAGATGATGCCAGCAACATCGATGTCTTTGAGAAGCAGGTAATTCACGTCGAAAGCATTGTTCTCATGTCAAACGCAAGTAATATTCACACATCACTACTATACGAACAATAAAATAGGTCAAGTCATATGAGATCGAGATTAGTGTTGGCACAATATTAGCAATCAAGTGCTACCATTGAGATCAAGTAGACAATGAACTTCGGGTTTTTACATATACATATATAAATAGTAAATTTAGAAGTTTACAATGCTCCCTTTTTCTTTTCATGGCTTGAAATGTCCATCTATAAACTACCATTAGAACTTTTATCTGCAGTGTTTCAGTTCGTTGACTCTGTTCAACAAATGGCTCAATGTAGATTGGTGTGCAAGTCTTGGAATATATGTGCTGAGCCAGCAATGTTTGGAAAGCCATTCGTCATAAAGACCCTACACGCTGCGTGGAGTCTGTATCGTCATTTATATTCCAATCCAAACAATGGAATGCAAATCAAGTATTTTGCATTCATCAACAGTAGGAATTGTGGTAATTTAGCAGCACTTCAGCTAGAATTGTTGCAATACGTATTTAATCCAAACCTGGAGGTGGTCAGGTTATTGTTTACTGCAGATGACAATGCTTTATTTTTCAACCAAGTTCGTAAAATTGCAAAGGATCCGCGATACCAATTCAAAAAACTGAGAATCTTTCAGTCCAGCCAGTTTTACGACACTTCCTACAAGTTGACTTTGCTCGCCTTTAGACAGACTATACAGCAAGTAAGGATAGAACCAAGCGATGATAGGTTTGTCAATTGTTTGCACAAGTTTAAATGCTTGACGGTGGTAGAGGTTGACATGAACTCCAGTAACCTTGAACAATTAAACGCTGCCTTGTCTGAATGTCATTCTCTGCAAGAAGTGAAAATGGTACGTGGCATGCCAACTGCATCGAGGACTACAGAACAGCTTCGTTTTTGGGCTAAACGGAACGTATCAACAGTGGACACTGTAAAAAAAATCTCTTTTAGTGGCATCTACCCAAGCCCTGAAGTAATTGAATTTCTGACTATCAAGTATCCTCAAATCGAAAGTGCGTATGTAAGTATACTCTATCAGGTCTGTGATTATCAAGCTTACCGTGAATTTACTGATCGTGTCATCAATGCATTCGGAAGATTGGCACCTGCTGTCTATCAAATAAAATCTACTGCAGGTTTGGCAAGTGTCCTGGAAGATGTTCACGTTTGCGCGCGGAAACATAATAATTTGACTCTTACCGAACTCGTATTACCAAAGTCTCCCCGGTTGATACTCCAGATTGCTAAAGTAAAAGCTATATAAGTAGCTTCTCGCATATAACCCTTATTTTTCAACTAATCAAACACTTTCCATTTAATATCTTTAATACGCTTCTTATTTTCATACTATAGAGCAGTTTTCGCTTTGATAATTTAAATACTTGTACATACTTTAAATAATAATAAAAAGCTTCAAAATTCTTGAGAGCCTTACGAGCACTGTGTTAATGTGAGAGACACTATATTGAGCATAAGCTCTTTCTGTTAATTGTTTATTAAAACCAGGGCTGGCTTAAGTGTAAAACTGCCGTCTATCACGCATTCGTTCAATGAACACATATGCCTGGATGCTACAGCTATTAAACAATTGTGGAATGATCTTTGTGAAATATCTAGCAATGAATAGTATACGTTTTATTTAGCAAAAAAAAAAAAGAAAAGAAAAAGAAAATAGTGATATTGAGGGTATTTGAAGTCGTGCTTGATGAATGTATATTCGGCAAGCTGTCAATAAATGAATACATGGAAATTATCTTGTCTGGTATCACAAGTAGATTTTTCCGTCATTGAAAATTATCACTGAAAAAGTCATAATGTACTGATCTTGTTGTACAATTCTTGCACATGCTTTGAGCGATTTAGTAAGTTGATACTTGGCGATACGCTATTTACACTGCCGCTCAGACGTCAATTTCTTTACTAGTACGCACTAAAATTATTCAAGACACAAATTTCTAGCTTAAATATGCTCCAAAAAAGTATCATTTATTCGACATGTTCATATCTTTGCACAGGAACATTCAACAGTTCATACATATTTGCCAGTTTGGATTCTGCCCATCCATGCTCTCTTATAAGATGAATCACCTTTCCAGTTGCAAATCCCTGAGGACTCAAACGACCAGTTCTTCCTGCCATGTGCACATAGGAAGTGGCAGAAGCAGGCATCCCAAGAATAAACACATGCGAGACACCAGGAATATCCACTCCTCTTGCTGTAAACTCTGTAGCGACCCACAAATCCGGCGTTTTCTGCTTTTTGTAGTAATCCTTGATGTCTTCCGCAACAACGCCATGCTCTTGAAGCTTCTGCTTGACTAGTGCCACGCTAATCGTAGGACCAACAAACAAAATTCCATTCTTCACAGTTTCCAGTTCTTGCAAAATAGCTAAACTCTCCACCATGCGATCATCCATATCATCGAAATCTACCCTATTGTCATCTTTTGTGAATGAAGCGTTGTCTTTTTCGCTTCGATCCCGTTTAGGTGTGAGATTGCGAATTGTATCGTTAGAAATGACGAGACAGTGGCGCTTTGTTGTATTGTCGTCACTTAATTGTGAGCCATGCGCCAAATCGACAAAGAATGGATCCTTTAGCCATCTTTTTTGGCTGATCAAAAAGTAGCGGAGTGGTCTATTCAAAGTGGCTGAGGATATCATGGTTTGGTGTTGTCCCACGAGCTGATCCAGCAAGCGTTCAGCAGGTTTGGGATGAGCAGTACGCTTGGATTGTTGACGTGCGGTGGCATATCTTTTCGGAAGTGAGAGAGCTTGATCGGCTTCGTCCAATATCACTCTTTCTAAAGCATGCAGAGGTAATTCATCTTGTTGGAGCAGATCCAGAATACGGCCAGGCGTCCCCACCACTGTGTGTGGAATTATATCTTTGTCGCGGTCGACCTCTGCATCAGCAAATACTTTTAAATTGCTCCCATCGCTCAATTGTTGAATCCAACTGCCAATCTGGTAGGCTAATTCTTGGTTGGGCACAATATACAGTGAATGAACACTTTTACGTTGACATGCGTGGCGTGGAATCAACGAAGCTAGTGTTAGTGCTGTTCCAAATGTCTTCCCTGTGCCTGTTCTGTCGCGTAGCAGTAAATCTTGTTGACCGGCAAGTAGTCTAGGTATAAACTGTTCTTGGGCAAGCGTCGGTCGTGTGACATTAAAGACTGACTCTAATTTTTGACATGTTGAACGGCATATTCCTAATGACTTTGAGGATTATGTGTCAACAGCAAAACAGCACAGCAGCCTAGCCAAGTTGGTATAGCTTACCTCAAATGTGGAATAAAATCTTTGTGCTGTCAGCTTTATTGAATTTCGAGCAAACATTTTAAAAACACAAAAAAAACAAGTAAAAGAAGAGTGGTAATTTCAGATGGAAAATAGTTTATTAAATGACAAAATTATAATTAAACCAGGGCACCCAGAAGAACTGCCTCAATCTGTTCAAAACAAAAATAAAAGAGTTAAAAACCATGTAAAAAAGAGGTATAGCAAGGAGATGTATGTTAATTTTCTGCTGTTTGTTTCTTTAATCAGCCAAAGGCAATAGTTTGTCTTCAGTATAAATGCAGAACAGGTCTGTTTTGTTCATCCTTTAAAGAAAGACCCAGCAAAAAAAAATAAAAAATACACACACCTTCCTTTCCCAATTGTTTACTAATACTTGCCTTAATGTTCCAACGATGTCTGAGAGGAAAAGCCATGAAAACTTTTCTCTGGATTTATAGTTTTGGGCCGAAATTTCGGACGACAAGATCTACGATGACAAAAATTTTTCGTTTTAGACAGTCCATATACCCAAAGCCACTATTGAATATCTTGAAGAGATCATGCCAAACAAGGGCAGATTAGTAATCATTTGTAAGATCATTCCAAACAAGGACAAAGTTGTAATAATTTGAGAAGATTGTAATTTATGAGATTTATTATTCAGAAAAAAAATTTATAAAGATAAAAAAAAAAGTAGAGATGGATAAAGATATAAAGAAAAAAAAGAGACAAAGATGTCTACCATAAATAATCAAGAACGAGAAGAGAGTGCTTTATGTGCTTCAGCTAATTGAGCTTCCAAAACCTTGATGCGATCTTCATAAGAGGATTCTTTTGCCTTCAAGTTTGTCTTTTCCGAGTCCAACACAGCAACACGCATCAACAAACCTGCGTTGATCTTCTCAAGGTCAGAAACACGAGTCTCAAGAGTCTCCATTTTTTGAACTTTACGAAGGCGGGAACGGCGAGCAGCATCTGTATTCTTTTGACGTTTTACTGCAGCATCGTCATCAGGATCAACGTTGTCAGCAGTTCTTTTGCGAGTACGAGATGGAGAAGGAGACGCAGAAAAAGTAGGAGTAGATGCACTAATGACAGCAGGTGATACTTTGGGTGGAACAGCAGCAGTGAGGACTGGAGTAGGAGCAGCAACAGCGGCTAATGCAGCCAATGCAGCAGGCAATGAGTCACCAATATCAGCAAACAAGCTGGCCATTTGAAGCTGAGGGGTAGCAGATACATCAGTAGTGGTAATGGTGGCAGGCGTTGCAGCAACATCAACAGAGGCAGAAGGCATAGAAAAGAATTGTGGAGTAGGAGAATCCAATATGGCAGAAACATCTAGATCAACAACGCTGGAGTCAGCTAACGATGACTTTGAAGCTATTTTATCCTTTGATTGGAAAGGAGGAGACATGAGGAATTGGTCGAGAGGGGTGGCAATTTCAGGAGAAGAGTTGACGCTGCACTCGGAAAGAAAATCTTGCTTAAGCCATTCGTCAAACATGGATGAGGATTCCTGGGCAGGCGTGGTAGTACCCATTACTGGCGTAAGGGACTGATATAGTTGAGTAAAAACGTCTTGGGTCATCTTTTTTTGGATTTTGGATTTAGATTTGATAGTATGATTCAGATTTAACAGATTAAAGATTTCTATTTCAACAGGGCAGTAGTAGTAGTAGTGGTTTTCGAGACTTGCACGTCTTTTTTGTTGTTAATGGGCATTTTTGAGTGTGTAAACATATTTGCGAAATGTTGTAAACCATATTGGTAAACGAGTTGTTTGATTTAAAAACGATGTAAAGTATTTGGTGTCTGGTTCTATATATTCGTCTCCGGAAGGAACGAGCGGTAAATTTAAGCAGTGAAAGCCATCGTATATAACGGAATAAGTAAAAATGTAAATGTAGAAAGGGTTTGCAAGGGTTTAAAAATTAAGAGGTGTAGGTAAAAGTAGATGTAAGTTTTCTTTTACCAAAAGAAAACTATACGAATATGCAGTGTACTGGGATGACTAACAGAGATGTAGCACCCAACGAAACAAGTAAGAGATTTTTGTGTTAAAGAAACAGACAAGGAAAAGAAAGAAAAAAAAAAAAGGATTTTCGAAAATGGAGATTTTGCTTTTATAGCCTTGCAGAAGCCATTTCATGATTGGATTTCGTCAAAGATAACAGAATGACTCATTCATTCAGCTTTCCTGTTATAGAAGTTTTTCCTAGTTTTTTTTTTCACATCAAACAGTGGCTTAAAGAAATTGATCAACACATCTTACTACTGGGCCAATGTACAAGTGCAAGCCTTTAAAAAAAAAGAGGCATATTCATATTATCCGATAATGCATTCAACAAGAAAGAAGTTCAAGCAATCTTTGAGTAAAAGATTTGAGCTATCCACTAACATTACTGACCCATTTGAGCTGCAGTGTTGCTTAAAACGTAAATAAAAAATATATAAGGCCTAAAATGAATATGAATCTCTATGATACTAGCCCTTAGAATATTGCTATTATTCAGAGAATACTTTATATTGTCACCGATATAGCCCATCCCTCTGCATATCTGTTCAGAGAATCTACATCCCATACCCAACCCCTCAAAGGTGGAAGAGGCATCATTGTCAATCATGACGGATTTGATCGTTGGTGAATTGATCGAGACTAAACGCCTGCTTGAGAGAGAGTTGATATGTGTAAATTAAACCGTTGGCAGCTTAGACCCATCTCCACCATTGACTTTGATAATAAAATTGTAAAGAAAACACTCGCAACCCTGTAAGTTTTATGTCTTTTTGATGCATCTTGCAGAGAATTTTAATAACTGGTTTAACAATTAAACCATTCCATTTGTTGAATGATACACTCTCTGCTTTTTTACATCAGTTTATGTTGTTAAATGCAAGACAGTCAAAGTGAACAATGAAGTATATGAATATAATAGAGGAATAGTTGTCTGTGTTATTCTCAACATGGCATCGTTATACATTTAAGTATTAGCTCCTGTCGGCACTTGCTGGTATTTCATAATGATTAGATATCAATGCAACCATTTCGCGTAAATAGATTATATACAAAAATTAAATGTTTATCCGATTTTACATTCTGCGCGTTGATAAATATCCATCCTGTCAAGGAATCAGGCCCATTTTTTCTTTTCTTTTATTAATTTTCATAGAATGTCAGCTACGTTGAGCCCCATAACAAATTTTTGGGGTGAAGTGTGAGTAAAATAATGGCAGTGAAGATGTATAGAACTAATATTGTTTGAATAAACGATAGTACGTCTACCATTGACTGGTGTGAAGTGAGTACATTGTGACAAATAATTCTAATGATTTGCCAACATGTAAAGATTAGGAAAACTATACTGTAAGCCCATATTTAGCTGAATTTTGGAATACGATTACAAATTTAGGTTTTGGTAAGTAAAAAAAAAGAGTCGCACAAACCTCTGTGTGTCCTTGGTCATTGACAATCGTTGTGTGCGTGGCAGTATTCTTCTCTTTGTTTGGGATTTACAATGTTCTAAAAAATGGGTCGAGCAAGATCTTCATCCTCGCTTATTTAGGAGTTGCATTTGTGGGCTTTGGGTCGTATGTGGCTTAAATGGATATGCCAAGAACAACATACTAATGTTATATATCTATAGATGGTGTTTCCATATGACACTTCAATATGAAATGCAGTTATTAGACGAATTGCCTAGTAAGTTCTTGTCGCAAGTGATGCACATGCATTTAATACGGCCTTTGTAGTGATCTATGTCGCCAGTATCGTAATGTGGCTCACGTAAGTTCCTCCCTTCTCGACCCAAGTGGAAAACTGAACATGCTATGATCAGATTTGTCGCAGATCCTAAAAATGAAAACACCTTAAAGGTCCCGATTACGTTAACTGTATATTCTGCCGTGGTTACTTGGTCGTACCTCATCATCAACAACCCAATTTTTCATCAAGTTTCATATGCCATCCTTGTCATTGGCGTTGTTTTTAGAGCCATCAAACTATTCAACAATGTGCCTAAATCGTACATCTACGAAGTGTCTAGAATGCAATGTCTACTTTGGATGTCTGCTATGGGATTCGTCGTAGCTTTTATTCTTTGGAATATCGATAACCAATTCTGTAGCAATCTAAGATCATGGAGAAGGGCTGTTCCGTTTTTAGTTGGTGCTGTTAGCGAGGTAAGAGCATATGACATGTCTTTTTACATGTCGTCTTGACCATCTATTTATAGCTACATGGATGGTGGCACATCGGAACTGGTAAGATATTATTGGTTATGGTGTAGAGTGCATAATTAACATGTAATTTTGCCATAGGGTTGGGCGTATATTACTTTATCGTATTTTGCGAATGGATTCAGCCTACATTGGCATCTAATAATAGAAAGGCCTTCAGATTGCACTGGGCTGGTCCTCTTTGTTATTTAAGAGTTGTTGGCACTACTCATAGTACTAATAAAAAGGAATAACTGTCTGCACGTGATACATGGGAGGCGCATATTTATATATTCTGGTGCGTGTGCTCTGTTTAACATTTTCAGAAAAAAAGTGCCTTGCCACCTCCTCTCGCGCTAGCTGGCTCTCCTGATATATAGCGTCCTCTTTTCACCCTCCTTTATTTACACCTTTATCTCTCTCTCTCTCTCACTCGATATAAAAAAAATGTTGCAACATGGCAGAAATTCATCTTTATCCTCGATCGCAAACTCATTCAATGATACTTGCTCGATTTCCTCCGGCTCGCCAAGAACCCCACCTTTAAATTCACCTTATGT
Source organism: Parasitella parasitica (assembly GCA_025201805.1). Lineage (NCBI taxonomy): Eukaryota > Fungi > Mucoromycota > Mucoromycetes > Mucorales > Mucoraceae > Parasitella > Parasitella parasitica. The sequence goes on from MU619254.1 coordinate 38,827, forward strand.
TTCTCCAGGGGGATCACCTAGAGACTCATTGAATCAGCAATTTGCCAATAGTATGTCTCTTCAGCCACCTTTAATCAACAACAGCAGTAAAAATAGCAATAACACATTTGTCCACAAACTATACAAGTAAGGACACACCTGCATATATCATGTATTCATATAATAACGGTTATTTTTTAAATAATTTAGCATGGTGGTGGATCATCAATATCAGTATCTAATTGCTTGGAATTATACAGGATCCTCATTTATTGTTTGTAATATCATGGAATTTTCAAAAGATGTTTTACCAAAGCATTTTAAACATAATAATTTCAGTAGTTTTGTTCGACAGCTCAACATGTACGGCTTTCATAAAGTAAACAAATCGCCAAGAGGACATCGAACGCTAGCAGAGAACCAAATCTGGGAGTTTTCTCATCCAAAGTTCATCAAAGATCGCCCTGATATCCTAGACGAAATCAAACGCAAATCACTGGAAACCGAGAATACTACGAAAAGAGATCATGGCGATATCAACTCTCACATGGCAATGATGCAAGTATCTCAATCTGAAATGATACAACAGTTGGCTCGGTTGCAAGACAATTTTACCCAAGTTGTACGTGAACTAGCCGAGACAAAAAGTAGGCAAAATAAGCAATACCAAATGTTGAAGAACATGATGGAATTTTTATCAAGTCGACAGCAACAAGAGTCGCAGAGTAAGTGGTTAAAACAGGCAAATATAGACATTTACTTATATTTAGTTTTTTTTAGTTCAAGTACCACCAGAGCTTAATATGGGCTTTGACTTGCAACACGAGGAGCGACCACCTTCGATTTTTATAACATCTCACGATACCAATACATTACAAAACACCTATTTTAATCGCAATACGAATTCGCCATCGCCATCATCACCTAGAGCACCTGTACTCACTGTGCAAACTCATAATTTATCCCCACAATTAGGATTGCCACCTAATAGTCCTTTAGATCAGCAAAATTCTCCAGCATTAAGTGCATATCATACGGCATTAAATACACCAGTATCCCCTAGTCCTAGTCCATTTATCTCAGATGATGATATTCCTAGTCTTTATAGTCCACACAGTCCGTTAACGCCAAATACATTTACGATTAATGATGGCTATTACAATACACAACATCAACATCAACATCAACATCAACATCAACATCAACAGCAACAGCAACAGCAACAGCAACAACAGCAACAGCAACAGCAGTACTATATTTCGCCTCCCCTTCAACAGCAGCAAGATATAGATATGATGGATCAACATTCATTAGGAGGAGGGGTTACATACAATTCATTTACGTTAGGGGTTCAACGAACTAGATAATCCCACCTTTTCTCTTATTCTTTTTTTTTAATTATTTATTTCATATATATAAATATATATGTATATTTCTTTATTCTTATACATAAATTTAGCCATGTTTAATAAAAATTGATTCCTCTGAAAAGAGGAGCTATTAACACTAAGAAAGCATAGATTTATGCCTTTGCATGATTGTATACATGGTGGCCACATATACAAATACAAGGAGGCGTAGATATGCACAAGTGTCTTGCTTCTACTTTGTAATCCATCAAAATCAGCAATATTTACTATTTTATTCGATTCAATGGCGAGTAACAAAGCTAGTTTGAAAGATGTCCCCATATATCATTATAGCCATTAACACTATAGATATTAGGCTATAGCATGTGATACCACAAAAACGGAAAAAAATCGCATAAGAATCAATATGGCTTTTGTGGAGGTGAAGGAAGGAGTTGGCGATATTCCATGTCAATTTTAAGTGATCCAGAGGGCCTTTGCTTCAAAATAAAATAATTTCTAGTAGCCACAAAATTAGGGCGCAGCTTAGTCACCACCGTTTTAGGAATTTTTTAGAAGATGTCCCTAATCATGAGGAAAATCTATAAATAATGATCTGACCATGGTACCATTGAGAATGCTTTCTTGCTATATATTATCTAATAGCGACGTTCAACGATCATAATGTTTGGACTGTAAATGACGCGCCAATTTTTTATATACCTCTGTTTTTTTTATTTCCTCTTATTTCTCATATGCCCCACAATATGGTATACGAAAGAAGCAGTTTAATCAATTATTTTAATTTAACCTATACTAAATTCCAGGATTCATAATTTATTGATGTTAGATCTCACGAAATAAACATTTGCCATAACAAGACCACATATTCTTTACACAGAAACCAACATATCAAAAGTTATCAGCAAAAACAGTTTTATTTTTCATAATTTATCATATATATCAGATATTTGCTCATATCTTGTGCTAAAATAATCGTAAAACCGTGATCTAACTTGGAAAACTTAGCATTGACTTGGCGCTATTTAGCAGCAACATTGGCATTCATGTTTTTATTGATATTCATAAAGTTATCAGATGATATCACAAATTTTCATAGCGCAATTGTATATAATCGATGATAGGCTTCGATAAAGAGCAAAATAAACACTGTCTTATGCGCCATAAGTACAGGCATGATCATCGCTATATGAGCATAACTTGCTTTCCACTGGGCGATATTTCTATCAAACGTTTTTTTCTTTTCGTATCAGAGTTTGAAATATAACTACGTGCTTTTAGTTTTTCCTGAGTAGTTGGAAACCTTACAAGACGTGTGCTTTTTCATTGTTGGTCATCATCGTCAGTAAAACTGATTTCAAATCGGTAGAACCCCATCTGGTAAGACAAACTTTGCATAATTGAATACGCATATTTCAGCAAAGTGGGATGTTATATGAATGAACTGAAGAAAATCAAATTAATAATCAATAAATGTCAACTGGACAAAGGTATAGATTTTATTAGCAAATCGTCAAGTGGTGTATAAAGCTTTAGTTTACCTACTGGCCTGGTAAATGAATCTTCATGTATACTTAAGCTATGGATACATGTTCTACTGCCTTAATTTAACGTGCACGACAATTATAATTAATCGGCATCTTTACTTTCGTGCTAAACGACATCTCGGCAAATTGAAAAAATAACTTTGTTCTTTCTGAGTGAGTAGATAGACTTTACGTGAGGTACCTTGATCAATCTTCGATACGGAAATTATCAATATTCGTTCATAAGCGTGTACCTTTTTAGTATAGTCTTACCTAGTCTATATTAATAGTACATGTTTGAATGTATATCACTTGGTATTCATCCTAGCATATATTTGTATATGTAGCATGTCTATAGCATGTCTTGAGCATATGTATAGCATTGCATATATCGTACAATTCTGTGGTAAACAATGCATCTGTAGCTAGTTGTATCATAGATATAAGAATATATCTTCTAGTGCGTACCTGGAAACTGGGAATACGCATCTGAAGCATAGATCTTATATGGCATAAGCTTGTAGCACATACTAAATCTAGTAAATGTCTATGGCTCGTGTCGAGATATAAGTTTAAGTCTATAGCGTCATCCATTCTAATGGTGCCATCTCTGATCTATATGAATTTAAGGTAACTGGATGAATCTAGAAATGGAACGCAGATCATTATAGTAAATGCATTTCACAAAGTTAATAAAAATCTATATTTATTTATCGGAAAGTCTATTTCTTATTACTAGTGAGATAAACTGATCCGGTTGCTTTTACATATTGTATAGGTGTAGGGTCTAATTTTTTCTTGGCAACTAATTCAGAAGCTACACGAAGAAAAGTAACTACGACGTGTTCAGGTATTTGATAGTGAAAAACAATTCTAGTCTCATAATCAGTATCTTTAGACATGATAATTCCATGTTGCTTTAATGCGGCTGCTAAAGCATCCACAGTGATTCCAACGGGTGCTGTATTCAGAAATATCATGTTGGTTTCGCAAGGATAACTAAGCTCCATATTCAGCTCTTGCAAGCCAGTTGCTAATCGTTTAGTCAATTCGTGTGTTTGTTTCATTGTAGGTACAACTTTGTCAATGCAATGTTGAGCAGTTATGGCTAGAGATCCTGCTTGTCGCCATCCACCGCCCATCAGCTTGCGAATATGACGAGCTTTAATAATGTTCTGTCTCGATCCTGCCAACATGGATCCGATGGGCGCACCAACTCCTTTGGATAAACACACAGATACGGTATCAAAGTATTGGCTATATTCATGCAGTGGAACACCTGTTTCCTCACTAGCATTCCAGAGACGGGCTCCATCTAAATGCATTTTAATATCTCGAGATATTGTGAATTCACGGATTCGTTTGATTTCGTCTAATGGAATGATGCAACCATTCAGTGTATTCTCCAAGGCAACCACTTTGGTGACAGGTGAACAAGTTGTGTCCATAATTAAATTCGATTTAATATCTTCTACTGTCAGATGATGCCCATTTCGAGGTACTACAGGAGAAGCACTGGCTTGTGAATGGTAAGCAAGTCCTCCACATTCATAATTAAAAATATGAGACCGAGCGTCGAGCAAGACTGAGTGAGGAGGCTGCTGAAGTAAGGTGCGAAGACCTAGCTGGTTGGTCATGCAACCACTGACACAAAACAAAGCTGATTCCTGACCTAAGAGCTTAGCGACATGTGCTTCCAGTGCATTTACCGAGGTATCTTCCTAATCAACAGATTAATATAAATATTCATCTTTCAAATGATTGCATACACCAAAAACGTCATCTCCCCTGCTGGCAGTCTTCATTATATCAAACATGTCATCTGTTGGTTCAGTCGCTGTATCACTCGTGATATCATAAAATCGGTTACGCTGATATGGCATGGTTGAAAAATGTCTGTTGCTTTTATTGCAAAGGGCTATAATATGTGGAGAAATTGATGATATTGATCTTTTAGAAAATGCAGAAATAAGCATCTTGCACTTGTTTATTGGTAAAGAGAAACTAATATCCCATTTGAGTGACAAAAAATCCTGGGGCATCTACTTTTTTTTCCCTGGCAAAAAGTCACTACATAGCACTTCGATAATTCCCACGGAAATACCGTAGACAAAAGTTTGTATTCGACACAGAGATTAAAAAAAAACAATGCGTGTATCGAAAATGTATACATTTGATAAGAATTTTTGCATAAATAATTAAATAAAAGTAAACATATAAAAAGTACACCATTTCTTCATCAAGTTTTTATCCACCGCTGTTATATTGAATTAGTTGCTAGGCAACAGTAATTCAGGAACAAGCAGAATTGAAATCTGCATTGCAACATTTCTACAAACAGCATTGAGACCGCTGCAAATTATTTTGCATACTAGTTTACTGTTAAATAGTTTTTTTTAATAGATTGATAAAAGGGAGAGATAGAAAATAGAAACAAAGAGGGAGATCATGATCAATATCACGAGTCTAAATAAGTAAGTGTTTATCTTGATGCTGGGTTGGTGGTTCATCAAATTTTTCTTTCCTGTTTAGGCAAAAAAGATCAGATGTGTCCTAATGCTGTATTTTAAAAATAACAAGACATTCTTTTTACATATAAAAATGAGGGGAGATCATTTAACAGATCCTTTCTTCTTATTTCTTTATACATTTTCAACCTTACATTTAAGTATGAGCACAACATTAATTGCGTCTGCAACTTGTCCAGTTTTGACGGACGGTACTACAGCTATTCAATGGATATATGTAAGACATTCACATAATATCAAATTGCTTCGTACATACTCATCAAATCTAATCAATTAGAATATCTTTGGCGATTGCGTTTACGGATGGCAAGAATCAGTTAGCTTACTGTTTGGTTACCTTTCAATATTATGCTGGTTAAACGCACAGATGCCGTAAGTTTCCAACATGACTAAATCTACGCAATTACCCATACCTTATTTTATATAGCCAAGTGATCAAAAATTACAGGATTCGTGATGCCGACGGGCTCAGCTTTAGCTTCCTGACGGTCTGGTTAACGGGTAGGTATTTTTGGTATTTACCAATTGAGCTGATTATTAATTACGTTTATACAGGTGATATTGCAAACTTTGTTGGTTGCGTTATCACAGGCCAGCTTCCATTTCAAATCATTCTGTCTATTTATTTCACAATAATCGATACCATTCTATGCTTCCAGTGGCTTTATTACGTCAAATATACAAACAACAGTATCCGTCGCTGGTTCGATGGAGATGATCAAGAATTTAAGTTTTCAGCCGCTTCTAACGGCCCCAACACAAGTAATTCTGCAGTGGCTGATACAGAAACGCTCTACACCACATACAGTACTGGTGCTAGAGCTAAGGAGATTAACGAACAATCATCGCTTTTGGGCTCTTCTCCTCAACCCAAGAAATATGCTACTACCATGTTGATGGCATTTTGCTTCTTCAGTTTTGGGAATCTGCCTTCTGCCACTGGTTTATTTTCTGCAAACACATTAGCAGAGACGGCCACTGTCGTCATTACATCAACAACAGTAGATGATGGCAACAAGACCATTTGGGTTGGTAGATTCTTTGCTTGGCTTTGCACATTTCTTTACCTTTCTTCACGTTTACCTCAAATCTATCAAAATTTCCGTCGTCGCTCATGTGAAGGGTTATCAATGTTTCTATTCTTCTTTGCTGCAATGGGAAACCTGACTTATGTACTCAGTATCTTTACCAACCCCCACGCCACACGTGCCACCATGTTGGAAGCTGTTCCTTACATCATCGGAAGCGCTGGTACCCTGATTTTTGATGGCACTATCTTTGCTCAATATGCATTGTATACAAGCAAGGATACACGACAAACTGAAGCCGTACTTGTCTAGAGATTATTGTAAATAATTGTAAATTTTACTCTTTATTATCTTCTCCTTTATTTTTTCTCCTTTTTTTTTTTTGCAAGTAGACCTTATATACCTATACCTTTTTTTTTCCCTTAATATTTTTACCTCGCACAAACATATATACCGTACATGTTGTTGACACATTATAAGACGAAGAAATAAATATTTTGAGGGTTTTGCCCTCATGATTTGAAATATTCTCTGTTTTTCAATGGTATCACTGAAGCAGGCATCCAAAGCAGATATTACATTTAAAACCTCCTTACTATACCGATGTGAATAAAATTTCAAAGCAGAAAGTGTCAAGACATAGCTCAAACACTCGCATTTCAACGCATGAAAAACCCTTTTCAAAAAAAAAGAAAAAAAAAAATCGATTGCTTCTAAATATGTTATTTTTGATCGAGTGAAATTAACGTCTAATTGAGCTACCATTTTTGCGGTACAGAGCTTCCAATTCTGATTGCATCGCCTTAATCTGAGCATGACTCGTCTCCAAGTCCTTATTCAAACGATCTCTTTCAGAAACAAGCTTAGTCTCCCATTGACGGAAACGAGTTTCCTCCTTTTTGACCTGTTCAGTAAACTCTTTGCGCAGCGATTCTTCCTTTTCTCTGTACTTTGGATTCTCTGCCTTCACAGATTTAGCCTCGCCAGATTTACGCGTAGACAACTCAAAGAGACGATAGTTTTCATAGTGCACAAGCTCTGTTGTTTCGATTATATCCGACATATGAGAGCGAATCAACAAGTGCCTTAGTTTCTTAAAATCGCAATGCTGTTCGTTTTCAACTTCGGCCACGCCCCACGAGTAAGCACGGCCCTTGACTGTGCGACCATCTACAGTTTGGACATCCTGAATTGAACCAATGACACTGAACGGCATAGCGGATGTAATGGCCTTGTTGGATTGAGTTACATGTTCGTCATCGCTTTCACTAGGACATTGGTAGACCTTGATGTGATGGTGCTCTATATCATTTCTAATTCGTTGCTTGAATGCTGCGAGGTCTTTTGGTGTAAGTGTATCTGCCTTGGCAATGACAGGTATTAAATTGACTCTGGATCCCAATCGTTTCATCATTTCTATATCCAAAGGCTTCAAACAGTGTCCTGTAGGTCTGATAAAGTACAAGCATGCATGCACTCTCATGTCAACTTTGTTGTTTCGATAGGGTTGCTGCTCTTGTCGCATGTAGCGTTCGTGCTGATCATCGATGAACTCAGAAATAGGCACCCAGCTATTATGGCTATTCACATAGTCGCCGAAACCAGGCGTATCAATGATGGATAACTTTACTTTGAATTTGTTTTCCTCGATTTCTGGTTGTTTGCTTTAGCATATTAGATCAAGGAATTCAGGAGGGATGTACAGAGGGATGTACAATACTGAATTACCTGTTTTGGTAATTTCGATTTCAACTGTTCCACTCAGTTGCTTTCTCTGTCTTTTAGATAGATCTTTGGGATCTTTGAGTGCTGTCGAGAACAATGTGTTGACAAAGGTGGATTTTCCTGTGCCCGATTCACCGCAGACCATGATGTTAAAGTTGACACCCTTATTAGTGACAATCTTGTGTCTTTGGTTAGGCAGATGAGCTATGCCGATGATGGGCTGATTACTGTTCGGTAAGGTGACAAAAGGAGGCATAGTTTATTGATTGAGATGTAAACAAGGAAATAGCAGAGCAAAAGATAAATTTGATATACACAAGATGAAAGGGCTATTTAAACAAGGAATTGCAATTGGATGGAAATTGGTCATGTAACACAGTTAGTGGCAGGGTATAGAATGCTTGTGCGATTAATACAGCGATGTTGAAATGAGGTCCTTTTGAATGAAATCATCTGCGCTGTTGTTTGATAGACCAAAGATGGCGACTATCGAGGAGGAGGAGGAGGAAGCATTGGCGGCAGAGTGATTAGTAATGAAAATGGGATGACTTTTTTTGACGAGTTCCTCGGAAGAGTCTTCCAAAGATATTCGGCTGCTTGTTTGCTGCGAGGATGTGGAAGGCTTGATTGTATTCACTGAATTGCGTATTCCGTTAAAAATTCTTGAGAACATGTTTTGGATAAAGGTGAAAACGAGTTGATGCAGTTGTACGGTATTTATACCATTCCAAAAAGTCACGCCATCGTAGAGTAACACCACCATTACTAATCTCCTTCATACATCACTCAGCCAGTGCTTGCTACTGCCGAGAATCGCCTGCTGGTAGAGTGGGCAGTCCCACAGTAAGGCGCTTTATAACGTAGCTAGTTTGATTTTACGATTGAAACTGCAGTATTTTATTGGTTTGATTAGATCCTTATTAAGCAATTTTCTTGTTTGAAAACAACATCCAGTATCTTTCCCATCAATCCACCATTATCGCATGCCTTCCAAAAGAGACTCGCCTGTCTTACCTGGCACATGCGAATCAGTCAACGGTGATGATGACACCTTCACCGCACAAGAAATCACCCAAGAAGATAGCGTAAGCTAACATTGTTACATTTTCCCATTCCTGCATATACGGTAGTACTAATGCTACTAACAAAAGCTGTTCTATACAGAAGTCGACGAACTCCAGATGCATGGTATCGGAGTAGCAGATATTACCAAACTCAAGATGGCAGGTGTTTGCACAGTAAGGGTAAGTAATAGCCAACTGCCTGCAATTACACTTTCGTTACAAATGATTCAAGGGCGTCCAAATGATGACCAAGAAAACTCTCTTGAAAATCAAGGGTTTATCCGAAACAAAGGTGGATAAAATAAAAGAAGCAGCTATTAAAAGCCAAGTATGTTCAAGATATCGAAGGCTTTGCATGCTGTCTCATGCTCAAACGTAATAGGGCCCTGGCTTTGTCACAGCTAAAGAGATAGCTGTACAAAGGGAAAAGGTTGTCAAAATTTCAACCGGCAGTAAGCAGCTTGATGTATTACTCGGCGGTAGTGTATGCTTGTTTGCCCCGCAAAAACCTATTAATGCTGCGATGCAACAGGTGGAATCCAAACCATGTCCTTGACTGAAGTATTCGGGGAGTACAGAACCGGCAAAACTCAATTAGCCCATACGTTATGTGTGCAAGTTCAACTATCCGAAGGCGATGGAGGCGCCAATAGTAAAGCTGGTGAGCAGTATATATGATGTTGAAAAAAAAAAAAAAAAAAAAGGGTTTCTAAATTACATGCACAATATATAGCATACATTGATACGGAGGGTACATTTAGACCTGATCGCATTGTATCTATTGCAGATAGGTTTGGCGTAGATCCTGAAATTGTACTCGATAACATTGTGGTTGCTCGTGCATGGAACAGCGATCAACAAATGGACTTGATTAGTGAATTAGCCGCCCACTTTGCTGAGCAAAGAGGTGCTTATCGTCTTTTAGTCATTGACTCCATCATTTCACTCTTTAGATGTGATTACTCTGGACGCGGTGAATTGGCCGACAGACAGCAGAAGCTTAATCAGATGCTGAGTCGTTTAACCAAGATATCCGAAGAATACAATATCGCCGTATTCTTGACTAATCAAGTGTCATCTGATCCAGGAGGTTTGAAGCCTGTGTGTTGAGGAGAGTACCGCACAAATGACTAATGAGCATATGCTTGTATTAATATAGGAGGCATGACATTTGTCGCTGACCCAAAAAAGCCTGTTGGTGGACATGTATTGGCAAGTGTGCACAAAAACTTGTATTACAAATTACTAATATTACACTTATAGGCTCATGCGTAAGTCTCCATGCAAACCAAATGTGCTTGTAATTATTAATTATGTAAGCTATCTAGTTCTTCGACTCGTGTCTACTTAAGAAAGGGTAGAGGCGAAGAGAGAGTAGCCAAATTATTCGATTCACCTGATATGCCTGAAAGCGAAGCATCTTATGCCATCAACAGTGGCGGTATCATCGATATCACTTTCTGATCCTACACGTATGATCCTCACATTTGCTATATGATACCCTCAACACAGATGCACATTTGCATATGCTAATATATAATAAACGCCTTTACCTTTATTCGCCATATAGTCTAGTTTTCCTTTTTCTTTTTCAGCTCACCTCGCATGTATCGCTTACGCTGATGCATCATGTGAGAAAATAAAACAGGGAAACCTAATGATGGATATGAGATTTAGATTGATTGGCTGCAAAAAGAAAAGATGCCGGTCGTTACCTGGAACGTATACGAGAGAAACAACGATTAATCCATAGTAATACAGAGGACTGATAGCCTTAGCGTAGGGTAATGCTTGATACACCATCATCATTTCGGAAAACACTCCTACGGGGTACAGGACTAGAAAGAAATTATAACGAGCCCACATTACGACGCCCGGCACTTGTCCTCCACTGAGATGAAAGACATAAAAGATGTAGCGCACACATTCAGCAATAGACCATGCGATTACCATGGTGGAAAAAGACCAATGTGTATGGATCTCTGGCACAACATCGTTGACAGCCCATACCAAAAATAAACGGGATGCCACCTGCATGGCAGTTGTCATCAAAGGTGCTCTGACCCAACCCAGCAGAGAATGAAGCACCTACGACATGAATTATTCATGACAAGCACATCAGTGGCATTTTCAATTTATATATACCTCATATAAAGCAGCAGTTTGAACATAGCTTAAAGCAGGCCATGTAACATCAAACACATGTTTACAGTCGCCATGATTGTTGTAAATCTCAGAAACTGTCAAAAAAAGTATCCAACACCAGCCCATAGTAGATACTTGGTTGTATGATAATAAATACCATTCAACAAAACTCTTGGGGCCTGGTGGTGGGGGGCGTTTTTCTTGACATTGTCTTTGTGTAGTATCTTGTGTCAAGATCAGCAAGAATTAGCGTGTTGTGCTATGCAATAATTGCGAATGAAAAACCTTACTATCACTCGTAGCCATCTTCAAGAAATGTTTGCCAACAAGAAACAAAAAAAATTAAAAGCTTTTTTTTTGTATCCATCCTCGGTGGTTAATCAAATCTACCGTCAAGATTTGTTAAAAAACACTTACTTTTAGACTACCAGTGCTTAAAGCTGGATTTAAACATGCTTGGTTTATCATCCTCAAATTCGACCAATTTTAGCATTTGACACCAAAACAAATAAATAATAATAAAAAAAAAACATATTGAAACTGATAAAATAAAATTAGTTAATTAACAATAATGTAAAAAAAAACACAAGTCTTTTTCTCACAGTGTTTGTTATTGAAAGGTTTTTTTTTTGGCATGTTAATTGAATTTTCATTAGTTGGTTTTTCCGTGAGACGTCCTAAGGGAATGACAGCTGAAAAATGCCTCTTTGTAAAATCTCAATTTTAATAAATCTCCTGTAAACTGAGCGACCTATTAAAATAAACACTTAAAAAATGGACCATGTAACATATCTAAAAAGATCTATACCAGAATAATTCGTTATTTTGATATTGGTTTTTAACTAAAACACAAAGGTCTTTTTTTTTATCGTCTTAGCATGTTTATAATTTTTTCTTTGTTATTTTTTGTTGCATGTAGATCAAGCCTGAGAGACTATGAAAACGAGCATTGGGATACTGATAATTGCCTGGAGATGTGTCGAGGTGTCCCTCAGCCTGCGCTTTATTGAGTGCGGAGGGGATCAGACGTTAATGGGATTGCATCAAGAACAGATTGGCAATGCTCTTTCCAAACATCAGCCAGGGAAGCGACAAGGGACAAGGATGTTGTGAGTGTGGTAGAGTAGTAGTGCCAGAGCAAAGCTCTACCGTGAGATATTGACTGTGCTGAAGGATCAGATGATCAAGTTCAGTGTGGTGGTTACTGGTCATCGATACTTTTGGATAAGCTATTTGCAATTATGATGTAACTATCGAATGGAGCACCGTCTTCGTTTCAAGACCAAAAAACAAATCCTCAGTGAGCCCTATAAGAATAATTAATCAACTTATTAAAGCACATCATCTGTTAATTTTTGAATCTATTTCTAGTTCATCTTTTCAATAGTCCAATATTGGCTTATTTACAAAGCTAAAAGGAAAGAATTCTTTCTCTCTCAACGCGCATCAACTTTACTTGAAAATCGAGACTTTCGAGACGGAATCTCACGCATGCTTACTTTATCTTCTTTGACTGCAAACTTACAAATCTCTTACCTTTGCTGTCTACATCAGATACCCATCGTATGTCACAGATCTTTGATAAGAAGCTTTCTTTTCATATATGTAGCATATATGGACGCATAAAGTCCATATTTAAGCCGTGTCATAATATTTACAGCAACGCGTGATCAAATATAGCTGCACACAGCCCACACAAGCCTCGCATAAGTATGCATTATCGATTGTGTTTAATTGAGAAAACAGGCCTATAACATAATACGTGATTCACATAATCAACTCCTTGTAATGCAACTCCATAATTCCACAGAAAAGCAAAGGCCCTGCTGATCATAATCCGCATATTAAATTAGAATAAACATTGAATTCGTCTCCTTTTCTTCTTTCCTTGTTATCCTTGTTTCTTACATCATATATAATGAACATTGAAAGCAGTCTGGAGAAGATATCACAGACCCTGCAAAATTGGATTCAACAAAACGTTAGTTTGGCCGCTACAGTGGCAGACTTTTTTCAAAGCAACGCACAAAAACAAGACAGACTCCTCTTGACGGTTGCTGCAGGTGCGAGCGTTTTATTGTTGTATATAGCTTCTGTTCGACATCTGCGATACAAAAGCATCAATGAAATCCGCAAAAAATACCCAAATCCTCAAGATGTGTTGGACAATATCGATATTGCTCGACAAGTCAATGCCATTACTATGAGAAAAGAGTTTCCCTGTAATTATCCGTGATGTTTTTGCACTGAGAATCATACATTTACCAATTTACATGTAGTTCTAGGACGAGAAGGCGCAGAACTGGCTTTGTTTAAAACCTTTACCATCCCTACTATATCCAAATTATTAGCTGCCACAGGTGAATTTAAAAACCATTGTACTCGCAGAGCAGAAGATACCGAACTCATATTGCTCGAGCTTACCGAGACTTATTCTAGAATCCAAAAGCAACTTGCAAAGGATCCCAACACACCAGAGGAGCATGTTAAAGCACAATGGCAGAGACCGGATATGGCAGCGGCAAGATTAAATGAGATACATGGAAAATACAGTACCATTTTGAATGATGACTATATATACACTTTAGCGCTATTGATTTATGAGCCTGCATTGTGGATTAACCGATATGAATGGAGACAACTGGATGAGCGAGAGATTAACGTATGTTTTTCTTTTAAAAAAAAAGTGAATAATGATATGTTCTAAACGGTTGGGTCTGATTTAGGCCATATTCCGGGTGTGGTATGAAGTAGGTGTAGCAATGCAGATCAAAGATATCCCTGATACACCAGAAAAGATGCTTACTTTCAAAAATGTAAGGCTTAGAGACTCATTATTTTTGTTTGTGGAAATATTAATGTCGAGGATCTGGTTTAATATAAAATAGAGATATGCGGATGAGCATATAAAGTATGCGCCCAGCAATTGGAAATGCGGTGAACCTACTTTTCGTCATCTTCTGTCTAGCATCCCATCATTTCTTAGGGAACCCCTTTATAAATTTGGTCTTCATTTACTGCCTTCTATTCTTGATCCTGCTGATGCTATAGCATTTCAGCTACCACAAGAATCCAAAGTCCTAACACTCATATTCAAGTCAATAATGCATGCTCGCGCTTTGTTTATCCGACATTTAATGTTGCCAAGATCAACATTTACTAGTAGAACACCATTCTATCCAAACAGCAAAGGAAAATACGTACCTGAAATTTTCTACTACAAACCTCGCATCTACGAAGATGGCTACAGCATTTCAGAGCTCGGCCCTGAAAAGTTTAAAAACGATACAAGTTCAAAATGTCCCATGATGCATTAAAGTGTGATCTATTTCTTTTTAATAATTTGCAGTTCAAGATGAAAAATAAGTTATAAGAGTTGTGTATATACAAATATATAATATATAATGAGATAAAGAGAAGGGAGAAGGGAGAAGGTAGAAAAAAGAGTAGGGATTGGAAAAATGATGCTGCTATGTAATAATGCTTTTTTGCTTCATATAAAGAATCTTGGAAATTGATGATTTTTTTCTTGCCAGGATAAAAAAAAAGGGGGGGGGGTAATAATAAGTATCAAGCAATTGATGAAATAAATATGAGATTAGTTTAGAATAGCCAAGGATGAAAAAAAGTCTTTTGCTGTTGTTGCTGTTGTTGCTGCTGCTGTTGATGTTCAGGAGCTACTTGGAAATTCGAAAAAGGAAAATTTACATAATTGCGAAGAGGACATCGAGCAGGCGGTTGTTCTTCTTCCGGTGATTCAAGATCAAATAAAAGCTGATGAGGTAGCAAACTCTCAGCATTCGAGGGCAACAGGGAATCTTCAGGGTCAAAAGTGCTGCTGAATTGATGCATCATCCGATTTCTCTTTGGGAATACATTTGTCTCAAATCCAGAGAGTGGAGACATATTACTGCTGTCCAAGAACCAACTCTGCTCAAGTAGCTTTTTATTCTCGGCGGAAAAGATGGATTCTTGCCTCATATTGACTATATCTTGCTTTTGAACATTGAGCTTTTCAGCAATAGCAGCAGCCTCATCCTTCTGTCTTTTCTCTTCCTCTTCTTTTTCGAGGTTCTTCATTTCAAGAGCATCGCCGGGAAGGTTGAAATGTCTAAATGTACAACGAGATCCGTAGGGACAAGAGCCAGTTTGATGATAAGTACGGCACTTTTGAGTCTTGTATTTAGGGTGGCGGTCAATTTCACGCAAATCAGCAGCACCATGAGCGTATTGGCACTTGTTTCCGTATCTACAGTGGCCACTTTCCTCCCAGTTGCGACATAATTCTGTCTTGTAGAGACTCTTTTGTTTCTTTTCAGAGTCATCCTGGTTGTCTGCTGATTTTTTGTTGGGGAATTTAGTTGATTTCTTTGAAGATTTGATTGATTCACTGTCAGAATCAAGTTCTTCTTTTTTGTCTATTAAGGTTGTTTGTCAGCAAATGAAATGAAATCATTGGTGTTACCCATCCCCTAAAAAAACAAAGACAGAGGGCCTTGTCTTCTCTCCAAATAACACGATATACTTACTTTTTGTTTCACGCTTCCTCTGGTAGTTATTAACAATGGGTTTTGCTGCTTTGAGGTCATTCCCAACAGCTGATTGCTTGCAGTGATGAGAGCTGCGATCACTTTCTTCTTCTGAAAGACAAGGGCTGACATCTGAAGATTCGATAGAGGATGACTTGGAATTTTTACGTCCAGAAATTTCCAGATAGTTATCAAACAAACGTTCATCGATCTCTTCGTAGCTGTTGCTGAACTGATGCTCTTTGGTGAAGCTTAGCCCAAATGCTTTACGAGGAGAAACTGATAAGATATGAGAAGTGTTCATGTAAATTATTAAAGCGAGTGAGAAAACAGCCAAAAAAAATTAAACATTTCAAAAAGATTTGGGGTTCTTTATATAAGCATTTTGAATAGAGTCACTCCACTTTTTCATGCTTTTTTAGTATTCATGGGGGGGGGGAGATTCACCTTCTCCGATGTGTCGCTGGCTGTGCTGCCGTAAGCCATTTATGGCATATCACTGGATCTGTCTGTAAGATAATTTGTGTGGTGAGTCTCACGTACATAATGGCATGCTTTTTAACAAGTTTCTCGGAGTTGTCTAATCTGATAATCATATCACAGTTTTTCCGTTGAATGGTATCGTACCTATGTATATAGGTATACTGACAAAGGCGTTCCCATACAAACATTACATCACTAGTATTAAGACAGACTTGAGAAAAGAAAAAAAAAAAAAAAGTATATAATCCACGTTATAATGTACATCGCAGCTGGAGCGTTTATCTGTATGCGCAGTCAATGTAAAGCCATTGACACATGAGAGGACAAAAACACCGCCAAGAGAAATACCCAGGCACCAAACAAAGAAGTAAATCATCATATGTCCAACTCAACAGTTACCATGCGAAATGGCTTGCAGTCGTTACATTAACTACGTTTATGTCAACTGGATTAATGGCCTCCAAACTGTAGGCAATCTTAAACAGAACTTTGGCGCTCCTTCTCGGCAGAAACAGAGAAAACGGTCGGCGTTAGATCAACAAGTCATTCAAGGTTTCAAAGGGTATTATGGAGGTAAGCACAATGAACGCAGAAAAGCATGTTGCTATGAATAAAATGTCCATATTTAGCTCAAAGGGTAGAAATACAATTTATTCGTGTGACAATATTCAGCAACAATGGGCCTTGAGATTTTTATGGAAAAAAAGGCGCCCCAACATCCCCCCTAGTTGAGCGTGATCGATAGGCTTGAATGAAATGAGGAACATGGTGCCACATCTGCATACGTTATTTGATCGCCGTTCATTCCCTGTAGCCATGACGTTATAGTATCCAAAAACAAAAAAGGACTGAGCGCCACTTGCTTGGGGATACCATTACATACGAATTTATCCTTCATCAGGACGAGAATCCCCAGGAAAAATTACAAAGCACACTATATATGAGTTGCATTTGTACCCTGCACAATTGACGTGGCAGGATAAAGTTAAACAAACAGATGAGACATTCAAAAAGTATGGAATCCATACTACACATGAGCACAATGCGTTTGAGATATGTTGTCGTACCTAAACTAATCCCAATTGACTCCACTTCAATCTCCAGTGTGATACAGTAGCTTCATCTTCTTCCTCCAAATTAGACATTATGCTTTTCTCTCGCCACCTTCTCATTACCACCCTTTTGTACATTGAACCAATTCACCTTTAGGCTTGCCCTGGACAATTCAGTACTCGAAGTTATCATGTGCTCGCTATGGGAAATAATAATAAAAAAAGAAAAAAAAAAAACTTTCCAACCCTTAGCAAATTATGTTAAATTGTAGAAAACCGACCCAGATAGATTAGATGTGTGCACCTCTTTCAACTTGTCGACTATCTTTTATCAATAAAATGAAAGGCTCGAATGCAACGGACAATTTTTTGATATGTATATTGATGATACTGATGAGTATCTTATTTGTGTTGACGGCAGACGCACTCTCAGCAGGGCAGGTAGAAACAGAGAGCTAGTTTATTAATTATAGAGTAGAGTCTGATAAAAAAAAGGGGGGCGTCAAATCCCCCAGTTAAATTACTTTTATTGATTAAGGTATTCAACTCTTTGTTTGGCAACTTTATTGATAACTATAACACAATTTCAATATTATATTATGCTTTCTTTTTTTTTAATCTTTTGACATATTTATAGATTTGGTATATATTATAATCAAGAAAGAGAAAAGCAAATGAATTAACCTGATAAATGTATAAATAATGGAGTGAATTTCTTTTTACAAATGATTTTATTGCACTATATTATTTTTGACAATAAGTCTTAATAGAATAGTTGGATTCAAACTAATATTTTTTTCAAAATATTAAAAGGATAAATAACTTACTTTGAAGTATAATAATGAAACAAACACTTCCTCAAAACTATCAATGTCAAAGAAACATCTAGCGGGTGATGATTCTTTGACTATGTTCAACTGTTAATTCTGGGTTTTTTTAAATAACAAACTTCACCATCCTCAAGAAAAATTGCATGATTGATCAGCCTGAAATCTTGTAATAGATGATATGCTAAAACAGGGACCGGGCTCATTCATCCTTCAATCAAGCATCCAAAGAAAAACATATTTACGGTTAAACAATGATGACTAACGTAGTCCATTTCTATACGACATAAACCCTTGCAAGTCTGTCAATTTGAAATTCTACATCCATGATCATTCGACCACATATGGCATGTACGGAACCGGTACATCTTGGAGGAAACCATGCCTTCACAACGTCACATTGTGACAATGGTTTAGCAACTTTTTTTTTTCTCCTCGAGCATCTGGTTCCTACAAAACATGCGAAAGCTGGGTATTCCTTGCGCGCGAGTGTGTCAAACATATCATCCGTTTTAAAATGCTTTTCGAAAAACCCAAGCACCATTATCACCATCGTGTCAGCGAGTTCCAAGCTGTTGTTCTTGCTGGCTATGGTAGCAGTAACAGGTAGTCTGTAATCTGGAAGCCACATGTGTAAACTTTCCTCACAACAGTCGATAGACTTTACCCCATCTCTGAAGAAGACAGCATGCCAAAGGCATTACTACCTGTTGGTAACAAGCCAGTGATTTCCTATACTTTAGAATGGCTTGAGAAGGCCGGTATTTATGGTAAATTTCGTCAGAGCTAGAGGAATACTTTTGAGATGCCAACTGTTTTGTAGATGTCATTGTCGTAATTCAAGCTATTGGAAGCTCCCCACAGAAACTGTCGGCTTATCTCAAAACCTATCCTGGAAATGTGCATTGCCAAGTTGTTAGTGTGGATGAAGATGATGAAACAGCTGATGCGCTAAGAGCCATCAAAGACAAGATTGATGTAACTATAGAAACAGATAAGTATGAACAGGTATTAATATCTGCATTCGCTCTAGAGAGATTTCCTTGTGGTTCCTTGCGATCTGATCACTGAACTCGACCCTTGCGATTTGCTTGATGCACACAGAGTATACGACCCTACTTTTACTGCGTTGTTTTATGAGCCTGGATCAAGCGAGAGTGCAAGTAAAGATGACGGTAAAACAAGGCTATGGTGTCAATCAGCAATGCAATCTGACTCTATTCCATAATACAGATCTTTTACCCTATGTCGGCATCGACTCTACACGTAATGCGCTTGTTTATAAGGCACTCCGATCAGAAGACGACGATTTCTCTATGCGCATGTCTTTATTAAACAAGTAAACAAAGAGATACGCATACCAATATCAGGCGACCCTCCTTACCAACAATTCTTAATATAGATTTTCCCGCGTAAGAGTTCACACAGACTTACAAGATGCACACTTGTATATCTTCAAGCGATGGGTTATTGATATGTTGGCTGACAAGGAGAAAATTACAAGCATTTCAAAGGATCTGATACCATTGTTAGTCAAGTGTCAATATCAAAAAAAATTAGTCGAAAGAGAAGAGATCGAGAAATGTTTGTATAGGCTTGGCTACTGTCGATTATGAAACTGATTCAAAGCGTTTAGATTCGTCGACCTATGAAAATTTGCTTGCAAATGCACTTTCCCTTTCTACAACGCAGTCTGCTGATGTAGACGATGACTTATATATGAACGACCCCATTCATCCTAGCTTTGAAAGCCCAATTAAAACGTATGTGCATGTTTATCGCGGAGGCTTCTGTGGTCGAGGCAATACAACTGCCAGTTACAACGAACTGAATCGTAATGTAAGTAAAACCAACTTTTTCAAAGTGGGATCAAATAGGCTTACAACACTCCTTTCTTGCAATAGGCAACAAAGCAGGGCGCCTCGATCACCCGCGTACCTTCTAGTGCAGAAGTTGCTCCCAGAACTCAAGTCGGTAACGATTCGATCGTCGGTGAATCCACAAAAATTGATGAAAGATCCTCTGTAAAGAAATCCTGTGTTGGCTCATACTGTGTCATTGGAAAGAACGTTAAGATTATTAATTCCGTTATTATGGACCACGTGGTGATTGGCGACAAGTAAGCATTGTGTTCAGGAGTATTGTGAATGTAACATGTATGTTAATTCGCTGTTCTGTAGCGTCAAAATTGAGGGATGTATCATCTGTAAGAATGCTCAGATCCACGAAAAGGCTTCTCTAAAGGACTGCGATGTTGCTTACGGATATATTGTGCAAAAAGACAGTAAGTATTTCTTTGTGTAAAGCCTTTTGATATATTATGTTAAATATGATCGCATTAGGTGTATTGAAGGGGGAGAAACTAGTTGATTTTAGAGAAGCTATTTAATGTAGTGCAATATAGAAAAAAAAAAATTGAATCATCTGAGAACTGTATAACAGTTATCATTGTGAACACATAAACAAACACACACCCAAAAAGCGTAAATGGCTTGTTTTCGACCCCTTTTAACTTAATTTGTGTAGCTCAAGGCGCACAAACAGACAAGTGCAACATTACTCGACTGTAATCGTGCTGAATACCTGAAAGCAGCTGTGTGTAGCTTTTTTTTTTTTTTTTTTTGCATAAGGTAAAAAAACTACCTTGATTTCTCTTTCTCTCTTCATCTTTATCTTTCTTGCTTCTTTACTTTATAAAATGCCCTCAAACAACTTGATTTCGTTATCTTCTGTCTCAAGTAAGTTGTTTGCCTATCTCAAAAGATTGAAGCATCTCTTTTCTGATAGCATTTATAGATTTAAGACTTGAAAATTTCAGAACACAGCATGAATTGGCAAAGAACTTCTATGATGATTATGAATTCTGTCCTATTCATCATGTAGAAGAGGTAAAATTCTATGACAGCTTACTTCTTTGTGTTCTAATCCATGAAAAATTTCAGGTTACTGAGCATCGCGAGAGAGTTCAAAAGCGTACATCTCCATATCCATCTCCAAATTTATCTGTTTCTTCGACTTCATCTGCGTCTTCATTTTTTTGCATGTCTTCAAACTATAATCAGCAATCTTTTCGTAAATCAAATATTGCCTCTATTGCTACACCTATAGCCACAACAAATACTACGGCTACAAGAGCAATCCCTATCATTGATCCTAGCAACATGACCCCTGTTGCTGTACCTGTCCATCAACAGCATGCACAAAAGACGTTTAGCAACACATCTCCGTCAATGCCTCAGTGGATTGCATTTAAGAATAATACTAGTTCAATGAGTACAAGTCCTAGTAGTATCCACAGTAACTTAAGTTTAAGCAGTAGCAGTAGTAGTAGCAATAGCAGTATTAGTAATAATACAGTCGGGTATCGTCAAGATTACTACTATGGTAGTTACCAACAACCACAGATCATCCCTTCTACTATTGTTCGAGCAATTCCCATTATTGACCCTACTACAAGACAAGTATTCCATCATCCACAACAACAAATAATCCAACCTCCTGGATTTTATAATGTTTCAGTTTGTTAATCGTCAGGGGGAAAAGCATATATCATGTTGTAAAGGCGTAAACTTTTCCTTATGTCACAACATTTTATTATCATTGCTGTATATTTTCACTTCAATTACCTTTTGAATTTTCCTCTCAGAGCATGTTTAATATTAATAGTCATTTCACACATACATATCGTTAAATTTATAAATATACTTTAAATAGTTATCCTCAATCAAATATAATAAAAATTGATTTCAATTATATAAATTCAGAATCAAAAGTAGACTCGGTGCCAAGTTGACAAAAGCTGTTTCTGATTTTCTTAATTAATTAATTTAGTATGTATTTATTACAATCTGCATTTTCCAAAAGCACCCTAAAGACTTGAATGAGTTATATGTAATACCAAGTTCTGTTTACTGTGTTGACAAATAGTGTTACGATAGAAATAATTCAATATAAAGAGAAGAAATTTTTTTTTATCAACAAAAATTCTTTGGTTCTTGCATGATTTTACTCTTATATTATTTTATTTACATTTGTAGGATTATACATCTTTAGCTGCAGGCTATATTCTCATATCCTCTCTACACAACAGTAGTTGCCTGAATTATTGCACCATTCAAACGGAAAATCACTTTTATCTTTAAACTGGTGCACATTCGTTTCAAAGTAGTACAAACGAAACACATGTTTAATCCAAAGAAATCTTCTCCTTTGTTTAGATTAAATCTTTTTAAAAGAACAACATAATCTTCAATTAGCTGGAGATAATTTTCCAATTACAAGCATTTTTAAAGGATATGGTCCAACTAATACTAAAAAATTTGTTGAGTAATACTATATTATATTTAATGATTGTTACGCTTACTTTGTTCAAATCTACAAAACTCAAATTCAGGCCAAGAGAAAATTTTAATTTTCAGTTGAAGTACTGAGCTACTGTTGTAGACAAGTTACTGATGTATAGGGGTGTGGCTGACTCTAAGTAAGAAAACTTATTTTATACATATGACGAAATATGACATGTCAAGGCAGAGCCCCTTTAAATGAAACATTGTTGCAGGAACTGGAAAATCAAACTGATACAAATCATCCATCTTTATATCAACTAAATTAATTACTTAATCATATGATAACAGAAACTTCTTCCTGGGATTGTATTAACTTCCCGTAAGATTATTGATTCATTACTAGGAAAATATGAACACTAACTCTACCGTGAAGCCCTGGCTCAGTCATACTATGAATAATATGCTTATCAGCTGTGCTGCTTGATTTGACCAACTGTACGGTAATAAAGTAGACGTATCACAACCACAAAACTCGCCATATTAATAGTGTGAGAAAGGACACCGGCTACCATAGCATACAAGAACATGGGCAATATTGAATTGCTTTCCGTAATTGGAAGGTAAAGAGTTTGTTTCAAGGCAAATATGAATGGAAAAGGTTCGAAGCACATTCTAATTCCTACTCAAATGTATAAGAACTTGTCTTTTATCTTGTTTTTTTGGTGTTGTATATCTCTCTTTCGAATCTCGTCCTGGAGGGCTTCATTTCATCCAACATTTCATTATGAATTATTCTTGTTCCCCATCGAAAAAGGGTGTTTTGCAGCAACGAGACAATTGCCCTTCTGTGCCACCTATAGGAACGCGTGAAGATCAACACGGTCATCCCAAACAGGCGGTATCTCCAGCATACAATCCTAGTAGTACGCAGCAGTATTCAGTACTTCAGATGGAGCTCCCGCCACCTTCATCTAGGTGTCTGCCCTCAATGCAACCTGTGCAATTAATCCAATGGATGCAGCGCCCTAAATTCACTACCTCTTTTTGGGAAGAAGAAGGCACGCTGTGCTATCAAGTGGATGCTAACAGCGTTTGTGTTGCTCGTAGACAAGGTAATGAAACTATATTTCGGAATAGCATTAACTACTGAGCGCTCTTTCTGCTGATAGATAATGACATGATCAACGGCACAAAGCTTTTAAATGTCGCTGGCTTATCTCGCGGTAAACGCGATGGAATCTTGAAAAATGAAAAGGCTCGCGTAGTTGTCAAAATAGGCCCAATGCATCTGAAGGGCGTGTGGTAAGTTGGTTACCGATGTCTACTCGTATAATAATTAAAGGTGTAATTAGGATCACATTTAACCGAGCAAAGGAGCTTGCCCATCAATTCAAACTAACAGAGCTATTGTATCCATTGTTCCTTGATAATCCTAGTGCTCATCTTCAAAATACGCAAAAACACGCCTTGTCTGAGCAATCTGAAGTCTCGCATAACATCAGTCGTGAGCAACTGTTTGTAAGCCCAAGTCCTGTATTCGAATACTAATAAAAATAATAGGTTATAAATATAACGGTAATTCTACATTGCAAGCAAGCACTTTCAGACCAGGCACATCTTTTATGACTCAATCTAATGCTTATCAGGGAGTAAATCCCACGTCTACCGCCATCCACACCATCACAAACATGCGAATATCTGATTATTACCGTCCTTTGAACTCCAGATATCCAGGCCTTGTTACTCATCATATATACCCATCTTACAATGACAGTAGCCGCAGTGAAAGATACAGTAATACGCATCAAGCATCGGTAGATCGATTTTTGGCTCAAGAAGACTATGGTACGAATTGTCTTGACGGTTTCCCTGGAATCCCTGTGATGCGCACGCAAGAAAACACTGACTTTCAAGCAGCTGCATGTCGATTTCAAAGGCCCAAGGCAGAAGAAATACTGCTTTCGAATTCTACCTGTCATCGACAACTGCCACAGGAACACCAGTGTTCTTACTACCCTCAGCAGCAAATTATACCAAATGGTCCAAATTCTTTGGAATTCTTCTGTCCGCCACCTACATCAGCAGATAACTCGACACCGCCAACTCCAGTAGATTCTTCTACTACGTTTCAATTTGAGCTCCATTCGCTTTATGGCCAAAAAAATGTGAATCATCAAACACCATTGACATCAGAAGACGATCCGTTTGTTTTGAATTCTTATAATCAGACGCAGCAATCCCAAGATGATGGACTTGACTTGTATAATATTTAATATATATATCTCTTTGCATTTTCGTTTCTTTATTTCATACAAAATAAAAATTTTCCCAAACCTATTTAGTGTCAAGTTTCAAATATTCGAATTACAGATAGAAATAATTGACCGTGTGCGCTTCACTACAAGTTGATCTTTAATATAATTTAGAAAGAAGTAAAGACACAAACAATATTATGATTAATATAGCAAGCCAACAAAAGTAATACTCAAACTCATCTTTATAAACACATAAAATCAATGATCTACATCTTCAATGGTAATAGAAGGGTTTGCTGTAAAGAAACACAGAAGGAATCAGTCAAGATATCAGACTATGCTTTGTTGATCGTCCCCTTGATGATTTTCTTCTGCTTTATATTTTTCGCGACCTTCCCGCCTTAACTCTCTCTCTGTGCTTCCGTTTTGGCACACTAACGGATTTTGACAATTGTAATCATACTTCTGTTGATTTTGAAAGTTTAGACCTCCTTTAAAGGAATTGTTAATTTATTAATTCGGCCTTTTGCTTTCTCTCGAGCTCTCGATCAGCGCGTGACGATACAGGGTATCTTGTCTCTGGGTATTGGGGCTTCGTCTGATATGTTCCAAAAGCTATTACCAGGTGGCTCGCATTGACTTTATGGCTGCAAGTCTCACTCAGGTGACACTTATACTAATGCCTCACGTCAATCAAAAAGGGATTTGATGAAATTGAAAACTCATTTGGTATGGATCTGCTCTCTTTTCTGTTCTGACAGTCTAATTATCACGACTTGGTGTTGAGAAATTTGACAATCGTCAACTCAACTTCCAACCATAGATAGGCCGTTTAGCAGCAAAATTTAGTAATTGAATATTTGCTAATTCAGCTTAACGAGCAGAAGCTCCACGAAGATACATCTGATGCAAAAGTAAACAAATCACGGCATTACGCTGGCCCTCTCCACTATTTTGAACAATGTAGCAATCAATCGTAGCCGTAAAGTCTTCGATTGTCATGCATTTATCACCTACAGTCAATGCTTCACGATCTTGATATTCGTCCCTCTTCTTCTTGTTCTCTTTTCTTGCCAGATTGTCAATAAATTGTTCACTTTCAATTCGAGGATGAGGGAAGCTATTCATGCCTTTGTTTCGTCGATCTCTTCAAAGATCGACAATTGCTGCAAGATGGGTTCCAATTGTATTTGCGCTGAGTTACATTGGGATCTTCGCTATGGTTAAGTCTTAGCTTCTTGTGTTGAGAAAGCTGTGATGAAAAAAAGACATTAGACATTGAACGAATACTAATCATTCTGTTTATACCTCTTTGTCGGCACAAAAAGCAATCTTGGATCCACTAACAGTGTGCCTTGTGGGATTACCTTACCAAAAATTAAACAAAACATACACTTAAAACAAACACACTCAGGACAGAAAAGTTGGATCAAAGCCAATTGAATAGCCTTATTTGCAGGAGTTATTTACTAAATT
Source organism: Parasitella parasitica (assembly GCA_025201805.1). Classification (NCBI taxonomy): domain Eukaryota; kingdom Fungi; phylum Mucoromycota; class Mucoromycetes; order Mucorales; family Mucoraceae; genus Parasitella; species Parasitella parasitica. The sequence continues at coordinate 65,100 of MU619254.1, forward strand.
AGTGGTACTGTAGTAGTAGCAGCAGCAATGATGATGGACAATTCTACAGCTAATCCAACATCAACATGAATAATAAAATACAAGAAACTATTTTTTTTTTTACCAAACCGATATAAAATATGTATAAAGAGAACAGTTTGACGAAGAAAAGAAAGGTAATAATAAATGTAACGTTTTTGCGCTCGTATGATTTTTGAATTGTTTTGTAATAAATGCTTTTAGTTAAGATATAGCAAAATTCTACAGAAAAGTAGAGTATTTCAAGAGCAGAACGTCAATCTTTATTGTATTCTTTGATCGATGGCAAATCCTACTGAAGAATCTTTCAACTCTTTATGAATTTTTAAACGCAAATTACTGGACTTGTTTCCATGAGGATTTAATTTCCAAAACAAGATGTATTATTCATCGAATCAGATTAAGTTTGACCACAAGAAATGTCCTAAAGATCCTAGAGCAGAGGCAACAGTTGTGAGCAGGAGTCCTAGTTTTTTTTTTTCAGTTTGAGCCATTCATTGAACAGCGTAGATGCAATATATAATTAACAGACAAACGGCAATGTGGTTGACATTGTGACTAATCGGAGTTACATTGTTTATGTCAAATGAGATATAGATAATTGCCAAATATAGATCCCATCCCCTATTGCCATTGAAAAAGCATTGCAGTTTTATTATGACCTAGTACTCTTATATGATCGACTCTTATTAAAAGATATAAGAAGTTGTCGCTTGAGCAGGTCGGCCCCCAGCAAGATTTTTATGGTCAAATCCCGCTGTGCGTGTGATACCACCCAAAACCTTTTATTTCTAAATTAGCCTTGTTTTCGCACGATAACCTTTTGTACAGAAGCGGTCATCGATTTGTCAGAACAAGTCCTGGGAAGGTAGCTGATTGCGTCTGACTTGACCTCTACTATCCTCACCCCCTTCCCAATATGGTGCCATAAATTATACGGCTTGAATGCCCTTCGGTATCATTCTCGACTTAAAGTACACATAAACTGCTCTAAACGATGATGAAATTACGCATAAAAATTAAGACATCTCGTACGGGGTGTTAATCCCTACTGTATTTACTCCATAATGGCATTAGTGGTAATCGAAGATGAAGAACAATCTGCGATATTCACTACGGAAGCGATGCCTTGTAGCATAAACGTGCGCTATTTCAAAAGGATCCAGGTGCTCTTTGCCCACATTACGGATGTGCTGGTCTGAGGCTAGTAATGACAAATTGTTGTTTATCGGTCTCTTACTACTCGTCCAACATGTTCTCCCACTAAATAGCCTTTGAGAGCTTATTGGTCTCCATTTGTCATTGAATTATCAATGACCTTGTTGAAATTGTATATATATAGGCCACGAATTCCCATTATATTTTCTCAAATTTCTCCTTGTTACTTTCACACCTATTCACTTGAAAATAATACACTCTTAAAAATGTCCACTGTCAAAGAAATGAAGACCGTTACTGCCTCCACGCTCGCCAAGGATGTTCATCCTTTCGATCACTTGTCAGGGGATGAAATTGTCCAAGTTGCTGCCATTACTCGTCAAGCCAAGCCCGATGTCGACTTTGTCTTCAACACCATCACTCTCAAGGAACCCAAGAAGGATATCATGCTGTCTTATCTCGGCTGGGACACTTCCAAGCCCCGTATTACAAGTGTTGAGCGCGAGGCTCTCGTTATTGCCTTGGAAAAGAAGACTATGAAGTGCTATGAAGGTATTGTTTCTTTGAATTCCAACAAGCTCAAGTCATGGGATTATATTCCTGATGTCCAGCCTATTTTGACCATGGACGAAATGTTTGAAGTTGAAGAGCTTGTCATTAAGGATGAAAAGGTCCGTCTTGAGTGTCTTGAACTTGGCATCACTGATATGTCCACCGTTTTTTCTGATCCCTGGGCTATTGCTCGCCATGTTGCTCATCCTGGCCGCGAGAAGCGTATGATGCAAGCTCTCATGTATATGCGTACTTGCGAAGATGATAACCAGTATGCCCATCCCTTGGATTTCGTTCCCATTATTGGTAAGTTACACGGCTTGATCCCCTTGTATGTGGATTCTCTAACATACAACAATCCGTAGATCTTGGCAAGATGGAGGTTATCGCCATTGAACGCATCAAGCCTAGAGATTCCAAGTTCACTCGCCCCACTATCCCTCTCCAGCAACACAACTTCTTGCCTGAATTCATTGGAGAAAACAACTACCGTAAGGATGTCAAACCCATCGTCATCCAGCAGCCTCAAGGCGTTTCTTTCACTGTCAAGGGTAATGAAATTGATTGGCAAAAGTGGAATTTGCGTATCTCTATGAATTACCGTGAGGGTCTTGTTCTCCACAACATCAGTTACCAAGATGGTGCTGAAAAGCGTCCTCTTTTCTACCGTATCTCTCTCTCCGAGATGGTCGTCCCCTATGCCGATACCAACACCCCTCACCATCGCAAACATGCTTTTGATGTTGGAGAATATGGTCTGGGTCTCTGTACCAATTCACTTGCTTTGGGCTGCGATTGTCTCGGCTCCATTTACTATTTCGATGCCACTTTCAATGACCACGCTGGTAAGCCTTTCTTTGTGCCCAACGCCATCTGTATGCATGAAGAAGACCATGGTATCTTGATGAAACACACTGACTACCGCAATGGTCGTGCCCACACCATTCGCTCCAGAAGATTGGTAATTTCCCAAATTGTTACAGGTAATTTTTGGTTTTTTAAGCGTATATTTCTAGTTTGCTAAATTATCTTTGCAGTCGCCAACTATGATTACGGTCTTTACTACTACTTTTACCAAGATGGCACTTTTGAGTATGAGGTCAAGGCTACTGGCGAGCTCAACACTCACGTTTTGGCAGAAGACGAAGGTACCAACGGCATGGGTACTATCGTTGCTCCTCAAATCAATGCTCAGTACCATCAACACTTCTTCACCATGCGTATCGATCCTATGATTGACGGTCAGCAAAACTCTGTTCAGCAAGTCGACACCTATTCTTTGCCCTATCCCACTGGCCATCCCAAAAACCCTTTTGGCAACGGTTTCACCAGTGATTATACCATTCTGAAGGACACAAAGGAGGGTCAACAAAACGCCAACTACGATACCTCGAGATTCTGGAAGATTGTCAATCAAGAACGTCTGCATCCTTATGCCAAGACTCCTGTTGGCTGGAAGATTTCATCTGGCCACACCGCTCCTTTCTATGCTCAACCTGATTCACTTGTTGCCGAGCGTGCTGGTTTCGCCAAGCAGACGTTGTGGGTCACTCCTTATAACGAGAAGCAGATGTTTGCTGGCGGCTTCTACTGCAATCAGTCTGGCGGTGATGACACCGTTGAAGTCTGGGCCAACAAGGAAGTTCAAAGCATCGAACAAAAAGATATTGTCTTGTGGTACACCTTTGGAATTACTCACTTGCCTCGTGTCGAAGACTTTCCCATTATGCCTGTCGAATACTGCGGCTTCACCATCAAGCCCTGCAACTTTTTCATTGCTAATCCTGGTATGGATGTTCCTCCTACTAACAAGAAGATCAACCACTCTGTCAATGCCAAGGAAGAAATGAACAAGCAACAAGATGGCTGTTGCTCCAACAAACTTTAAACATTTTAGATGGTCTTCCGACTATTAATCTTTGTACAAACATGATTTTTCTCTTTCGTTTTTGCGTCTTATTTCCACATATATCATTTTTACAGCACTACTTATACTTATAAAAATATCTATACAATAACCTTGAAAAAGCCTGTTGAAATTGAGCATCTATATTTATTCATCCAACTCGTGAGATTTCTGCTTTTAGTTTGCGTTTGCATGATTCAAGAACAACGCTAGCCTTTTTGTTTCATTTACACAGAGCCGAGCTGATGTCATACGCCCAACAGCATTATAACAATCCGTTTTCCTTCCGAGTCATTTCAGTTCATTTCTTTCAAATATCTTTGTGATAAAATGTCTACTTCTTTTAAAAAGTTACTTGCTACCTCTAAGAATCAAAAAGAAAGCCCTGACTGTGATGGTTGGCGCGATAAATTATTTGGAAAGGTCATTTTAAATGACAATGAAGAGACTGCACTTGGGGCAGACGAGGTATGGTGCATGTGAATAGAAAAGCGTGTTTGCTGCAGCACTAATTAGTATCGGTTGTATAGTGCGTACGCACGAAGGACTTACCCAATCCTAGCAGAGTTCTTCGCCCCGACTCTATGATGACCATGGATTACCGACCAGAACGCTTGAACATTAAAGTAGATCATAGCATGAGAGTTACCGGTGTAAATTATGGTTGAAAAGAATAATAAAATTTGTGGTTTACAGTCAGATCTTACAAGAGAAGTAGAGGATGAAAAAAGCTCAAGAGTCTTCATTTCCATCCTCACTTTTGCCCGCATAAATCATGTTAATGTCCCATTAAAACGCACAAGCTATCCGCTACTCTTTGTTCCTCGGGAATGAAGACGCACATAATTTTTTTGATGATTTGACTACCTAAAGGTGTTGGATAATTGAAATCTGTCCTTTTAGGTTTGGGATGCCAAGCTTTAGCTTTATTAGAAAAAAAAAACCATCAAGGATATATGTATATATATATATATATAGAAAGATACAATGCTCAAGAAGATGCAGAATCAACCACTTGCTGGTGAGATAATGTTTTGTAGCGATGGTGATTGATCATTTTCAGACTTCAGCGACTCCCCAGCTAATATCATACTATCATTGTCAAAAGACTCCAGCAAAGGAGTAAGCATATCATCCACATTCTCGTAAGCGACATTGCAGCAGGTTGAAATCAATCTCTTGTAATCTTGATACTTTTTTGGGGGTAACCGACATCTTATTTCTATTAAAGTTTCGACATGCTTCCTTCTGGATATCTGTAGCTGAGTCAGCTCATCTTTTAGTTTATGTGCAGTAGACTGTAGGTCTTGCACAGGACTCGAAATCGGTGGTGACGGAGGCTTATCTTCTTTGCTCTGGTTAGCAGGATCATTCTGCTCTTGGCTGTAAGCGTCTTGTAGCAATTTGAGGTTTTCTTTCTGACTGAATTGAAGCCATCGTCTTAATCTGCTTTCTAACGCCTTGCCGTGATTTTCAACATTTTGCATAATGGCGGCTATTTCTGCATCATCCTCGCTGGAATTTGCTGATACCAAGATTTTTTTGGTTTCTTCCAGCCGCTTTTTGTACAGGTTCAATTCGATTTTCTTTTTTTGAAGCAGCTTTTCTCGGCTGACGAGGTCTTTTTCGTATCTCTCTGCAAATTCGTCAAAAAATTCAGAAATAGGTGGCGCATTGGACGGGTCATTAGTGACATTTTTAAACATGGCTTCTACTCGAGATTTTAGGACTTCTCTCGTATCTGCTTCAGTTGAAGGGTTGCTACCCGCTTCATTTGGAGGCGATGTAAGTGGGGGAGGAGACGATACAGAGGGCCGTGCAGTAATGTTCTTTTCAATTTCTCCAAAATAGTCTTTGGGCGTTGAACCATCCTCATTTGCAATTTCGGTGCTTGCACCTGCATCAATCATTGATTTAATCAGTCTTCTGTTACCAATCTTTGCTGCAATTGTCAGAGCAGTATCGCCGTTTGTATCCTGCACATTCAAAATAGATATCAATTCAGATTGGTTGTTTTTGAGCTTGCTGATCAAGCATTCCATATAATATCGAGATGCATAAATTTTCCCTTTCCAATCAGACATTGCCGCTGTGTGGTGGAATACAGTTTGATCCTTCTTATCGATATTGAACATGGTCGTGCGTAGTAGATCTAGTAGTGAATCAAACGTTTTGTTGTCAAAGTTGTTTGAAAACAGGACGGACCGCATCAATGCTGTTTGCCCCTTGTAGTTGACTCGATACAAATCTGCTCCATGTTCAATTAGCAGTTTGACAATCTTTATACGGGCCATGGCAGCGGCCCAATGAAGACTCGTATGGCCTTCGTCGTCAATGATCACGTTAAAGTCCAAGTCAGCAGGAGGCTGGGTGAACAACGACGGAATGCTGTTTTTACCAGACATAAAGTAGTGCAGCAATCTTTGGGCGTATGGCTTTTCGCTCATTTCATATTCCATCATGTCTTCATCCTCGTCTTCCTCAGCTTCATATTCCCCACTGCTTACTGTATTTTGCTCCAGTGCAGTTTTGCTGGCCTCTACTGCAGAATGTTTGTTCGCATCCAATTTGATGGCCTTTGGGGTAGATGATTTGTCTTTCTGTTTTGTAGCACGAGATCTCTTTGTAGTCAACGGTGAAGGTGCGCTGGTATCAATGTTTCTCGAATTGGATTCAGCTCCTCTTGTTGTAGGTAGTGTCGACTCATCGATATCCAATACATCATCATCAAAGTGCTTAGGTCGTTTTCTGGCTCTAGCATCACGCGACTTGCGAGGACGCGCTGAAGCTGCTGTAACATGCTTTGGTGCTAGTGGTGGACTTTCATCTCCTTTAACAAACTGTAAGATAGGCGCTAGTACATCATCTACTTCGTACAACTCTGCGAGTGCTTTACCACGCTCAAACGGAACCCAAGTGCCTATCAATGCTTGCTCAACACAATGTATATCACCATAGAAACAGACCTACCTTGGTATTTGCCGTAACCGCCCTGTACTTTTTCATGCTGGCCAGTTTGCACTTCTCTTTCTAAAATACGTGTACGCTGTGGTTTGTCAAAGTCTGCTACTTTCAATATTTGCGTTGCGTTGAGGTAGGAGTCTGAGCGTCGACGCATCACAGCAACACCCTTACACAACATTTCATAAACTGGCACTCCTGAATAGGTAGCCTTGAATATTTGTGAAAAATCCACCATTTGTGTTTATGTATCGTTGTCGAAAGATAAAAATGGAGGACAGCAACTCGATGCTCATTCTTTAAAAAAATAAATCAAACCACGCGAATGGCCCGCATGGGAACACGAAGATTTCTTGAAAAGGAATGCTGATAAACTGCATAGCTAATAAAGTGAAAGATTTGGACCTGGGGATAGCTCCTTGCCATACGAGAGATGCTGCCTCTGACATGATGGCCGTATCCTCTCAACATTTGATTGTTCTGTCAGTTTTCTCCGATCTGCGATGTTGCGAACTTCATTTATGCAGCAAGTGTCGTTTGCATATTCTTGTTCAGCTATTGATACATGTACTGACATCGTACGCATCGTAATGACTTTTTTTTTTTTTTTTTTTTTTTTTTTTTTTTTTTTTTTTTTTTTTTTTTTTTCTTCTTCTTCTTTTGCCTTGGACAGTGTTACTAAAGCAGGCGTACTATCGCATCATTCGATTGCTATCGTCATGTTACAGCTATCAATCTTAGTTTGCTCATCATCTTCAATATATGCATACTTGAAAGGTATTTTTTCGTGCTATGAGGTACAATCATCATGATTTACCAAAGATTTACAGCTTATCAGATCCTGCCTGTATTAATCTTGCTACCTGAGTGTCATTATAGCAAAGTAATCTTATTTTACTCAATCAAACGTCGAGGATTGCTTTAGCACCTGACAATTCCCATAAAAGTGGTCGAATTCTTTTTGGTGTGTTAGAAATACACCGTCTATATCTAATTTGGAATTTTTATATCCTAGAGAGTAGTATATATATATTTGCAAATCGATTTGTATACGTGCTTGCATTACGAATGTTCCATAAAACTCGGGATTTCATTCTGGAACAATACAGATTGATAAATGGCCGTGCGGTTGTTTCTTTGATATTGCAGGTTATCAGATTTATTACTGCAAGTGGATTTTTTTTTCCGTTTATTCTAACATCTGTATACAATCTACAAATCTGCATTAACCACGACATGCCACTCCATACATATATATATATATATATGATTCATCACCGTATCTCCAAGAGAATGATGCATCCTAACTCAGTCTCTGTATTGTTTACAGAAATCTTAATCAGATCATTAGGTTTCTGTTTCATTTCACATGCAAAATTTGGGATTAATAGAAAACAAATGTACGCTTGAACTTTCATGCCAAATCAATGCGAGTTTTCGTATAAAAGAAGCAAACTATCTGAAATTCAGATCAAATATTATCAGATATTCAAACTATTATCTCTGAAATGTCTACCACATCTCCCACTACGAAAGCATCCTTAAAAGGTGTCAAAACGGTTGAACTATATAAGCTTATATGGAATAAATGGGATCGATGGATTCTGTTTGCAGGGTAAGACGAATACCAAGGAATAATCGTTCTAAAGTCTGACAGTTTATGTTAGTCTCATCCTCTTTTCCTGGGCTGTCAACTTTGAAGGCAACATGAAGTTCTCTCTAAATCAGAATGTCACCAGTCTCTTTGAGACCAACAACTTGATAAGTCTTATGCCTACCGTCTTGTATATCCTCCAGACTTCTCTTTTGCCCATCTACTCCAAGCTCTCTGATATGTATGGCAGAGCTCAATGCTACACCTTTGCATTGACTTTCTACATCATCTCTAATATTGTTATGGCCACTGCTAACAATTATAATACCTTGGTCGGCGGTCAGGTCTTGTACGCTTTTGGCTACACAGGCGCTAATATTTTGGGCCCCATCACCATTGCTGACTTGACCAATGTTGTCGATAGAGGTTTGATGCAAGGTCTATACAATGTTCCTGGTCTCATTAATCTCTTTATTGCTCCTCGTGTTGGCGACGCTCTTTTCGACGCTGGTCAATGGCGTTGGGGTTATGGCATTATTCCCATCATTCTCTTTGTAACAGCCTTACCTTTAGTTGGCAACCTGTGGAAGTTGAACTACCAAGTCAAGAAGTCTGGCCTTATGGATGAATTCAATGCTGAGCAAGACAAGGCCAAGGAAGAGCAGAATTTGACACTGTGGCAGAGAGTTTGTTGGTTTGCCGCTGAAATTGACATTGTTGGTAGCATATTGCTGGTTGCTGGTCTTTGCCTCATCCTTCTGCCCTTGGTTCTTGCGCTTCCTTCGTGGGGTGGTTGGACTAGTGGAACTACGCTCGGTACACTCTGCTCTGGTGTTGTTGCTTGGGCTCTTTTCGGCATTTGGGAATGGAAGTTTGCCACCAAAGCTATCATCCCCATCACTTCCTGGGAAACTCGCACACCCATTTACGGTGTACTGGCTCTTTCTACTGTCACCATCATCTCCTCTGTCAATTGGCAATTCTTCACTACTTACTTGATGGTCTCACGCAAATTCTCTGCCTCTACTGCTATCATGATTGGCAGAGGCTACAACATTGCCTACATTCTCTGCGAAGTGCTTGTAGGGTTCCTGATGAAGCGTTTCCGTGTCTGGAGGCCCTTTGTCTGGAGCGGTGTTGCGCTTACTATCCTCGGTGTTGGTCTAATGATACCTGCTCGCCAGCCTTCTTCTTCTAATGCGTTCCTTGTAATATCTCAAACAATCGCTGGTATGGGCTCTGGTTTCTTGTTCACTCCTATGCTTGTTGCGATCCAATCCTCTGTTCCCCATGATGATATGGCTATTGCTACTGCGATGATGCAAGTCGGTGGCTCTATTGCTGCCAGTATCGGCTCTACTGTTGCCGGCACTATCTGGAACAACATGATTCCTAGCCGTCTTGCCAAGTATGTTCCTGGCACATACGACTATGCCAAGATTGTTGGCAGCATTCCGTACGCTATTGCTCTTCCTACTGAACAATACAACGGGGTTGTTGAAGCATACGGCTCCATCCAAAAGATTCTGTCCATCATTGCTATCTGTATCGCTGTCCTGACATTCTGTTTCACCATCCCCATGAAATCCTTTGGTCTCGAAAGCTATGACACCAACGAGGATAAAGATGCCGATTCTGCTGCATCAGACCAATCTTCTGATATTGAAAAGACTGAAGTGTATGGTGTGGAGGATGTCGGTAACACTGTAAACAGCCGCGATTCCCGCAATGTTCTTGATGAACAAGGATAACTTTTGTACATACCGTATAGTCTAATATTCAATAAATGTATTATAATAAGCATACATTAAAATCCAGCTTTACAATGTGATTTACGATGCTAAAAATCTACCCTTTTTCGGCGCCGTCGTATCATTATAAACAACGCATGGTCAAATCTGGGGCTTGCATGCAAAACCACTTTCAATGCATACTTAACCTCATCAAGAAAATTTTCGTCTTTTTTTAAGGAGCGAATTTCATCATCCCCAAGTTGCTTTCTCTTCTTTAAGTCTGTATACTTTTACAAAATGTATGTAGATCACACAAAGCCGCCCTTTATAGATATCCCACTGCCACCCGCAATCATCTTGCCGGCCTATGCGCTGATTCTGATGTACAGCATTGTTGCAACTGCCGATTTTTGCCTACTGCGAAACGAACGTTGCCTCGCTTCCTTCGTTACGCCTAAACAGTTACGGATTGCCATGGCAATTGTTCATGCAATCATACCCATGGTGTTTATATCCAGTCACCCGCCATCGAACATACTATTCGCAGCTGCTCCGTGGTTTTTGGCATCGTATTCTGCTCGTATTCCGACTGATCAACTAAGCGTTGAAAAGTATATCAATACTCTGTTTAAAATTACTGTCGACGATGGAAATAGTCTTGTATCTGAGTCAAAGGTAAGGACGAAAGGCGCTGCGAAGATCGCTCTGGGTATATTCAAGATAGCGTTCATGCATCTCATGATCAATCCTATCTTACCGCGACACCCAGATTATGCATTGGAGTATGCTTGGAATAGCCCAATGAGCATGATATACACTGTCCTGTTTGGTGTAAAGGCGTACTGTCTATTGGGAGCCGTCGATATATTTATGGGCGCTGAACAACTGCTCTTTGCTTGGAATATGGTCACTTTATTCAACTCTCCTATTCTATCAGCTAGTCCCAGGGATTTTTGGAGGTAAGTTACCATAGTATATAGGAGATGTGAGTGTTAAACCAGACATGGATTCTAGTCGACGCTGGAATAAGGTGGTTCGAAACCTACTGCACTCACAAATATTTGATCCAAAGGACACAGAAGATACAGAACAATACGTGGCTCCTTCAATAAAAGTCAGGTCTCCACCCAAAAATGGAGCAACCAACAAAGTATCAAAAAAGACGGTTACCACTACAATTACAACAACAACAGCAACAACAGCAACAACAACAACAACAACAGCAACAACAATAACAAAAAGAGTGACTCGTGCAGCAGCAGCAGCAGCAGCAATAGCCGCCAAAAAAGCAAAGGCGGTAGAAGCAGAAGAGGATGAGATAAAGACACCATTAGAAATATACAATGAAGAGGATCATGATGACATGGTAGCACACCATGAATCAACGGTAAAGCAATTGCCAAAACAATCGTTTTGGGCAACACGTCAGGGCAGAGGTTTACTGGCATTCATCGTCAGTGGCGTATTCCATGAATTGATCATTATGAGTGCATGTAGACACATTACATTAGAAAACCTGCTCTTCTTTACATTGCAAGGCGTCGTAGTGATGATTGAAGTAGAAGTTAGACAGGGAAACCTCAAGCAGGAACCTGCAGGCGTTACACGTGTGCTCTGTGTAGCACTCCAATTACTATTCATGTCAACCACTGGTAGATTATTTACAGGCCCATTTCTTAGATATCATTTTTTCCCAGAGAACCTAGAGATTTAGGCGGGAAATGGGGATGTACAGGACAATAAAATGATGCATCTAGAGTATATATTAATGTTTTATTGCGAATTGTCGATTTTATGCAAAATATCATGTCGCTAGTTAGTTTGCGACTAGAAAAAAACGACGAGGAAACAGCTTTCACCATACGTCAAGCCACGAATACATGGTATTATACATGTAGTCGTCATATATCGTTCGCAGAAAAGGTATCATACCAACTTTAATGCATATGCTGTTTATTGAATGTACAAGAATCAATCCAGACGAGCGTGGAAGGCATAGACCGTCTTTTGAGTATATACGCCGTCCTTTTGAAGCAAAGTAGCACTACGCCAATCAGGCTTATTGGGTGAATCAGGATTACGAGACGCTTCAAGGCAGAAACCAGAAGAGGGGCCAATCTTGGCTCCAGCTTGATCTTTTTTGGCTGTCATCTTGTCGGGAGCAATCCAACCGCCTGTATAAAACTGGAAGGCAGGTTCAGTTGTAGAGAAATCCAGCTCGATGCCAGTGTCAGGAGAATAGACTGTGGCAGCTTTGCGAAGAGGGAGCCCAGCAGTATCAGTCTTGTACTCTTTGTGAATTACATAGGGATGATCGTAGCCGTGGGTGCCTTGAAGGTTTTCAAGACGATCACCAATTGACTTACCAGCATTTTCGCCCTAACACAGACACATTTAGCTTGAAATTCTTTCTTTTAGTGTAGAATACTTACAGAAAAGTTCATCCATGGTACCTCAGACCAGTCTAGAGTCTTGCCAGTAGGCAGACAGTTGCCATCACATTCCAACACCCCCTTTACCTCATCTGTCATTGTAACACGATGGTCCAAAATGTTGGGATTTAATGCAACACCAGACAAGTTAAAGTAGGAATGATTTGTCAAGTTGATAACAGTGTCTTTGTCGGTGGTAGCACGATATTCAAGCACAAGCTCGTCTTGCTCGGTGACGGTATAGGTGAGTTGAGTGGTAACTGTGCCCGGATAGCCTTGATCACCATCTGGGGAGACAAGTTCCAAGCGAATTGAGGCAGGCTCTTCAGAAACAACGGTGGCAGTCCAGATCCTCTTGTCAAAGCCTTCAAGACCACCATGGAGAGCATTAGGGCCATTGTTAATAGCAAGCTGGTAATCTTTGCCGTCGACGGTGAATTGACCCTTGCCAATACTGCAATCGCATTAGCATGCTACCCCCTTCCACGCTGCTACGCTCTTACTTACCGGTTACCATATCTACCAACAACAGCACCGAAATACGGATTGGCAGGGTTTTTGTAAGATTCGAAATCATCAAAGCCAAGTACAACATCGCGTACGGTACCAGTCTTGTCGGGTGTGAGAATGTTGGAAATAACAGCACCGTAGGTCAAGATCATGACAGCCAAAGTTTTTCGTTTGTTGATCAGTGTATACTTGTCAACCCCAGCGATATTAATCTTTTCAACGGTCATTTTGTCTATTAAAAGTGTGCAGAAGAAAGAAGAAGAAAAGTGCACTAGAGAAACGCTCATTTTTCCAGCCTTTTATAGATCCATGAAATCCAGAGATTCATGCGTCATTTTCCATTATGTAATGCTCGCATTAGCTACAAAATCCCATACAAATATCCCCCGAAAGGAAATTTCTCCCGTAGAATAAAGATTTTCCCTTCCCCTATAATTAATTTATTATTAAATCCCAAGTCGTACGACTCTACAAATGAGCTTTATTTTAAATACGAGATTCTCTCTTCATGGCATAGAGTGCCAAGCCAGCGCCAGGACCGAACAAGAAAGAGTTGTATAAAACTGTTCTGACACCATCCTTCCCGTCTTCGAGCCACGCCCAGTAGGTAAATGTAGCCAAAAGTGCAGCGAGATCCCACATCAGCATGTAGGCCACTGGATTTGTTCCACCACTGCCCAAAGAGAAAAATAATTCTATCCATTGTTTCACCATGAAATCAGGTGCACTCGTTGCTTGTAACCATTTAATCCACACCCAGTACCATAGAAACGTGTTAATGCTGGCGACACCCATATACAAGAATCGCACACTATCCGTAGCTCCTCTTTTGGTTTTGCAATCAAGATGATTGACAAAAAATGGAATAACCCACTCGCATAAACCATAGGCGATTGGGAAGTACTGGAAAGCTGCCAGGATATTACGCTGTGTCAATGAGGGACCATGAGAGACTAGGACGGCTACAGGTAAGAACTGGCCAAAAAGGGCAGCCAATGCAATTCCGAATGTACGGTGGGGTGCAACATGTGGCATGCTGTGCTGTTGGCTGCGGTAATCATTGATTTTCTCTCTTAAATTTTGCTTTCTGTTCAGGGATTTGCTGTCTGTATTGATAGCCACTTGGTTTTTTTTGGTTTTTTTCTGGTGGCTGTATAAAGACCAGCCGTACCAGGGTAGCCAAGCCATAGGCGCAATCAACCCGGTGCCAATTACATTACCCATTAGGATCATAAATGGGGTCAACCATGCAGTATTCTTGAACCGAACTTTTTCAATAGACATGACGACGTAGGCAGTAGTGGCTAGTCCTACCAGAGTAGCTGTTACCGGGAAACAGAGTGGATCGTTGATGGCTTGAGAGCAAAATTTCACTAGCACGCAGACGACTCGATCCAGTATATCGTGAAAACCAGGAGCAGAGTATGTTTCTAATAAATGTGATGGATTTTGACATGCTGTTTTTTGCATGATATTAAACGGGAGCACTACATGGTGAAGATGGGTCAGTAAGATATAGCCTAACGGACTAATGGCAATGTAAAATAGTATCGAGTTTCTTGTTCGAGACATTTTGTTATAGGATTCCATTTTGTTTTGTTTTTTGTTTTTTCACCGGTTTTTATACACGATCTCTCACAGGAGAGCCTTCCTCAATTTTTCATGCCACTTGGCCCTAATCCAAACTCATGATCGGCACTTTCGGGAATACTCGTTTTTGCCAATAGAAAGCATGAGTTATGCCTTGGAAAAGACTGTTGAAAAATTTACGTGTTCCACTCTTACCTCATTATGAGATGAGACCCCACATAATGGAGCATTATTTTCTTTTGTTTTTTTTTTTTTTTTTTTTTTTTTTTTTTTTTTTTTTTTTTTTTTTTTTTTTTTTTTTTTTCATTAAACTGTCAAATTGAAATCATGAAGGCATTGCTATCTTTTATCGTCGGCGCGGCTCTGGTGTCATATGCAACTTTGAATATACAACAAGCTGCAGAACCGTGGGCTCCTAAAATCATGAACATGTGCTTGAATCCTGCAAATAACGATACAAGCGGAAACCTTCGCGTAGCGTACACTGGTATCTCCAATACATTGGATCGTATCATCTGCTTCTATGTCAATTTCAATCAGCAGCCTCTCCACGATCTGTTAGGCGCACCTTTAATGCGCTTAATGATGGGTGCATTCGGCACTAGTTATGCCATCATGGCATTTGAAGGCTCCCGTAAAGGCTTCAAAAAGACAACCCTTTTGGCCGCTTTCCCGCTATTTGGTCTTTTAGCTAATTTTGTTGGTGTTTTCTCGGTATTCTCTCTTTTGTGGGTCCCAATGGATCTGTATTATAGAAACAAAAAGAAAGACACCTCAGACTGGAATATCACCTTACCTGAGGCTTACGGAACATTGGCTGGTATTGTTCTCGGCTACGGCGTCCCCAGCGCTATCCTGGCTTCTCCTCTTGTCAAGAATGACTCCAGTTTTGAGCAAGACTTTATTTGCGTCTGGATTGTGCTGCCCATGATCATTATTCCCTTTATCAATTTCTGCATAAGGTTTTTCAAAAATCAAGGTTCATCTATTGACCAGATCCGCGATCCTGCTCTAAAAGAACGTCTCTATGTGGCAGAGGGTAAGGATGCTCTGGAGAGGTCGTACTTGTTTTTAGGTGTCCTCAACATGTTGAATCATTTCTTCAATTTTTGGATTGTGGGACAAAAGGGTATTCGTATTTGGGATTCCATATTGTTGCTTTTGGGAGCTCCTGGAAATCTTCCTGCTGACCTGACATTCGGTGATTTGGGTCAGTTATTGGGAACTCGTACGCTCTTGGTCGATTATATAGCGTTGACGTTTGGATTTATTCTCTGGGCTGTCTTTAACAGCGGCATCTTTGCGGGCATCGTGGTAGCACTCTTGACTCCCATTGTTGGTCCCGCCGCAGCCGTCTCTTACTATGCTTATTATAGAGAAAACAAAATTCAAAATATTGTGTCTGCTGATACAGAGACCGAAAAGGCTGCTGTTGCTTCAGTCGTTGCATCTTCTAGTAGTAAGAAGAAATAGAGTATGATTCTCATGAGTATTCTTCTATGTAAAACTATAATCATTATTAAAAGCCTTTATTTTCGAAATTCTCTTTATATTTGAAATCGTTTTCGATTTGGTAAAAACATTCCTTTATTCATGCTCAATTCAAGTCTAATTTTTAATCTTTGTAAAAAACCACTCGCAAAAAAAATTAGAGAAAATATGCCAGTGTGGTATACTAGAAAATTATTTCAATTAGAACTTATTCATATAAAACTTGTTGTTACCCATAGATTGTTATGCATTAGGCACAGTCAGCAACAATAGAAACTAATGATTTGGGTAAAAACGTCTCATTAAGCTGTGAATGTATCACCAAATCTGCATGAACCGTCGAGTCCCAAAAGGGCGTCGATCTCTGGTTACACTCATTTTTTATTACTCTAAATCACACTAAACGAGGTCTTTCAACCAATCATTCGAGTTGAGCGTTGAGTTGAGCCCCTCTTTATTGAGACACTTGTTCAAGTGTTTAGCCTTGGAAATCACCAAAATTTATTTCGCTTAACTTTACTCTTGACGACTGACCAGAACTGCTCAATTGGATTTAATTCAGGAGAATAGGCGAGAATTGATATACTTATCTATATCAGTTGAGCTGTGGATAGGAGCGTTATCCATGACAAGGCAATATCCCTTCATATCGGGATACTTGTCCATTTCATCAAGAGTAGCCTTTAAAAAGCTCAGATAATGCCTTGTCACTGTTCCTATGCTATAAACATCAATTTTTCTCTTTTTAATGCGTTTTGGAACTCTCAAACTGACATTGATTAAACCTATAGCACCTAAAATCGATGTTCCTGTTTCTTTCTACAGCCTGGAATTGTGCCTGCTTAATAGATAGATTGCAATCAATTGTCATAAAGTTACAAATAGTGCCACAGAAGCAGAAGGATTCTCATCAATGTGTTTTAGGATAAACTGCTTATGCTCTTTTCCAAGAATACGACGCTGACCTGATTTTGTTTTCCTTTCGAAGATGCTTTCAGGGTCTTTCTAGAATAATGAGAGCTGCAGAATATACTGTCATTTTTCAGTTTCTAAAAAAAAAAAAAGTTCACGTTATTGATTAAAGGTCATAGTAATTGTGATAAGATATATTAGGGTTTCTGGTAACAAGCCTTTTTATTTCTGATAAAAGCTAGAAAGTTTCTAAGAGAACAGATTCATCTCCCTAAAAAGATTTTAAGTAAGGTTTTTCATATTTAAAGAAGAAGAATAATTGCTTTGCTTCATTCATACTGAAAATACAAAGAGAATGTGTCTTATTTCCAAGTTCAAGGTAGTCTTTAAAAAAAGGCGACGGTTGTCGATTGACAAACATCTGTGTTGACTCTGGATCAAAAGCCTTTAATTGGATTCAGGAACGGAAAGCAAAGTTGAATAAACACATTTAGGTCCTTGAGATTTCATAAATTTTTATACAGATAATTTTATGAATGGGTGTGTTTTCCTGGTGGCAGATTATTTCATTTTCTCTAGCATTTTCTTATACCCTCAGTGGATTTGGCGTCTTCTAGTGTAGAAGATCTTGCCAGACATATAACAAGCTGGGTTCTCTATATACAACCGCACAGTAGAACAGCTAGTCAAACCTGTGCCATCTTTTTCATAATATTGGAATGCTTCAAAAGTGTGTGCCTTAGCGAAGCCATCGTAGAATTTAGGCGCTTGATTTCTTTTTTTTTAGTCTGCGCAAACTTCAGTGTTTCGTTGTCAGAAAAAAGACAAAACCTGTAAGAAAGCAATGTTTAGCGATCTAGAACGCAAAAAAATTAATACAAAGTAATGCATTAGACTATCAGTCACCTCTTGATCACTTAATTGCAAAGCTTAAAGCAAGTTTTTGTACTTTTCAGGTTGAAATTACAGGAAGGTAGGAACTTTTCTGAAGAGTATTTTTCAAAACCGGAGCATGAGATCGTCAGGCCAGGTACAGAAAAGCAAGTGCTACCATTAGAAAACTAAGAAGCACACAATTTAAATAAAATAGGTTGCAATTGTTTTTTTTTCTTGAATTGAGTAAGCTATGGCTTCTCAAAGCTAATGCTTTCTTCAAAAAAGCACCATTTTTCTTTGATAGCGGAGATTAAACGCGTCCAAAATCAGGAAGGAATACTTCTTTCAGAAACTCCATTTGGACAATTCGAAAACAAAATTACTCCTTTGAGGCAAGATATCATCTTCTCAGACTATGCATACCTTGGCTGTCAGTCTATGATAATAGCTGTATTTTTAGGCGCTCTACACGATGGTATTACTTTATAAAGCCCCGTGTGCTTATGGAAGGAATTCTGCCGAAAAACCTCAAAAACAAATTAAGAGGAAAGAATCAACATTTTGCATAATCAAAGCGCATTGCCAGTCTTTTAGATCATGGAATGGTCTTTTATGATCATTTTCCATCAATATATGCCATAGTAAAAAGTTGCATTTTTGGGATCAAATCGAGGATAATGCATTTTCGATGATTTTGGATGTGTGAGTACAAGGAAAAAATTGAAAAAATCCGTCATTTTGCATCGAAAAAAAAATCATGCTCAAATTGCACCAAAATCATATATAATATAGTTTTTTCCCAATGGATACTATTTCTGGTGTTTTTAGGGCACTTTTGATTATGAAAATCAATCAAAAAATGGCACACAAAGCTAAAGTTCTTGCTTTTAAGCTGTAAAAAATATCTGTCTGGAGATGATATCACGTCAATATCAATTATGATACATGATACGGCTCTATAAAGTAAGTATTTTTTATGACACAAGTATACCTTTCTTCATAGTAAAATGATAAAACAGGTGTGGCTCATCGGGTTGGGAGCGGAGGAGGATAATTAATGAATACAATGTTTTGCTATAATAATCCCTTGTTATTTCTGAATAATTTGTAATTTGCTAATTGTTAGTGACAGAGAAGCCCTATTACCATTGTTGCTTATAATAATGCTTAATGTCAGCTCAAGAGCTTCTTTTTTTCTTTAATTTTAATGCTAAATATGTAAAACAGAAAGTAAGATAGAAGTTTGATTTGAGGTTGAGGGTAATTTTGCTAACAAATGTTAAGCTTCATAATAAGCTTCTGGTAGATTTCAGGTTCCAGGCACTGTACTGTAGAGTGTCAAATTCTGAATATGGGATAACTCGCTATACCAAACACATTTTTGTACACCAACCTGTCCGTTATAACGGGTCCCAACTGTATGTTCTTTCTTTGATATGGGATATGCTGACTTAACAACAGATGTAGTACAGTTGACGAAACTAGGTTGGGCCAATGAAAATAAATTTTGGTCATTTCCAAATTGAGTTGGGACACGATTACAAAA
>MU619254.1:88013-119409 GCA_025201805.1 Parasitella parasitica
TTGGAAATGACCAAAATTTATTTTCATTGGCCCAACCTAGTTTCGTCAACAGTAATGTGAAGTTATAAAAATAGAGATTGTCATTTGCTTGAATATACTATGATTTTTGAAAAGACACATAATTAAAGGAGAAAACAGACTGAAATGGTTGGTTTAAACTTAGATTTAGGGATAAACTGCTATTGTGTAAATGGATAATTTAACGGATACGCAAAACTTGATGCCTTATTATTATTTGATATTTGACACTTTGACACTTTGATACTTTATAGTTTTGTAATTTTAACCATTTTTTGTTTTTGTTTAAATACCTATGCGGTTCTATAGATTTGTCTAAATATTTGAGCTTATTAGATGCCTCATATCTAACAGATCCATCTGGAATAATTCATCAATTATGAAATTCAAACAATTTTTATTGTGGCTCGTTGGTGATTGTTCAATTTCAGGTATCTGAAGTACATGCATGTCGGTAGTGCTGATAAAGAATTTTTATTGCATTAAAAAATGAAATGATAAAGAATCCAAATGGTCATTCATTTAAAAATACCTATTGCTCCTGCACAATGGCTGTTTGATCAAATCAAAAATTAAATAATTAGCGCGTCGCAATTTCTCTATTCTTGGGCATCTTTAATCTAAAATAGAGATATAAAAATGTAATTGAACTCAATATTCTTAGGGAGATCTTTCTTTTCTGTCAGAAACTTCTCAGCTTTATCAGATATAAAAGATTTGCTATCATAAACACCATGACATTTATCATTGACTTGAATTTTTTTTTCAGAAATCATAAAAAGACTGTACAGCAAAAAAAAAGTCGAAAAGGGGCATAAGGGTTTAGATTCTGGAATGTATGTGCTGTTTGAACTAGAAACTGCCAGCAAAAGACCTTCATTGTTAGAACTATAAAAGTAGCAATATTAGATGACAAAATATTTGGTGCTGGCATAGGTCCAAGTGAACAGGTATCAGTGGTGTCTCAAATCCAGCTAAGCTTCTGTATGAGTCTATCAGCATATTTGAAGCATTGACCTCATACTGAGCCAAAATGAGTGTCTGGAGCCATTCAAGGGAAAAGCATAGCGTTGATTGCTTGTCGTTACATGCAGTTTCATAGACGAGATTCACATTAATATAGAGCTATATATATAGTTTTCTTTTATTTGTTTCTTCGCAATTTCACTATGTATTTTGGGCCAACAAACACAAATATACAATTTACAGACAAGTTACTCATGATTAACAGAATTACCATTGTAAGTTGGTCGCTTATCATCATCTTCAGAGTCTCCTTCGCCGTGGAGCGTATTTACTCTTGTAGCATAAGGATTGCGTCTATATTGGTAACATATGAGTCAAAGCGAACAGTAAACATATGCAGAATTTACGATCTTTACCTTTGAGTTACAGAAGATGACGATGTGGAAGAGGAAGATCCAGCCACAATGTTTTCTCCTCCTAATCTTTGGCCACCTCCCATGTTACGAATCAGTGGTTGTTGTTGTCGAGAGGCTGAAACATCGGTATGGGCCATTCCGTTGGAGGGAAATAAAGTAGCCAATGCACCTGTTAGTAGATTGATCAATGTAATTACAAAGCCATAAATGAGATCAAACGCAGAAACGACATATCCCGTAAAACCTGCACGGTTTCTACTAGTAACACTGCGTATGGATAAAGAAGATGAGCCTGCTTTCAGAGGCTTCATGATGATTGTAGCACTTGGGCATAGATTCAAGTCTATCAATGTTTTGTCATCATCTGCCTCTGCAAACAAACGCGTTGGAAATTGAGATGTGAGTTTGTAGGGTTTTTTAGCGCTCTCTGTACGATTCTAAGATACATGCATAGAAATCAATCGTTAGTTGAAAGTCATTCCTGGCCCATATCTAGATTTACCTCTTTAATCCAGTCTCGTACATGGGACAGTGTAGAAATGGCTAATAATGAGCTGGTTAGAATGGCGTTCATGTTATATTGTAACGTCTCCAAAGTACCTTCGAATTGATGACGAATATTGGAGCCATCCAATTGACGAATGTTCAAATTACTATGCATATGGTCATTGCTTTTAAAACTACTGCTGCTACTACTGTTTTCTGCTGCTTCTTGAGTATTCGGTGATGCTGAGTTTTGGCGCTGTTTTTCAGCGTCTCTCTGAGCAATCTTCTCTGCACGATCTCTTGCTATCTGTTCACGAACTCTTCTTCTATGCGCTTCATCTTCTAGTCGCTCCTTTTTTATCTTCTCAAAATAAATTTTGTTTTCCTTGTCGATCCTAGATTGTTGAGCTTCTTGAAGCATTTTCGCTTCTTGCCTTCGCTTAATCTCTTTATCTTTAGCTTCATGCTGTTCTCGCTCGGCTCGCTCTTTTCGAACTCGCTCCAATTGTTTTTGTACTCTACAATACATGTCAACCATCTCTTGATTCTTTCCATCATTTAAAATCCTTACTCTTCCTTTTTTGCTTTATTTTGATCGTGTTGCTGGACGTTCTTTGAACAGTCAATCGAATGTATGGAATTTGCTGAAGTTGTAGCGTTAGTATTCTCTACTGATGGCTCTGCCACAGGAACAGGTATGGCAGGATCAACTTCAGTTGCGGCTGCGGTTAACACAGACATTGGTTCTTGTGGAGGCGCTGAAGGGATTTGGTTAACTGCATTGATTTTGTCGATGATATCCTGGCTAGTCAATGTTTCGATGCCAAAATCCATAATCGTGCCTTGCTTGATAAAGTAAAGAATGGGTATAGTCTGAATAGGATCTGATGACGGTCGATTAGTTATTGATAAATGTTGTCGTTTACATATGCTCACAATATTGACCAAACAAGATGGCGTTTTCTGAGCTCTTTTCCATGGCAACAGCAACTGTATTTTCATCGATTGCCTTGGCAACCTGCACGCGAAAATGTTAGTGCATAATAAAGTGTTTTTTATTTACTCTACGTTACTTGGTCATCTTTCAAGGTAGCATTCAGGATATTCGTTTTTTCAGATTCGTCTGTATAAATATTAAAATTTGAATTATCCTTTTTGTGGGATGTTTCAATGATTTACCATGAATGTAAACGAGAAACACGCATT
Organism: Parasitella parasitica; assembly: GCA_025201805.1. NCBI lineage: Eukaryota > Fungi > Mucoromycota > Mucoromycetes > Mucorales > Mucoraceae > Parasitella > Parasitella parasitica. Next base: position 91,106 of record MU619254.1, read on the forward strand.
GCTTTTCAGCTACTAGCGAAATAGCATCTGTCATAGATCCCTTAAACCAAATATTGTTCATACCGATATTTTTAAAGAGGAAAAAGGTAACAGAAATGAAAGTAGAGATCTAATGTTAATTTAGCCCACCAATTTGTGCGTCACTCAGCGTTTCGCTTTTCACTTGTGGGCAGCCAATTAATATCTGACAACAATGTACAACACAATCACAAGCACAAAACCGGTTGAATCTTTTTAAAACATGCATTTATTATATTTATAGTGGAATAAAGATTAAACTAAACAAATAGTCCGAAAAATTTACATCTAGAAAGAGGAGACAAAATGATTAATATTTTTTCTGGATTAAACAGAAAAGTGTAATTATTGAATGTATATTTGAATGCGCTCAGGTTTAATGGTGAAAGAGTTGTCATCAATAATGATTATGCGTGGTGCATGATCAAACTCATCAGTGCTTTCAATCAAATATACATTCCATAACTACTATTACTAAATGACTTACCAAAAGTTTGTTTGATTGTAGAAAAACAAAAAGGATTCATGAAAAAATTTCTTGCCTTTTTGTATGTTTTTTATGAATTAAAAAAATTTATTGCAGTATCATTTTATTAGGTCACAAAGCAAGTCGCTGTCCCTGCATTGGGAATCTTGAAACAGAAGTTCGTTGGATGTTGTAGCACCATATCGACTTGAAATTCAGCGTTTTGTGCCATTTCAAGTGATTAAGAAATTTATGATTTAAGCGCTTTTTTTTTTTTTTTTTTTTCAAACTTGATTTATTAGAAAATACATTGCAAAATAATTGTAGCAAAAGCAATGAGTACGCCAAATGCATACAGCACCTTTTCGGCCAAATAGAATGAATGGGACTATTTTGGATCGAGTCAAAGTAATTGTATTGACACATGGAAATTGGCGGCATCACAGCAAAAAGCATCAGTCTACAAACTCTGTCTTTCAAATGTGGAAGCTGTTATCACCATTAAATGTTGAGCTGTATTCTTTACAACATAAAGACAATCAAATAAATGTCACTTTACTCTTCACCGCTATTTAACATGTCGCTATCAAAGCCTATAGTATTGCCAGCGATAAAAGTAGCCAGGCTACACGCTTGTATGTAGAGTATAGACTATATCCTCCTTCGTTCCGACAACAAATTATATATCTCAAAGAAAACTTTAAGAGCTGGAATGAGGGTGATACATGCCATTGTGCCTTTGGCTGTAGTTTCGCCTCTACAGCCTTATAACGTTGCTTTTGTTGCTACACCTTAGTTTTTAGCTTCTTACAGTTCTATCCACCTCCTGAGGATTTCACCTTGAAGGAATAGGTAAAGGCTTTGTATGGAACTATTGTCGATTGTGAGCCTATCGCCCCTGGGAGCAAAATCAATGCCAATGCTTTAGGATTGCTTAAAATTTTGAGAGGCGTTGCTGGTCAAAGAAGGGAACTCCCGCCGTAGTTACAGTGCTTACAACTAAAGCGAACGCAACGCCGATTTCAGGTGCAATATTTGCAACTGGTTTAATCATTGTCAGTTTGAGAGTTCCAAAACGCATTAAAAAGAGAAATATTGATGGTTATTGCGTAGGAACAGTGACAGGGCATTATCTGAGCTTTTTGAAGGCTACTCTTGATGAAATGGACAAGTATCCGATATGAAGGGACATTGCCTTGTCATGGATAACGCTCCTATCCACAGCTCAACTGATATAGATAAGTATATCTATTCTCGCCTATTCTCGCCTATTCTCCTGAATTAAATCCAATTGAGCAGTTCTGGTCAGTCATCAATAGTAAAGTTAAGCGAAATAAGTTTTTGGAAAAAGAATCACTCATGATAAAGATTAGCGAAGCATGTAACAGCTTATATTTTAGTGATTTCCAAGGCTTTGTTTCTCATTCTGCCAAATGTCTTCAACAAAGAGAGGCTATAAAATATCCAATGCAGGAACGCTCAACCCAACTCAACCCAACTTAACCCAACTTAACCCAACTCAACCCAACTCAACCCAACTCAACCCAACTCAACCTAACTTAACTCAACCCCACTCAACCTAACTTAACCCAAACACTTTTACTTGCCCTTTTTTAATTACACTTTTTTTTCTGTTAGTTTGTGATGGCAACTTCATAGGATTAGCTCAAGCTCTAACTGGATGGCGTATGGCGGACATGTTTAAGGCCCCTATTGTCTGCTACATAATTATAGCAACATCCTACATATACTTGTTTATATTAACGTTATTTGTATCATCTCTACAATATTAACATAGCCCAAAAGATTTCTGGAGGTATGAAAGCGAAATGAAAAATATTTGCCTCATACTTGACAAACATTTTTTTTTAGTAATCGATGTAACAAAACTGTTCGTAATCTCCTACAAAGTCAAATATTTGAAATTCCAGAGCAATTCAAAAGTCTACTTGATTGTTCTCATTAAAGCAAGGTCGAGGCATAATGGCATTCCTTATTAGTGGTGTTTTCCACGAATTAATCATTTGCAATCCACGACTTAACTTGCATGCTAGAAGTTGAATACTTCAATACCAAACAAGAGCCAACAGTTTGGAAACGAGCATTTAGAATTGCACCCACTTTAAGCTTTATGAACTTAACTGGCCTACTATTTTTTGCACCTTCTTAGAACTAGATTCACCGAGGTCTTGTCCATTGCCATTCTTGATTTTCGCAGTAAACACTCTCGATCCAGAGAAAAATTCTATACTGAAGATCCAGGAATGGCTTAGAATATTTGTTTCCAAATGAAACGGCTTATTGGGACGGAAATGTAAAGGTTCATTGGGTTTTTCATCCACGATTATTGAAGATGTGGATACTTCTTCTCACATGACCAGAACGGCGGCCACAAGCTTTAGGAACTGGCTGAACTGCCATTTGTTCTTCTTGATCATCAATGGCAGTAAGGCGTCTTTTGCGATCATTAAGAACGGATGATATAGATGACATATTAACGCGAAAATAGTGGTTGATGTCTCTATACAGTACTGAATTCAGAAAGCGGCATAAACAAGGTTAAGAAACGAGAGACACATTAAATATTCAAAAAGCTCAGAGAACAATCATACATCTAAATGAATCATCGGAAACCTCGTTGAAAAGGAGTTCACTAAAGAATAAACCGCTTACTTTATAAGCCAAATAGTCTTACAAAATAAATGAATCAATTGATGAAGCAGGTAAATATTATGAAACTAGCGAGGCAGAAGGAAAACATGAAGAAAAGCAGCATTATAGAGAAGTTAATATCACAAACTACAAACCTCGCTTCAGATAATTAAGTATTGGTTAGCATTAATTTCTTTGTTCGTTTGCAAAACTAATCATGTGTCAAATAGAGTCGGCATATTGCTTTAGATACTAGTTGTAGAGCTTGTTTCTGCGGGTTTAACTCTCTACCTCTTTGTGTACGATAACAAATCTTTGCGATATAACATTGTTTATAGTTTTAATATGGCAACTGCCTGATCAGCTTATTACATTAGGGATTGTGTTCCATTATAAAGTTCTTTTTTTCAAAGTAGTTTACAAGGTTTAGTTTTGATAGTATTTTAATTAGAAAGTTTGACGAAAAGAGCTGGTTTTTTTTTTCAATTGAATGATATTCATACGCCTAGAATATCTCTAAAACATGAATTCATATCGTGTTAGTATGTTAACAACTACTTTGAATAGGAACAGTCTCTTTCTCAAGCCAAGCAATGGCTAATTCATCGCCATTAACAAAAGGAGTCAGCTTTTCGCGGCATTCTTTATGATAAGCATTGACCCACTTGATCTCAGAAGTAGACAAAAGGGCAACATCGATCAAATTAAGACCGATGGGTACCATTGTAACATGCTCAAAGCCCAAATAACCACGATTACCAAAGTTGTTGTTTGTTTCAACATCTTTAACTAGAAGGACATTTTCGATACGAATCCCGAACTCGCCATCTTCATAGTAACCAGGCTCGTTTGTAACCGTCATACCAGCAGCAAGTGCAGTATCATTAAAATGGGGACGAATACCAATGCCATGAGGGCCTTCATGGACATTTAAGAACGAGCCTACACCATGACCAGTGCCATGCAAAAAGTTCAAACCGTCTTTCCAGAGATATTGACGCGCAAAGGGATCAAGCAAGTAGCCAGTAGTTCCTTTGGGGAAAATGGCCTCGTCAATGGCAATATGACCTTGAAGAACACGAGTAAAACATCTTTTTTCATAAAGAGATGGAGTCTTGAAATGATAGGTACGAGTGACATCAGTAGTACCATCCTTGTATTGTCCTCCAGAATCACAGAGGTAGATGTTGCTTGGGTCAATGATCTTGCAAGTTTCTGGCTCTGGTTTGTAATGGATAATGGCACCGTTAGAGCCCGTGGATGAGATGGTAGCGAATGACAAACCGACATAATGGCCTTGAACAGCACGGAATTGCTCAAGACGATCAGCAGCTTCCACTTCACTTAATTTCTCACCAGCAAGTAACTTCTTTTCGAGCCAGGCAAAGTACTGAACAAGAGCGGCGCCATCACGGAGATGACAATCCCGCATACCTTGTAGTTCTTGCGTGGTTTTAATGGCCTTACAATCAGTGATAAAAGATCTCTCTTCCAAAACATTAGCCTAAAATATGACAGTGATCAGAATTGTGTGCTTTTGGAGAGTATAACAGTTTAAATTACCTCTCCTACAGCAACTTCCACAGCTAGACTGGTCTTGTTGTTGACCAGCACTTTTTTTCCACTCAACTTTAACTTTTTAAGGTCGGCAAAGAATTGACTATAGGGCTTGGTAGTTACGGTAGAACCTAAACTTGAGTTAACCTCGTCTGTTACTTTATCCAGGTCCAAATATAAAAGGGCCTCAGTTTCATCGACGATAGCATAGGAGAAAAAGACAGGGTTGCATTCGATATCAGAGCCTCTAAGGTTGAACAACCAAGCAATCTCATCCAGTGCAGAAACGACCGTGCCGTAAGCATTTCTACTCTTGATATGGGAGCGCAATTCACTCAGCTTGTCTTGAACCGTTTTACCTATTGATCAAGGCATTAATTGCCGTTCAAGGAACTAATTGCTGTAATCTACACTAATAAATTACCTGTAAATTCAGCAGGTTGTACAAAGACCTTGTTCTTTGGCGGCTCGGGTCTATCTTTACCCCAGGCAAGATCAATCAGATTGTCGACGGGGACCAGCGATGATCCAAGAGGTTCAAGTTGAACAATGAGTTGATGAGCGTCCGCTATTAAAAGCAACATCAGTAAACACAGCCGACAATATACTGCAAAATACGCCATACCAGCATTGATAAGAGTAGGGTCAGTGCCAATACGAGAACCGGCAGGAAGACACTACATGAGCATTGGAATACATGTAACAAGTAAAAAATCAAACCCTGCCAACGCACCTTGACCAAATATTCTTGCCAAGTAGGCACACCTGGAAGGCCTTGCTTCATTAATGTCCAGTTATTATCCAATTGTTGAGATGCTTGCAGGAAGTAACGGCCATCAGTAAACAAGGTTGCTTCTGTGTCAGTAACAATTGCGAAACCTTAAAACGATGATGTTACCGTGAGAAAAGCTTAAATGGCGCTGCTATATGCCTGAATGCACTTACCAGCAGAGCCAGTGAAGCCAGAAATCCAATGGCGACGCTTATCACAGTCAGCTATGTATTCACTCTAAAAACAGCAGAGATGTCAATTAGTGTTGGCATAGCTACCGGATAAGCCAAATTTCACATACCTGGTGAGCATCTTCAGAGGGAGCAAGGCTATGTAGCAATATGTGTTAGACATCAACCGAGATTCGGTATCGACCTATATATAACATACAAGACATCAACTTGATGCTTCTTCATTTGAGAGCGAAGAGTTGCAAGACGATCTGAAGTAGCAGTAGGCATATTTTCTTGTTGTAAATGTGGAAGAAAGAAAAGTATGAGACAGAATTTCGTCAAAGTGCTTATATACGGTTGTTCACGAAATACATAGTGGATCATGGATGCGACGTCATTTGAGTTGACCAGATATGGACTGACAAAAAAAGGAGCGGAAACGCTGTAGCAAACAGTTGTTTAAAGCACAGCCATACTTCCTTGTTCTTTCTGCTCTTCCTTTGTTACTTTTTTCTCTTTCGCAAAATAGAAAATGTCACAAAATAAAGTAGAGGATGTTTACATGATAGAAAACAACAATAGAATTCAAACAAGAAGAGCAAGTAGGTCAGCCCGTTCTGCGTCGCCCGTCATGGAAGAGGAGGTCTCTTCTCCTGTATCCTCAGTTGAGCTTGATCAAAACACTGGTAGCCAACTCACTAATAGTAGTCTTGTGTCTAATGGTGGCCGTGTTACGCGGTCCCAATCTGTTGAAAGCAGTGGCTACGAAACTACCGACTCAAGAAAGAGAAAGAGAAAAGCAAAGAACAGCAGCCCCAGCAATAAAAAGAGAGTGGGAGGAACAAATGAGCTACTGTCTAGAGCAACACCTGCTCTAGCTGCAACATCAGCAGTAGCATTGCCGGCAACAGCAACGACTCTCATGAACATAAATGTACAAAATGTACACAATGCCAATAATTCAAATGCAGAAGGTGAACGTGAAACAAGGAATTCCGCTCAAAGGATCTCTAAAGAAGCTAGAGAAGCAAAGAAAGCCCAGAGAGACCTCATCATGAAGGAAAGGTTAGTTGAAAATCCGTATCATACATACAAACAAAATCACAAAGCATCTTTGTTTCGTTTACAGATTAACCGAATTGGATAAGCTTGAAAAGGCTGTCAAGGATGGATCACATTCTGAATATCATAAATTATTGAGTGATATCGAGTCAAAAAGATCCAAAATGCTCAGTGTAGCCGAAATGCGTAGATCACTTGCAGAAGGTAACGTGAACAATTTCTTTAATTCTCAAAAATATGCGGCGTATTCGCAATACTATGTAAGTGCCAGAAAAACAAAACAAATGCTGTTGCTGAACCACGATTCAAGTGGGACAAGTTAGCCCTCCGACGATCCATGATACAGCATGTGCAACAAAAAATCAACACGCTGGAACAAGAATACTATTCAAATCATGTTCAAAGTAAGCTTGATTGTTTATTATGTTATATGGTCGGTTGCAGGAAATAACATGCAAAAAAGGCTCTTTAGATGATGATCATTTAACTGAATGGGTCCCTCCAGATAGACCTTCTATGCTCATCATCATTTTACATGAGTATTTTTTCCTATTCACATCCATGTATTCATTCTTAACAGACACTGTACGCTCTTTGACTTTAGGTTTAGCTGAAGACGACATAGAAAATGACATTGAAAGTGCAAAACAAGATCCAGCTGTTGACGAGCCTATTTATTCGACATTGAATACTTCGTATGAGCAGCAACACTATCTCAATAAACAACACCAATTATCTTCCCCCTATTCGACTTATTTTCGACATGATACACCACCTATCACAACAACTCGTGATTCACCACCATTGGATATGTTAGCATCGCTGGCCGATCGTCGACATCCTAAAGAGGAACCAACAGAAAAGTCCTTTACTTTGCCCCCGTTAAACCCATGGCGATACAATCAAAGACCTACTCTGCCCACTTGAAAATCCGAAATAACCTGATTTTATATTACTTTTATTTGATATCATGAATGAACAATGACACAATCTAAATTAGACGTACAGGCTCATTTTTATTTGATTTTAATCCAATATACGATTCACGCGTTCTTTTGTCTAAGACATGTTCAGTGTTTTCAAAAAGAGTAGATGAAAATGTGTTTATTAAAGTAATCATTTTGAATTAGCTTTTTCAAGAACGGTTTCATAAGCGACCTATACAAAAATGAGTATCATGCTAGGTGCTTATTGACATTAATTACCTCAGATGCGTCAGTGCCTTGTATTTCAACAGCTAAACCCTCCAAACGTTTACGAAGAGCATCCTTACTGGCAGCGTACAGCATCTTTTGACGAACCTTGGCGGTATCAGGAATCCTGAATAACGCGATATTTCAGATCAGTGTTACTAAAAGTTTACGAAAGTGAAAAACATATTTCAACTTACCAACTATAGAATACAATCTTGTTTCTCAAACCGTCATCCGTTTGAAAGTCGAAATCGTAGACAGCATAACGAGGTTCAACTTCAGGAAGACAATTCAAGAATTCCTCATAGTCACCGGTTTTGACCGACTTTTCAACAATGATCTCTGAGTTATCCTCTATCAGATTACCGAGTTAGACGTCATAGATGGTGCTAATTTTTATAAGAAATACCAGACAACTTGAAGATAATATACTTGTAATTTTGGCCCATTTTGAGACTTCCATAATTGTTAAGGCACTCATCATTAACCGCTACACCAGATGCCTAAAGAATGAGAGTGTAAGTGCTTGGCAAATCAATTTGGCTGTTATTAGCAAAACACGAAAAGTAGGAAAACGTGTCAACTTTTCTAACCATATGGCCAAAAAAGTATCCATATTGATCCCTACTCTCTGATATTTCCAGAAGAATAGAATTCTTTCATTTTGACTTACCATTTTTTTTAATATTTATATTTGGGAAGAAAAGAAAAGAAAAAGAAGAAAAGAGAGTATTTCTCGAGAATATAGTGATCACGGAATGCAAAAAAAGACTTCCTAGGACACGTCATATTATGGGCTCATCTTTGCCAACACGTGATGACAGCTTGCCTTCAGGCAAACTGCAGCCTCTTTCGTTACAAAAAACTTTTATTCCACTTACGGGTTACTAGAAACATGTACAGGACAGGACCGAAATATCAAGCTACAAGCAAAAAAGCTTCTACCTCCACTCAATGTCAGAAATGTCTAGAGCATGGTCATTGGGTACTGTGAATTTATTAAATACTTCTGGCTTCATGGCTTACATTATTGTGGTAGACATATGAATGCAAAAAAGATAGAAGCTACAGAGTGAGACCCACACGTACACAACAATTGAAGAAGCCCATCAAATTGTATCAACCTGAACTACCTAAAGAGCTCCAAGATAAACGCGGTTTAGCTGATGAGATATTGAAACATAAAGAAAAAGAGAGATTAAAGCGCAAGAAGAGATCAAGGTAACAAAAAGACGGGAATGAAATGACATTCATATCTAATCGGTTGATAGATCATCTTCGGCTTCGTCATCTTCGTCATCTTCGTCTTCCTCCTCTTATTCAAGTAGCTCTTCCTCATCTGGAACTGACAGCGATAGTAGTTTAAGCAGCAGCTCTGGTAGTCGTGGTCGCAGTAGCAGTTTAAGCAACAGTCGTAGTCGAAGCGTAAGCAGTAGAAGTAGCAGCAGTGGTAGCAGTGGTAGCAGTGGTAGCAGTGGCAGTAGCAATAGTGGGAGTGACAATGAAAGGGATTATAATGTGTCGAAAAAGACAAAACGTCGTAAAACACAAAAATCATCCCCAAGACGATAAATGTATTATGGGCAATGGAATAAATATATTATATCACCTTGAGGATTTTGACAGAAGAAATCTAGTATTGAACTTGAGCAATTTCGGTGCTGCCCTTGATAAATTGAGTTGGTAAAAAAAAAACTGTTAGATGAATTTGAATAGAAAACATCGTTTTACTGTGTTTTCTTGCAGACATCAACAGCTCCAAGTCTTCATATCAATTATTCGATCTCCAAATTAAACTTAGAAGCACATTGATGCTACGGAAACTACAGAGATGACGTCGATTAGACGTTGCGTGTAGCTTGATGAAAACGCGCGTTCTGGATGGTTGAAGCTCGAGTTATAAAGTGTGCTTTCCTTTAAACCCCTTTCTTCTCTTCAATTCATTTATCTATAAAGCTATTACAATATGAGTCGTGGTTCAGGTGCAGGATACGATCGTCACATTACAATTTTCTCTCCTGAGGGTAGATTATATCAAGTTGGTAAATGTCATAATTGTGAAAGCACAACAAACCAGAAATTACTTTGCGCCTAAATTCACATATCCAAATTATGATAGAATATGCTTTCAAAGCCATATCGAATAGTGGTATTACCTCCGTTGGCGTTCGTGGCCGTGATGGATGCGTAATTGTCACTCAAAGAAAAGTGCCTGTAAGTTTTATATAATGTGAATTCCTCGGCATTATCATACTCACTTCGTTCATGTGGAAAGGACAAATTGCTGGATCCCTCCACTATCACTCATGTCTTCAAGTTGACTCCCAAGATTGGTTGTGTTATGACCGGCATGATCGGTAAGTTACATTAATTACTTATTGTTGAGCGAAAAGAGAAATAGCGCCTTGCTACAGTCATATCTAAGAAAAGCATACTAATCACTATAAAATACCTTAGCTGATGCTCGCTCTCAAGTTACAAGAGCTCGCCAAGAAGCTGCAGAATTCCGTTATAAATATGGCTACGAAATTCCCACAGACATGCTTGCTAAACGTGTTGCAAACATCAATCAAGTTTATACACAACAAGCTGCTATGAGACCTTACGGTGTTTGTAAGTAGATGGGTAGCTATCACCAAGAACAATCTTCTCAAATATTTTTTATAGCAATGATTTTGATCGGTTATGACGATGAATTAGGACCTCAGTTATATAAGTGTGATCCTGCTGGATATTATGTCGGTTATAAAGCAACTTCAGCTGGCGCTAAACAACAAGAATCGTTGAATCATTTGGAAAAGAAATTGAAAAAGAACCCCGAACTAAACATGGAAGATACGATTGAGGTAAAATGGTTTAAAATGGATAAAACAGCGGGTATACTGATATTATATATTAGCTTGCGATCACAACATTATCTACTGTGTTGGCAGTAGACTTTAAGGCATCCGAAATTGAAGTTGGCGTTGTTCACAAAGATGATGTTGACTTTCGTACATTATCCACTGAAGAAATCGAAAATCATTTACAAAGGATTGTTGAAAAGGATTAATAAAATGAATGTCAAGCTATTTTATTTTTGGCTGGAAAAATAAAATAAAAAAAAAATAAAAAGCATATAACCAAATAAAGCATCGTTTACTGATAGGGATCATTTCTTCCGCTGCTTAAAACATGTTAGCTTGTACATTATTGTGATATTTGAGGTGATACTGTAATGAATCGCTCACTCATAAATGATTTTGAGTTTCCTGAAAGTTGCATACCGTAGATAAAATTTTTTAGCGTACTTCCGCCTAATGTCAAATTTATCCATATTTTCACATTGCTGGGCACCGCTTCTGATGGTCCGCAAGTCCATCTTTACGTGCAACAAATAAAATTCATTTAAAAAAAAAAAAAAAAGTCATATCCAGGCACGGTTCAAAGTACTAAAAGAATTATAGTGGCAGAGATTGCGTTTCACCCAAGCAAATGTATGCGAAGGCGCAAAAATAGAGATAAATCAAGATAATACCACCAATCATCGAGGAGTAGACATTGAAGGGAACCTGAGGAGAACACCTTTATTAGCATTGGTAGGAGGGTGTCCTTCCCTCAAAAAATTAAAAGCACTGGTGAAGAAGCATCTAATTACTGGAATTCTTCAAAGAAATACCGCAAAGAGCAAGGAGCAACTGTTGGCGCCAACATTGAGTATTAACAGAAATCAAGAAAATGTTCCCCCCCCCAAAAAATATTGGAACCAAATATCATACGCTAATACAGTATATTATATGATATGCATGATAATAAGTAAGTTAAAAAAAAAAAGCATACAATACACCATAAATTTTATTAACATTATTTGGATGTCTGTTAGATACTAAAAAGATAAAAGTTGCCGAGATATGAAAACTTGATGATGCTTTATATAAGATCGAAATCGTGCATTTGCTATTTATACCTTTTACAACATAAATTATGGAGACTTATTTAGATTACTGATTGACAAGACTAATTCCCAGTAACAATCTAATTAACAGTGTACGATGTAAGATTATGCAACAAAGGCTGTACGTCTTTGGTCTGGCAGTGCCTTAACCTTTATCCTGGTGCTCAGATCTGCGTTACTACAGGAATATTCTTCTTGATTTTGAAGCAGAGACTTTATTCTCCAGTTTACACAAGCGTATCGAATTACATCATTTGACAATCTTCAGTCTTCAATTGAAGTATATTGCCATGATCTCCTATCTATAATTATGGCAGATCAATGTCCTACTATTACTTTTTGCAAAACTTCATATGACATAAGCCACTATGTTTTATACAATAGGTTTTTAAAGCTACAATGCTTGCATATTATGTATCAGTTTTTATTGCAGTTATATTCTGGGTATGTATGTTCATGCTTATATACACGTTTGGCATTGTTAAATCTTATCATCCTTTTCTGTCATAGATAATGTGATTTCTTTTTCAACTATTAGTGAGAGTTATTTCGATATGAATAACGATTATTTCCAAAGACAATTAAATATAGAGATTACAAGCGATTATTTCACGGAGAACGTAGGGTCTTTGTTTAATTGTCTTTGGAAATAACCTTTCTTCATATCAAAATAAGTCTCACCCATTAATTTATTCAATAATGTGGCCATGAAACTATCTTTTATAATAATAACATCTTCTTTCTTTTAAATAAAGAATGTCTTTAAATAACAATTTTACACTGGTTTCATTTCATTTCATTTTAGCTATTGAGTGTACATTATGCTGTAATTTTGTGGCGCTAAACCCCTCAGTAGCCTTACATTTTCAATGAAACGGCAGATGGCAGTAGTCACGACAGCCAGATACTGTAATTAAAGCCGTCATCTCATCCTGTTTGAGAGTTTCACTTCTCATTAGAGATAGTAGCTATAGACATGGCATCAACTAGCAAGACAGATTTTGCGTCTGACCCTCGCATGAAACTTAATGAGCAAACAGGAAAATGGTCGTATGTTGGTGAAGAAGGTGTCTCGTATGAATATGATGAAAATGTGGGCGCGTGGTTCCCCATGGTAAGTTTTTAACTATCAAAGAAATTCAATTAATTAATAAACTTTGATAGTATGATGAAAAACTCATGCAAGCACAAGCTTCTGTGTATGCAATTGAAGGCGTAGAAGAAACTGTGAAGATAAAGCCTAAAGAAAAGAAAAAACGAGCAGCGACATACGATGTTACGGCTTCCGAAGTACCAGAAAAGAAGTTGAAGCGTGAGCCAACAAAGAAACCTGTTACTTCTGTATATGTCACCAGTATTCCTCCCGACGCTACAATTGAGGAATTGAAAGCTTTGTTCAGCAAATGCGGTGTTATTATGGAAGATTTAGAAACAGGAGAACCCAAGATCAAAATATATCGTGATGAGAATGGTGTGTCAAAGGGAGACGCACTTGTGTCATATTTCAAAGAAGAGTCGGTCCCTTTAGCGGTCGAGTTACTAGATGATTCTGAACTTAGGCCGGGAGATAGCTCTACTAAATTGAATGTTCAGAAGGCAGTTTTCAAAGAAAAAGAACCAGTGGAAAAGAAGAAATCTACTGCTGCTAAAAAGAAGATTCAACAATTGAAAAGAAAGTTTGACTGGGTTGAAGAAGGAGGAAAAAAGCAAGAAAAGTTTTCAAAAATCGTTATATTAAAAAACATGTATACGCAAGAGGAACTAGACACAGACCCAACATTATTATTAGAACTGAAGGAAGATGTTCGAGAAGAATGCGAGAAATTAGGTGAAGTGACAAATGTAATTCTGTATGATGTAAGTTGGCCGATATATATGAACTAATCATGTCTAGAACTGATATTGGTACTGTAGAAATCCCCAGGAGGTATTATCTCAGTGCGATACAAAGAAAAAGAGAGTGCAGATGCCTGTATTGCAGTGAGTAGTTAAATTATTCAAATTTTACTGTTATATTGATCAGCTATTTAGTTGATGGATAAGCGATTTTTCGGAGGTAGACAAATTAGTGCTGACGTATTTGACGGCAAAACTAAATATGAAAAGAGTGGAGGAAAGAAGACGGACGAAGATGAAGAGGCTGAAAAAGAGCGTCTCGAAAGATACGCTAAATGGCTTGAAGAAGGCGGTAATGATGGAGATAAAACTCCATGAAGCTTATTTGTGTACTTCAAAAATAAATAAACACAAAATGGGCAACTGATTAGTAGCTTCTGTTGAATTGGTAGCAAAATCCGGTGAATCACATTTAAAATTTTGCCTATACCTCTCAAAATAAACTAGCTAGAGAATGCGTAACACCTATTCATAATCCTCTGGATCAGAACTGTCATATTCACATTCCTTCGAATTAGGAGTTTCAGCTTTATGTATTTTTACATGTTTTTTATCTAGCATTGTTTAGGTAAGAGGCTTTGTAAGTTTTCTTTGGGGTTCTTTTTTATTAAAAAAAAATAACAAATTAAATGTGTGGGGAGGCATTCTCTACTTTCTTTTTGACAGAGCACTCCTGATCGTTCTTGACAGTATGCGGTCAATGTTATTTATTCTGACGTATCTGTGATTATTTTGGAGTACTACCAAAACGGATACCTGTGCTTTCAGTGCTTAAATACTTCACTATGATATGATTTGCATAATTAAAAGCAAAACGCATTATCAGATCGTTTTTACGATCTGATAATTCATGCTGTCAATGAACAATGGTCACAATGCGTCGAGAGACTTCTTTTTCTCAAGTGAAATATTTTTTTTTTTTCTTTTTTAGTTCTGTCAAGTATAAATCATGGGTACCGTTCGTCAAAAGAAAGCTGCAAAAAGAACCAACAAAAACACTAGACGTACGGCTGATAGACATAGAAAAAGAGTTACCATTCATGTAAGTTGTATAGAGCTATCATCTTTCAAAAGTCAATGAACATTGCTTCTTTTTTAGGGTAATGCTATTATCAAGGCAAACTGGGATAAAAAGCTGACGTTAAGACAAAAGTAACTACAAATCAAACTGTATAAATGCTGTTTTGACATTTTGAAATTCGATAGTTATGAGAAACTCGGTTTACTGACTTCGCTAAACGGTCAAACGGGTGGAAAAGAAAAGAAGATGCCAGATGCAAAGCCAATAATAGACGACGCAGAACCTAAAGAGCTCAAAGAATTAACAGAAGCCGACATTGAAGAAATCAAAAAGACTTTAGGACCTGGAGAAGGTTTGATCCAGAGAGATGACGAGGGTAATGTTGTGCGTATCATTATTGGCGAAGAAAAATCACATAATGAGATTTTGGAGGCCGAATTTCCTCCTGTTGAGGCAAAGACTGACGTTGTTCGAGCGCTCGAGGAGCAAGCTGCTAACGCATTTCATCGGGAGAAGCATCAATCAGAATTCGAGGTAGACTGGATCCAAAAATTGATCAATAAGCACGGCGACGATTACAAAGCTATGTTTTGGGATAAGGAACTCAATGTATACCAGCAAACAGCCGCTCAATTAAAAAAGAAATGTCACAATTACATTAAGAAATAGAAAATAAAAACGTCAATGCATATTATTTATAAATTATGGGTTAAATCCAACATCATCTACTACTCTCCTGTGCTCAATTGGATGCTCTGCATTATAATCCAAGTGAACAAATGCTCTTTCCACATTTTCCAACAACTCTAAAGCATCTTGCAAAGCCTCTCCTACATCATGAGCTTCTTTGAGGGGGCAGTCTGGCGGTAAAATAATGTCAACCTCTACCAAGAGGCGTTCACCCATGGTATAGGCACGAACCTACCAAGGATAGGTTAGCAAACATCTTGGCTACTTGATATCGGATTGTGGAACTCACAGTGTCAACAGCAGTGATCTTTTTGGAAAATCTATAAGCCATATAAGTCAACTGCTTGATGTCGTCTGCACTTGCTGCTTGGCCTGTCAGTCTTCTGATATTTTCAATCAATACGCCCATCCATTCATAAATGATGTAAATAGACAGCAAAATAGCACCGACTGGATCTAACCAATTCCATCCCATCCAGTTTCCCACTACAGGGAATAATGCGCTTGCTATTGTAAAGACGACATCATTCTCATGGTCATAGGCCAACGCCTCTACGCTGGAACTGCCCTTAACAGATGCACACCAAGCCCATAGAACGGCTTTCACTACAATATTGACCCCCAAAATAACCAACGCAGATGTACTCAGATCAATTTGCTCAGGCGCAGATCCAGTAGTTAATTTTTCAATTGAGGTTATCAGCACCTGTGAAAATGAGGTAGTGATGACTACTGCAAACACAATAATACCTAATGGCTCCATGCGGGATTTGCCGACAGGATACGAGTAGTAGTTTTTCTGTCGGATGATGCGTACTGTAAAGAAAATGATTGCATTGCTGACGATATCCAAGAAGCTCTCAAACGCCGATGCCAAAAGTGCCATAGATCCAGAATACCATGACAAGATGAGTTTTGTAACGAATAATGTAATGTTGGCTAAAAACGACAAGTTGATAGCTAGGTGGATGATCCACATGGGCGACTTTGTAGACTCAATATCGGGTGTACTTGATCTGCTCGAGACAAGAGGCTGGTTTTCGCCTACCCCTAAATCCAGTGTCGCTGTGTTACCATTCTCATCTCGGAAGCCTCTTTCTTCATCTCCCTGAAAGCTCCCATAGTAGTCTGACGAAAGAGCCTCGCCTTTTTGCAGTGAATTTACAACCTGATCTACTTGGACAAATCGAGTGATCATGGAATTCTGATGCTATAAAAACATTTTTAAGAGCCATGTAAAATGGATTTCTTTTGCGTTTTTTTTTTTACTTGGTAAAACTTTCGAACCCTCTTGTTTGAGCAGTTTTTGAGCTGCTCATCACTAATACGATGCGATTCAAAGTGGACTGGTGGCGGTAAGGCTTCGTTTGCTGCAGCAAACAACGAGCTTTTATGGGACAGCCTTCTAGCTGAGCTAGCTTTGTCAACATCGGGCGATTGCTTCATGGAAATAACAATAAACGAAACAGGGTGGAAAAGTTTTTTTTTTTGTTCTTTTGAGTCTTATCTTATCGGGGATGGATTTTTCCCATTATGAGGAGATTATTGTGCATTTGTGTCGAGGTTTAGGTTTTGATCTCCAAATATAGATTATATTGAATATTAGCCATCTCCGAGAAAATGCAGACGAGGAGGATACAAGTGCATGCCAGAAAGCTGTATAGACTTAAAATAGTGCAATTACCATCCCCTAAAAATACCCACCACTGACTGATCCATATAATAATGAATATATAAACAGTAAAGCATTCGTTTATTCGTTTGGTTGGCAATTTGCAACAATTTTTCTCGAGTGCTCGTAAGGGCAAAATTTGAGCTTTGACTTTTAAAAATAACTCCTAAATTTGTACAAAAATTCCTTTTTCAAGTGGTTAAATAGGGACACTAAAAAAAAAAAAATCTGAATCACTAGCATCAGCAGCTCTTTGAATCAATATCGGATGTCTCCGCAAGATACCAAAAGAGCCGAACAACTGCAGCCAGTTTTACAGTTTTTATTTTCCTATAAAATCCGATATTTTATTGATTGCAGCGGGCGAAATTTTCAAGTTGAGGAATTGGATGGCGAGCTACCCTCTCCCAGCATATGGCTCTTTGGAAAAGATGTGTATTGAACATCTTGCTCTATAGATTGTATAGCGTCAGTGACATTTTCAAACAAAAGATTGGATCCAATTAGATCCAGTATGCCGGCACGGCTGATCAGAGGCATTGCATGCGGATGTCCATTGACAAGCAGTACTTGAACTCTTTGCTCATGATATGATTCAATGATCTCATACAAAATCTGCACAGCACTGTTCATGAAATCACATACACACACGGGATTAATAACGGCCCCATTTCTAGCCCAAATACTTTATATATGTACCTTGCGTCAATAAACTCCATGCCACCTAAATCCAGTACAATGAATGCAAGATGATCTCTTCTAGGCTGCTCTGATGGATGGATGCTCATGTCTCCAAACTGTTCTAGTCTACGCAATCTGTCCTTAAGTTGGCCTATCAGCATATCAGCCATCGTGTCATCATTTCATACATCAATCAGCTGCTATGTATGTGTATATACCTGTGTTTGCAAAATACAAGGGCTCTTCGATTCTGACCATCAGAATGTCTTTGAGATGCTCTACTGTCTCTTTAGAGTCGTGAATTGGTTTGAATTCATACGACGTTTCTTTCACCCGACCCAGAATAGTAATACGAGGGTAGCTCGACTGTTTTACAGTAATGATCAAGCTAAACATGACGGCCACAGCTGTGCCTACTTCTAGGGAAAAAAACATGGTGGTGATAAAAGTAGTCGCCATCAGCGCAACATCTTTCCAGGCGCGAACTTGCCACATAAACTTCAAATCATGTGGAAGTTCCCGTAACAATGCTAGAACAGCCATGAAAATGATGCTACTTAAGGTTGCAGTTGGGAGGTAAAAAAGTTGCGGCAAGAAGCATCCAGTGACAATTAGGCAAGTGACACCTGATAGGAGACCAGACATTTGTGTTTTTGGCTTGACTGATTCATGAACCTTACTTCTAGGGAACTACACAATAGAATAAAGAGTTTGCAGAAGTTAGAAATTCGCCCCTGAAATGCTCCTTTTTCCGATCCATCTACGCCCTGTGTGCATTAATTACTTACAGATCCAAAAGCTGGAAAAGAACCGAAAAGGCCTCCAATAACATTGCCAATGCCCAACGCTACCAGTTCACGATTAGCGCTGACAAAATAATTGTGCCTTCTCGCAAATGATTTTGCAGCTGCAATGGACTCCACAAAGCCTATGATGGTGATGATAGCAGCGTTGACAATGATGGCTTTAATGTCAGCATGAACTGGTAATGTGGGCATACTTGGTACAGGTAAAGGCATATTAAAATTGTTGCCGGATCCGCCTACTTGGCCTAGAACATCCAGTCCGGCTTTATCGAATCTATACAATCTGCAAACAACGATACTTGAAATAACAACCAAAAGCACTTCAGGCAATCTACTAATGGCAGAGTATTTCTTTTTCAAAAGAGGCATAGTGACTAAAATAAACAGGACAGCAGCCGAGAATGCCGAAGTGAGTGGTTCCGCATAGCTGATATAAGATGCCAAAAATAGGAGACGCTGTATGGTGGTCGAATCTGGCGTCAGTCCCGCTTGCATCGATAAGTCTCCCAAACCTAATAATAATATGGATTGCTGCACGAGAACAACCACGCCCACGGCAGTAATAAACCCTCGCAAAAGAGCACGACTCATAAGGCTGTCTAGAAAGCCAAACCGTAATAGGCCTAATGCAAGCGTGAATAAACCGACAAAGAATGCAGTTAAACTAGCAATTGCAGCAGCAGCCTCCGGATCAAACGGATGTCCTGCAGATGATTGCTGATGAGCTATGCCTGATCCAACAATCAGCGACACGGTAGCCTCTGGACCTACTGATAATTGACTTTACACATGTCGTTAATTGGCAGTATATACCAGAAATGGCATTTTACTTACGGAGACATGCCCAAGCATGCATACACAAAAGTGGTAATGGATACGGTATATAGACCATGGATGGCAGGAATCCTGCAAAGCGCAGTTGCATAAGACAATGCCTGAGGAATAAACAGGGCAGATAGCGACAATCCTGACAAGACATCTTGAGAGAAATCTTGTTTTGTATACAGTGGTATCCATTGGAGAATTGGCAGATAGTATTTGGATCTTGTATTCAAGGTAGACCAAAATGAGGTATTCAATGCAGAATCGGAATGGATCTGATCAGATGGTACTACGATATGATTAGCATCCTAGCATCAAAGATAAAGGTACATATTGATCTAATTTACATTTACTGCATCTGGACATCCTTTCTGCAATGCTCACTGACTCTTCAGAGTCAATTGACCTGTATCTGGCTTTAACATCTTTTGGCGATAGATAGGTTGATTCATTTGTGTCGGTTGACTGGTAACTCAATGTACTGCAGTCATCGTCTACAATAAACACAGATGAGCGCGATTCATCTTAAAGTTGAGAAATTATACGGAGTTAGAATAGGGTTTGCCGCATATGATTCCCAAATGCAGTGGGGTTTACCTTGAATAAAGAAAGGAGGGTTTCGATATTGATTTGGCATATGATTATTATAATTTTTTGCTAGAAAGATAAAAGACAAAGAAAGTGAAGGAAGAAGAAAGAAAGAAAGAAAGAGGAATTAAGGGGGCCTAATTTTCTTTAAATATACAGCAAATGTTTTATACTGTACATACATCACACAATCAACATGTCATTAAGACCTTACTTTCTTTTCTTGACTTACAAAGCAGTTATGTTTGAAACTTTATAAAAAAAACCTTTGGATTGCTTATCTTTTAAATCGATAATGTAAACTGTATGTTTTTAATATGAAATAAAAATGTCCATACTCGTAATTAGCAGCATATCCTTTGACTGTTTTGTCCTTGCCAATTTGCGCAAAAAATTCAAGCTATCACAAGCATAGTCCTCTCCGAATGGCGATATTGCCTTGCTTGCGCTCTGTCCCGTGACAGAAGATAGCTAAAATTATACAGCCATTCATTCTATAGCGTTAGCTTATTCAGTTGATAGATGGCAATGAGGATATGACGCAAGCCGTCAGCAATGATCAACAGGGACGACCTCAGTTTGCTAAGATTGGTGATCTACTGAAAATTAAAAAGCAATGTGATGGGTTTGTGGGCACTGTTCAGACTAACCAATTGAATATAATGATGACTGGATCATACTGCAAAGATAACATGGATCAACTGTTTGATTTAGGGTGGATCTCTTTCATTACGTATTTTGGCGTTGACTGCATATGTGGCATCGATCTTTAATGGGTTTAATGCCATAGATGGAAATCCAGTCAAATATTGATTGCCGTCTGATTTGGTGGATGCACCTCGTCCAGCGCCCTTGAGCCTATTTCATTTGACTGTGTTGACTCCTATGATGTGCCTTGATGTGCTTTGAGAGCATGATCATCCGGCAATGTATCATGTCACTATGATGGCAATCAACTATTCGGGTTATGCGTAGTTTGAATGTTTTTGCTGGCTGGCCGCAAATGAAATGGTGGGCTTCGTTTCCAATCACCTAATAAACGAACTCCTATGATGCTTTCGATGGTGCCAGCTACTTGTTGTTTGCTATCTGAAGACACGTTTTGATTGTCACCCACCAAGTTAATTTTGATGCTACAAATGGCTGCTCAACTTTTTCAAGCAGCATATAAACACGCTAGATGTCTAATTCAGCATCATTAGGTTTTCTGTCTAAATTGGCTGCATGCAAAGAACTCAAGCAAGTGGGGCTGGCAAGTAGCTACAGCTGAGCACACATTCTCTGTCCAAGCTACGCGCATTGCTCCTTCATGGTGCAATGATAATTGATCAACAGATCTACAGTTTCCTTTTGTAGCATGTAATAAAGGAGCTGTTTTGGACAAATAAACCAATACATGTGCAGTGTGGCTTATTTCAAGCACCACAGACAAACAATACGCATGTACAGAAACACCACACACACAACCAATCCTTGCGTTCTTTTTTCTTTTCTTTTTTCTCTCTCTCTCTCTCTCTCTCTTTTTTTTCTCTCCCTTCCATTTCTTTATACTTTAAAATGTACTTTCACAACATGGACATTTGCTCGCCCGATGACATTTCCCCACCTGCCACACCGCCCAATTTCAACTTTACTGCACAGAGCAGCAGCAGCACTCCGCTGCCAACTCTATCAAGCAGCAATAGACCATCACAAAGACTAAAGACATCGCAAAACTCACCGTCTTCCCTTTCCAACGAGTTCTCGTTCAACGAGGACCAACTAAGTCACCTTCGACATCTCACACAATCTTTCCAGCAACTGCCACCACAGCAGAAGCAATTTCTGCTCCATGAAATCATAAACAGCTGTGACAACTCCCAGCTTACCTATCTCAGCGACTTGATTGCCCCACGGTTAAAGATCGACTTTCTTAAAGAATTACCTATTGAAATATCGCTGCATATTCTCACTTTTATTGATGACCCAAAGACACTGGCAAGAGCGGCAACAGTGTCTACGCTGTGGAACTCGCTATTGAAAGACGAGGCTACTTGGAAAGCGCTGTGCATGAAGCATCAGTATCGTAGACGTAATTCAAGCATATGCGGCGGAGAACTTCTGGAACCACCGAGTCAACGCCGAAATTTCTCTTACAGAGAATATTTCAAACGGAAATACAATATCGCTGCTGCCTGGGCTCATGGCGGTAAAGTCAAGGTTGTAGATGACGGCTTTGGCGATGGCTTGGTCACCTCGTTGCAATATGACGAGAAATACATTGTTGTTGGTTGCGACAATCACAGGATTGAAGTGTTTGATACAAACACCGCCGAGAAGGTGCGGACATTGGAGGGCCATGAAGGTGGTGTCTGGGCTCTCCAATTCAAAGGTGGTGAGAAACATGATCCTGAGCGTATTCTAGTAACTGGAGGCTGCGACAGGTAGGTTTCAATCTTGATAAACTAGTACATTGCATTGACTCGTTGGAAATCGGAACAACAGAGATGTTCGTGTATGGAACCTGAATACTGGCCAGTTACGTCACACGCTGCGTGGTCATAATTCCACTGTTCGCTGCCTCAAGATGAAAGACAAGAGAATCGCTGTGACGGGATCAAGAGATACAACCATGCGAGTATGGGATATACAACGAGGAGTGCTTTTACATGTATTGTTGGGGCATCAAGCTAGCGTTCGCTGTATGGAAATCAGTGGCAATATTGTAGTGTCTGGTTCTTACGATTCAACAGCAAGAGTATGGGATTTACGCACTGGAAGATGTCTTCACGTACTCACTGGCCATTATACTCAAATATATGCCATTGCATTCGACGGACACAAAATCGTTACAGGCTCTTTGGATTCCAACATCCGAGTGTGGTCAGCTGAAACTGGACAGTGTCTTGCCACCTTGCACGGACATACATCTCTTGTTGGACAGCTTCAGTTATCAGGAACCACTTTAGTAAGCGGTGGCTCTGATGGGTGCTTGAGGTAAAACATATACGCATCCTGCTATGATTTTGCCAACGTTGTAACATTTGATTATCTATTTAGAGTTTGGGATCTTCAACACTACGAATGCATTCAACAAATCTCAGCTCATGATAATTCGGTGACGTGTCTACAGTTCGACGATCGTCGTATGGTGAGCGCTGGCAACGATGGAAGGATTAAGCTTTTCGATATAAAGCAAGGACGTTTGATCCGGAATTTTACTAAACCTGCAAAGACTGTTTGGAAGATCCAGTTTTCAGAAACTAAGGCTGTGGTATTGATGCAACGTAAACGATCCTCAAGCTCGGAGGAGGGGAAAACTGTCATGGAAGTCCATGATTTCGATATTGGCGACATTGAAGACTATACACCTTCTCCTTCAGATATGATTATTGATAATTGATACCAACTGTTTTAATATTATTTATTTTTTTTGTACACACACTCGATCAATCACACATACACATAGTTTATACGCATGCACAAGGCTCAAAAATCTAAAAATAAATTACTCTTTTGCAAGTATGTGTATTGATGTTACTGCAGGTGTCGCATTTTTCAACTGATATATACTGATACTTGTAAAATGCCACATAAATACACCAGACTCCGTTGTTTGTTGTCACCGTTACATTTTCATGCAATTGTACAAAAACCAGGAGTGGCATTCACTTGCATGCTGTGCGTCGACAGCGGAAATTTGACCAACAATCAAAACCATGTATCTCATTAGTAGACAATACAAATGGTCTCCGTCTTTCCCTGGCGGTATGAATGGCAAAAGAAAGGGGTGGGGGTGGGGTGGCACTGTCTTGCTTTTCATAATATATATTTGATGTGTAGATACAATTCTTTTCGTAAAGCGGCAGAGCCAACGCCAGCCGAATCGTGTTGGTGGCTATAGTATTCAAATGTATAACATCCGTTCAGGGGTACAGCATTTTCTTCTACATACATTAAGTACATTATTAAAAGTAAACAAGCGGATTACACTCCAGCTAGCGTATTTTATACCGCATACATGTAAAGAAGATGGGAAGAATCCCAAGTTTAAACTGAAGATGTGTCACTTTGGATCTTTGTTTGATTTAGGTAATCAACACCAGATGATTAGTGTTTTGTGTCTATGGTTTTCATAGACGTTTTAAAAGTAAGATGTGATATTGTATATTATAAAAGTAGGTTGTAAAAATTGAAAAAATGAAAAGAAAAAAAAAAGTTACACATTAAATAAGGTGGTAAAAGGTTAAATTATAATATTACTGAGTGTGATGCTTTGGGATTATTTGTTGTTGTTGTTGCTGCTATTGCTATTGCCGCCAACACCCTACGGATAAAGAGTTAGTTAAAGAACATTAAACAAGTACGAGGATTTAACTTACAGGATGTCCAAAGCCGAACCACCAGACAAGGATAGCAATAACTACAGCGAGGATGATGGCAATGAAGAAACAGCACCATTTTTTCTACAGGCACAAAAAGAGAGCGAGATTTAATGCGTTGTCTTTCGACTTTTGATGGCAAAAACTTACTGCACGTGTGGATCTAGCAAGAATGATTGCTCTGTCAACGTGTTTTACACCTTGTTCGACGTCGGCGTGGGTGTTCTCGGCATTGTTTTCGACTTGATCAAGAACTTGTCCCTGTTCTTCCACCATCATTTGCATGTCTTCAAACAACTGAGCAAGTTCCTATTCGAAAAGAAACCCCAGTTGGATTATGCTAGATAAATTGGTTTACTGCCCTTCTCTTACCAAAATAGTCTTTTGGATGCGTTTAATGTCATCATGTCTTGTCTGGACTTCGGATAACACAGCCTTTGCTTGACCTGATCTACTGTTTTGCATCAACTACAGCAGAATGCAAAGAGTTAGTATCAATAATGCGGTCCAATGGATGCAAGTATACATTACACTTTGTGCAAATATTTGATTTTGTTGATCTGAATCAATAATATCATCTACTTCTTCAGCAGTAACATCTTGGTTGACTACTTTACGGGTTAGTTTTATGGATCAACGGTATGGCAGTGTTTACGCACCAATTCTGATTTGTCTTTCAACACGCTGTCTATATTTTTGGTTAAATGTGCCCTCCACATCTTTGTATCTTTGAATACTAGTGATGAATTCCTTCTTGACTCTAGACACCTATAACACACAGTGTCAATAAAAAAAAAAAAAAAAAAAAAAAAAACAATCATAGCTTTTGTACTTGATTTACCTGAGCCCTTCGAATATTCAAATCAGAATTTTTGGGGTGTCTTGCATTACTAGACTCAAGAGCCTTAATTCTATTTTTAATGTTGTTGTTCATGCTTGAGGTGTCTTGGACAAATTGAGAGAGCTGCTTCGAATTCTGCTTCCATTGCTGCTCGTTGATGCTAACAAGCGATGAATCATGTAGTTCACTGATTAGGTCGATGTTACGATTGACATTTTTGATTGAAGATGAAATATCATCTACCTATTTTCTACACTCAACTTTGTGTTCCCCTAATTTCTCCTTTTTTTTTTTTTTTTTTTTTTTTGGGATGTAATCCCCTTACCTCTGCTAAGAAACCCTCCATCGTTGAAATATCGGTTTGAGCTGCAGATGCAACATCAGTTTGAGTATGATGTCTTTCCTCCATTTCGTAAGTTGAAGTTCTGGATTCATTAGTCGTAGTGGTTTGTTCATATCTTTGATTACTACTGTTGCCAGGTGTGCGTGCTGGTCCAAAGGCATCAGTGCTATATATTAGTAACATAAACGAGTTAATTTTAAAGCTGTATTACAAAGACAGCAATGGCTACTACTTTACCTATCTGAACCGCCCTAAAAAATTCGCACATTTAGAAATGTTAATAATATAGCACTCGTACTCAAATAGTGCATTCTTACACGAAGGTCGGCCATACGGTCTCTACTGATAGTATATCTAGTGTTACTCATGATTTTAAAAGCAATGAAAAGAAGGAAATAAGGTACAAAGAAAAGAGAAAAAGAGAGGCAGCTGAAAAAGGAGTGGATATGATAGTTATAAAAATAAAGTGTGAAAGAGGGGTGAGCAAAGCTACTTTACTGTGGTAGAAGCATTTGTTTCCTTGGTAACACCTTGGCACAAAGATAATCTACTTGATCTTTTTTCAAGACGATCTTTCCGTTAGCTTTAATTCTTCTTGATATTTAAAATCGAATGCTGATATCATCTTGATTTTTTTCTAGCCAAGTTGAACATGTTTTAGAAATTCTTATCCTGTAATCCAACACACTATTATTACACATAGAAGAGTAAATATATTTCGTACAACCTCAAAATTTGATGAGGATTCTACAACATTTTCTCTGTTGTGCATTTGTAAAGGCACAACAATTCTTTTTCTTTGATGAACTTTATTTTATACAGGTTATAAACAGACAAATGTTGGTTGTAGATCACTTTGATGATTTTGCTTTGACGAATAGCTGCAGTAGTTGACAAAATGTTTTTTTGTGTCACATGTAATAAACTTGTCTTGGTGTTTAGACAGATCCAAAACTTTTTATGTCCAAGTACTCTCGCGTATAAATTATATACGACTTGATTCCCACAATGTATTTGATCAAGATCATCTTTACTGCATATTCATCACGCTGTTGCTGCAAATGTTGCTGATTTCGTCACTAGGTCGACAAACATCTTTGTGTCGGATGCCACATCACATTATTACTGTCGCGCTTATAACCGTCTGGTCAAAATAAATATCATTAATCATTTATAGGATCAATTTCAGAATACCGTAAGCTTACTTGTAAAATCTAGTCTGCAACACTAAAGAGATCTTTCATACCGTCTTTTATCACATTATTTTATTAGGTGTTGCTCATAACCAATGTAAGCAATCGATTATTAGCTAAAGAGGGTATATATGTGATCATTTAATATACTTTATAAACGAGTAGAAAAGCTGGGTGTATCTAAAGTAGATGCTGTGAGCCCACCGATGATTGGCACCATTTGTACGCGCATCGATCTTTCCACTGGTGACATGTGTTGGTATTTTTGTTGCCACCAATCGCCAGTTTCTGCAACTGCATTTCTTTGTGAATTAGCTGGCAATCGTGAGCTTGTAGTAAACAATCTGCCGTCAATTTGCCTGCGAGTAGGCTTGTTATGAAGTGTGTCAAACACACGATGAATTATCTTTTTAGGTCGAGCTAAAAATTCAAAATGACACTCGAATCCTAAAGGTTCGACCCAGCGTTCGCCTGGCCTTTGCTTGGTTTCATCCTGTGGTGTTTTTGTAATCTTGTAGGCAATGAAGACTCGTTGCTGTCTAGAGTTGTGATGGTGCTTATGTATGCCAATGTCTTTTATATCCAGGGACAAGGATGATTTGAGAAGGTTATGTACCAACAATGCATCGTTAGCTTCAGCAAAATCAGGGCCAACCAGGCACGCCTTGTACAAGGTTGGCTTACGAAGTAGTCTAGAAGTATACATTCTCACGCTGACTGGTTTGACCGGAGTGAACGCTAGTCTTGAATCTGTAGTCTTTGTCAACTTGAAATCCACAGTAAATCGCCAACGATTTTCTTGGTCAAAGCATAGTCTTAAGAGGCAGTTACTAGTGTCTAAAAGTTTCTCAGCAAGCACTTTTCTTGTAAGTATCCTCAATTTGTAGTTGAGGATCAAAGACATTGTTAAAAGATCTGGAATTGACAAATATTGAAGAATAGTAATGATAACTTCGTTTGGAAATTGAGATAAAGTTTTTTCCCCGCAACATTGTTTTAATGCTTGATTTTTTTGACTGAATTTAGCAATACGCATGTTTCTTGGTATATGAGCAGAGAGATTAGATAGAGAATTGTTTTGATGATAATGCAATAAAAGGAGAAAGGGGCATTTGTTTTTTTTATCGCTTGTTTTATCGTATTCAATTGGTTCAAAGAATCATCAAATTTGATTTTAACAGCCAATACAATCTTCCATGCATCATTAGACGAACACACGTTACACATCTCATAAATCGCTCCAACTTTGTATTCGATACTGACTCATGTAGGGAAAGAGTCATGAGATTATTGCTCCACATCATGAAAAGTTGTAACCATTATCATCTGTGAATTTCAAATTACACAGTTTCTGTAGCTGTGTCATACAAGAGCTATAACGGGATGATAGCTCCAATGGCTCTGGATTGCTTGGCAATTGCAAAAATATCTCCAGGACTTTTATAGCTGTTTTTTTCAGCATCATCTATCTTTGCATGTTAAAGTTCTGGAAACGCTAATGCAATTGGCGATAGCCTTAAATGCAATTATAAGCAACGATATACCTTCAAGGTCATTTTCTCA